>MEHQ01000337.1:0-182963 GCA_008828725.1 Saccharina japonica | reverse complement strand
AGGGCAGAGATATTCCTCAACAACGTCTTCCCAAGCATAAAACACGGAATAAATTCCATTTCTCGCAAAATACAACCCGCACAGTGATATACAATACAGTGCAGGACACCTATAATAAGAAACAGGAAATATGGTCCAGGCTGGATTTCTTATTTGAGAGAGGGTGCTCTCTGCACTGATTTCAATATAACGACTCCCGAATTTCTCAGTTTCCTCTAAAATCTCAGCCTGGCTTTCTTATTAGCCTGTTTCTTATTAGGTGTCTTGCACTGTATAACGCCGCCGTGCTTTACGAAAAAGTATCACACACACGGACGCATCTCACCCATTTCGTTTGCCGTCTCCAGTTCCAGGAGCTCCTGAGCCATCACGCCGACGTAGGGTAACGGGCTCACCAGAGTGTAGGTGTTGAGCGTTATACACAGCGCCAGGATAATCACGGTCCGTGCAGGGAACTTCGCCTGATCGGGGGAGTCTCTAACCTTGAGCAGAGTCATCCGGCTATCTTGCATTTCATTGGGAATGCTGGCTTCTGTTGACGAGGATGCGGACGACAGTTGAAAACATATCCAAGTGATGTGAGAGAAATAACTGTCGTATGTGATGTGTTCGTTGCCGGCGGAGTACTGCACTCTGAAGTGCGTCAAAACGTGGGGTTTCGTAGATATGCCGGCATTTTTATACAACAGTAAAGGTGGCCAATTATGTTACAAAGAGCATATGTATGCACTGAAGTGCGTACGAAAATATAGCGGGCCCATAGTGCTGTTGTACTGTACGAGTAGTGCGTCTGCAGTTTGCAGTCAACAGCAAGCAGCAGCAGCAGAGCACGTCGCGATAAGATGAGTATACAGTACAGTAGTAGTACGTACGGGCCTGCTGAAGCATAGACCTCGTATGGAATAATAGTCGTACGCTAACTGTGGTACGCCGTACGTAGCCCACTTTTGTTCCTTTTACGTTCCTGACAGAAGAGGCCACTCACCAACAATACTTTACAGCAGTTATCTGTAATAGTCTTACAGTCTATCTACCCTCTGGTATACGTACTACCTGGCACTGTAGTAGCAGCAGCACGTCGTCACAGATTCAGGGCGACCAAACACACACGCTCGGGCTCCGTAGCCACCGCGGAAGATCGACTATGATAGACGGATACCGCAGGGGGTATACGCATCTACCAGGTATCTTTGGTACATTTTGTAGGAGCCCCGTCGCGTGCGGGGCTCGATGTACACCTCACCCACCCACCCACCAACTATAGACGCGACTTCCAGCACCACTCGTAACACACTGCTGCGCTGTACTCGTATACAGAGCCTCATACACAACCATGAGCGTGTACAGTAGACTACGTACAATGTACCGGTACTGCTGTAGTACCTGTTACCAGGTATGTGCTGCTGTAGGTCGTACACAATTACCCAACGATTATTTTGGAAAACTGCTGTATGCGCAATTGTATGCGCATCTAATCTGATGATCCAAAGATACTGGAAACTGAGCTTCGTCAGATCGAGAAATGTTTGGGCTCTGTATAAAGCGCAACGCCTACCGTAGTAGGACGGCGCAAGAGAGAGCGATAGCTCGGAACACCGTACGCACGTAGCTGTCGCGCCGACGGTGGATCGACGGGAAGAGATTGGCAGCAAAGCAACAACAACAGCATCATCAGCATCAGCTGCCGCGACCGCAAACAGACAGAGCAGATAATAGGCATACAGGAGGCGGATATACACACACACATCATGAGCTGTTTTTACGTAGTTCGTCCTATCGATGAATCATACCTGGTGGTCGATGCTCGGATTTGCGAGCTGCGTGATGCGCCGGCCGAGCGGGCACACCGGCCGAGCGAGTACAGCATGCTGCCTTGCACATGTCTTGCACGACAAGAGCTGCTGGAGAAGAGCATGCTGTCGTGGGTACTGGCAGCACGTAACGCTCGTACAGGAGACAGTAGCAGCAGTAGTTGTACGAGGATACGATTGATCACGACATTCAAAAACATTTTCGACGCGGGCACGCAGGGCACAGAGGGCGCGAGCAGACCGGTCTGATTGAGGTGAAAAAACACGCGACAGTCCCGAGGCAAAACACAGCAAGCAACAGAGCGAAAAGCTGAGGGCGGCAATGCCTCTAGCGTGACCTTTGGAACGGCCTCTAGCAGCACTGAGGCCTCCCAGGCAGCCTCTACTGCTGCCAACATCGACGCGTGCAGTAGTGCAAATTAGTGCGACTGATCCGCAGCCAAATTTTTTACTGTCCATACAATTTACAGCTGTGTAGCCACGGTTAATTTGCGGTGGTCCCGGTTCGTCGTATACGCGTGTATAGTTAGTGCCAGTAAGTTGTACTTAAAGTAGTAAGTACATTAGATGTGTACGCAGGCCGAGGGACGAGAACACCATCAAAGACACAGCAGCAGCCGTAGGGCGAGCAGCATCCAGCACACGAACTGCTGTTGCGTGTGCGTGACGATCGGTATCTATCGTGTAATTCATACCAGGTACGTATTAGGTACGATACATATCGTATCTTTGGTATTCATCGTATTGTTTACACTCGTTAATTCGTATACCAGGTACATTGACAGCAGCAGCAGTCGTAGCAGTATTGATTCGTACGAAGTACTCGTGACAATACTACCAGTCGTTTCTTACGGATCGATATTTATACCGTATTCCAGGTACGGGTATCGTTTCTATCCTATATCTTCATTATCTACTGTCTACAGTAGTAGTAGGTAGGTAAACATACGGCTTGTGTGCTTTGTATGAATACACGCCGTCTCGCCGTATCGTTATCTATCGCATACCAGATACAAGTAAGTATCCATCTCTCCCATCTCTGGTATTTCTCGTATTTCTCGTATTTCTCGTATCTATCGTATCTATCGTATCTATCGTATCTATCGTATCTATCGTATCTATCGTATCTATCGTATCTATCTTATCTATCGTATCTATCGTATCTGTCGTATCTGTCGTATCTATAGTATCTATCGTATCTATCGTATCTATATCGTATCTATCGTATCTATCGTATCTATCGTATCTATCGTATCTATCGTCGTATCTATCGTATCTATCGTATCTATCGTATATATCGTATCTATCGTATGCATATATCGTATCTATCGTATCTATCTATCGTATCCATCGTCGTATCTATCGTATCTATCGTATCTATCGTATATATCGTATCTATCGTATCTATCGTATCTATCGTATCTATTGTATCTATTGTATCTATCGGATCTATCGGATCTATCGGATCTATCAGATCTATCGGGTCTATCGCATCTATCGTATCTATCGTATATATATATAGTATCTATCGTATCTATCAGATCTATCGGGTCTATCGCATCTATCGGATCTATATTATATGTCGCATCTATACGTATCTATCGTATCGTATCTATCGCATCTATCGTATGTATCGTATGTATCGTATCTATCGCACCTATCGTATCTATTGTATCTATCGTACCAACGTATGGTAATTCCTTCGCGTGTGCTGTAGGATCTACAGTAAGTAGTAGTATTAATAGTACTGTAGTAGTAGTACTAATAGTGTATCTATCTATTAACACTCGCCGATTAACGGTGGGGAACGCTATACTCGCACGCTTCCAGAGGGAATTGCGCGAATCAGCAGCTAAGATACGACGAGTCGATATTATCTATCGAATACATCTCCTATTACATATACAGGGATACACACAACAATCCTTGGTACATATATTGTACACCGAAATAGGACTGTAGACATGTGCTACGATACGTAGAGGTATGATATCACTTTTGGGCTGAAACGCTTTCTGAAGGATAAGGTCCCTTAACCCATTCAGAACTGAAAAACATGCCCCATACTAATTACAAGTACTTTGTCCCCAAATTCGTGGGACCAGTTCATCGGTCTTTCATTCTTGTGTTGCAGTATGTTTCATTGAGCGTTTAATTAGGCCTTGGATTTTTTTTTTATCGGATATCGTATACGAGTTCGTAGCGCTTTTTGTTTTCCTCCAAATTCAATTTTTGGGTAAGGTGTAGAGTTCCTCACGTGACCATCCTCAGCAAAAAAACACGGTGCACCTCTACCACCGCCGTAGCATGCGTCTATACTATAGATTGTTAAAGTGGGTCCCCTCTCCGCCTCGATGGCGAGTCGGCCATACGCTGAAATTATTCAGCGATATGATACGTCCGAACAAACAACGAAACATACTATCAGGTGCTGGTGTAGGACACCTTATAGTGTTGTTGTCGTTGTTGTTGTTGTTGTTATTGTTATTGTTGTTGTTGTTGTTGTTGTTGTTGTTGTTGTTGTTGTTGTTGTTGTTGTTGTTATTGTTGTTGTTGTTGTTGTTGTTGTTGTTGTTGTCATTGTTGTTGTCTTCACATTAGAAGCCGTGCCGGTCCCTCTATCCAGTACCTCCATCCGTCCGCACAAATCCAACACTTGACGCGGTCGATTCCCGTCGTCACAGGCTAACTTACCCAAAAAAATGTATACTGGAATAATAGTGGAACCCGAAGGGTCCGCAAAGCGATCAAAGTCAGTCAAAAGCAGATAGTCTGGAGCCCTCCGCTCCCCTCTACACGCTATGTGAAGGTAAACATAAAACTGGAAAGGTCAACATCACCAATCTGGGGTATACGCCCCCTGATTCTATCTTGGTGCCCCTATAATGCCGGGGTGTTCCGTGCCGGCTTCACGCCGGTCAGGCAAACAAATCGAGTCCTCCACCCCGATTATAAACGCAGACATGATACGGGGGACGGGAACCACGGTCCCGTGCTACCGATGTACCCCCGGCCCGCGAGCAGTGTAGTAACTGCAAAAGGTAAAAAAAAACAGCGAAGGGAAAAAGACAAAGACAAAGACAAAGAGACAAGCAAAAAGTACAAGCAAACACTCAAGCAAACAAGACCAAAGAGATAGCACAGACACGTCATCCCAAAAGGGGGTGGTGCAATGGTGCAGCGATGGTGGGAGGGAAAACAAAAAAAAAACTGTCCAAGAGAGTCAATCCGGCATATATCGCGCCACTCGGTCCGCCATGTCTCGCTTGTTTTCTTCCCTCGCCGATTCGTCCTTCTTCCGCACCCCTCCCGTCCCGTTGGTTTTAGGTACGGGAATCACCGAATCCAAGACTGGGTGGGTATCCATACTAAAGCCGCCACAGGACCCAGACAAAGACGCGATCCTCCTTTCGTGCTGCGTGGGTGGTCGAAATTGACTTGATTTCAGTGTGGAGAATCGAAACCGACTTGATTTTAGTGTACAGGTCGAAAGTAAATTGGTTATTGTGTGGGGGTCGAAAAGGACTTGGTTTTAGTCTGGGCATCGAAAATGACTCTATTTTCGAGGTGGGATCGAAATTGGATTGATTTCACTGTTGGGGGCCAGGATTATCTTGTTTTTTGTTTGGGAGATAGGAGTTGACTTGGTTTCAGCGCGGGGGTCTAAATTGACTTGGATTTTTTTTGGGTGGTCGAAATTGACATGGTTTCGGTATTAGGGATCATAATTGACTTGATTTCAGTCTCGGGATCATAGTTGACTTGGTTTTTGCGTAGGAGTCGAAAATAACTTGGGTTTAGTGCATGGGCATCGAAATATACGTCATTTTAGAGTTGAGATCGATCCTAACTTGATTTTACTGCTGGGGTCGAAATGACAGTTGTTTTAGTGTCGGGATCGATTTTGGCTTGGTTTTTGTTTGGGCGGTCCACATTGACTTGATTGTAGTACATAGACTCGAAATTCACTTGATTTTAAAGCAGAGATCATAATTGATTTGGTTTTTGGGTGGTGGTCGGAACTGGCTTCATTTCTGACTGTGTAAGGAATCGAAATGGACTTGATTTCAGTGGAGGGGTCGGAATTGGCTTGGATTTTGTGTGGGGGTCGAAAACAACCTTCATTCTAGTGTCAACATCGCGTGGTTACATAGGACACGTTCGACAGCAGCGAACCCTCGAAAATATTACTCAAGGGCGCCCCAATTTTAATTGCCTTGGCATCAACACCTCCCTTAACGTGCCGAAATAGAAAAAAGCGACAAAATGCTATACAATTTCCATAGTCCACAGACACAAAAAGTGGTGCATTCTCCGTCCAGACATGCACAACGGTGTCTATCTGCACGTGTTTCCAAGCAACCATTTGATCTGAGGTGAGGTATTCGGCCCTCTAACGGGTTGAAGGAAAATATTCGCGATCGTGTTCCACAGAGTTCACAAGGCGTTCGTTGGGGGGGGGGGGGGGGGTGAAATGTTAACCGTCCCGGCTCAGCGCCACCCCCGCGGAGAAGGCCAAACCTAAAGAAAAACAATAAAGGAAGGTTTGTCATAATTTGTTGTTTCTGGGCGCAGCACAAATGGGACTCCGGGTAGTTTGTCAGGTGAAAAAGCTCCGTCAGATATAACATATTTTGGTTGAAACGTGGTACCCTTACCACAGTACGCCTCCACAGCAGTTCCATGGGCTAGGGTATCAATACATGTAACGAAATATATTCTTGTAAATTGACATAAATGCCAAACGTATTGGGTACCTCCTCAGTTAGTTGTGTTTTCTCCCCGTCGGTGTGAATGCACTATTGACGCATGTTACTATAAAGATGCCTCGTGTTTTTTTCGGAGCGTAGTCACGCGAGGAGCTCCATACCGCATACAAATACTGGTTTTTGAGTAAATTGGAAGTGCTACCCGATTAAGAACCCCATGGCCTGAGTCTACTCAAGAAAATATTGCAACACAAGACTGAAAGTTCAACGGTTTTGGGTTAAGGAGGCGGATCGTTCAGAAGACGTAATAGTATCTGCCAAAAAGTGCTAACTCTATCGTAGCACGCGTCTATTTGCGCTTAGAGCTCGAACCCCATATTGTAGGCTTAACCGAGTGGACAATGCGATGGACTAGCTAAACATAGCGAATATTTCACGGCGTAGCACAAATGGGACTCCGAGTAGTCTCTTGGGTAAGGAACTCCGCCAGACGTTTAAACAATTCGGCGTAAACGTGGTTCCCTCTCATCGCATGTACGCCTCCACAGTTCCATGAGCTAGGGTACAACTATAACGAAATATATTCTTGTAAATATGCATCAATGCTAAAGGTATTCGGTACCTCCTGAGTTTGTTGTTCCTCTCCGTCGTTGTCGACTATTCTGGTTTAAGCCTTGTGGGCAATCCCACGGCCTATACATTATTATGTTGTGCAGCACAAAGGGGACTCCGGGTATATATGTACTGTAGTAGTAGGACCTCCTTGTGCCCGACAAGATTCGGCCAAAGCGCGTTATCCCTATCCCAGCACGCCCCCACAGTCCCACAAGCTGGTGCACATAACTAACGAAATATGGTGTCAATATGCATCGATCCCAACCATATTGTGTACCTCCTGAGGTTTGCGGATCCCTCCGTCTGTCTCAACTACTTTGGGCTCAAACGAATAACGCCTTATTCCGAACTCCCATGACCTAGATGTACACACCGAATCTGATGGCGGGGCACAAACGGAACTCCGAGTATTTCTTCAGGCGCGAGTGTCCCTCATTCATAAATATTTAGGGCAAACCTTGCTACCCCTACCGCAGTACGCCTCCACAACACCACGGCAGATATCCAACGAAACCTATCGTAAATACGCATCATCGATGCTAAACATATTGTGTCGTACTTCCTGAGCTTTTCGAATCTCCCTCCGTCAGTATCAACTATTTGTGCTCATATCTCGAACCCCCCCTAGGCGTATGCTACGATAGAGGTGCACCTGCATACAGGCCACTTTCTGAGGGGGGTCACCTGAGGAGCCCTCTATACCTCACCCAAAAACTGATTGTGAAGGGAAACTAAAGTGCTACTTGATGAACAAATCCCAGTGGTCTAACGAGACCACGAAAATTTTGGCAACACGAAAATGGAATTTCCGACGATTTTGGGTTAAGGAGCCTTTACTACTTTAATAGGTCATGCAGAAATACGTTTTGGCTAAAAAAAAAAAGGTACAGTACCTCGATCGTATATAGCACGCGTCCCTATTATCATCCTTACCATCCTGTACAATGTTCACCATGATATTCAACATTGATCACTCATAAACACCCCTGAAGAAAACAATACCACCTATGGTATAGGCTTAACGCAATGGACAATCCGATGGCCTAAACAAACCTAGCGAAGTACTATTGTGCAGCACAAATGGGACCGCGGGTAGTTTCTCAGGTAAGGAACTTCGCCAGACAGGAAATACTTCACCCAAACAACCCTAACCGTAACCCTAACCCTATCCTTAACCCCCACCGCAGAACGCCTCCACAATCCCATCGGCTAGGGCACATATCTAACGAAGACCGGTGTTACCATAAGGGAGGGATGTACTATATATACCCTCTTTTTCTCCACCGCGGTTGGGTCACTCGGGCGAGTGTCTCCGAACCTCACTCAAAATTGGGATAAACAAATACTTTTGGCGGCGCAGCGAAACTAATGATGCCATGCCGGTGCTATGACGAAATAAATATGCAAAGCAAGCCTGAGACAGCACAGCGCAATGGAGTTGTCACTTGGCCCAGTGGGTCTGATAAGTCTAAAACTAAAGTAACCTGAATATGACCCCCCCTGCCTGGTTGGTGAAAAACTAACGTGCTCCGTCCCGGCATTGTAGGGATACGAGGGTATATGGTCATACGACTACGGCCGTGGACGACATGAGTACCCCCCCCCCTACCATACGTAGCACTACTGTAGTCCCACCCCTATTGTAAACATGCATCGATCTCAAATCTTCGGTGCACTTCCTCAATTTTGAGACCATCCTTCCCATCAGTGGGAACTACTTGGGCTCAAAAGCTCAATCCCTACCCGGTCCTCATCGACAACGTCGCTTGTGCATTCTTCTTCGGGCGTCATGTTCTTGTGAGTGATCGCCCCCCACGCGAGGACAGCCACGACAGACATGGAAGAGGCCGCAAAAAGAAACACGAACCGGTGACCTACCCAGCTGGAAGCGGACGGAGACACGGACCACGCGAACATGGTGGCAAAGCCGATTGGCCCGCTGAAACGGCCGAGGTTCTCGGCCATGTTGAACAGCCCTGCAAGCTTGCCACGCATAGCTGCGCGAACCAGAGTAGTCGAAGAAGTAGCCAAGGCTAGGTTAACCTGTTGGAAGAAATCGCGTTAAACGGCGAGAATTGGGACCGGAACTAAACGAGTGGGGTCCATTGTGCGGATAGCAGTGGAACCGCGAGAGGTTCGCTAAAGAAGCAAGACAGCCTGATACATGCAGTAGTTTGTTAGTTGGACAGCCTTGTATCATTCATCTTCATCACGCAAGGCAAGCAACCAAATAGTGTGGTGCTTAGCGCGCCTATCAACGCGGGGGAGGGGGGGTGGAAAGTAGCAAAAATGTATAGGCACCGCCTGTACGACCGAGGGATATGCTTTCGCGACAGGTCATAACGTCGGTGGCATCATAAACGTTGGGTGCTGCATACTCTCCCATGACACGCGTTGGCTTTAAGGTTGTTGTTGCCTTCATATGGAAGTCTGCTATCACGCCCTACAGTGCGTATCGGAGAGCACGCAACCCCATCTCGAGGTCCCACCCATTTCCGTGGACGAGCAGTCACATCCATACCACGGATGATAGCTAACCAGTCGCGCCAATCAAAGCAGGAGCTACGTAACGAACTCTATTACGCCAGCGAGCGATGCCACCTTTTAGGGGCGGTGCCATAATGTATGTATTCCTCGAGCGAGGGTCTCAAACTCCCCACCCCAAAGATGGCTTCGGACGCATCCTACTATTATAGAGGTGCACCATGTTTTTTGGGTGGTCGCTTGAAGAGCTCGACTCTACTATTGATCTGCAAAAAACAAAACAAAAAGAAATGGAGGGAAAAATGAGTGCTACCCGATGAAGATTATCATGGCCTAAGTATACAAGGAGGCAGATTGGACCACAACAAGGAAAGATCCTGACGAAATCTTGGGTTAAGGAGCCCGATCGTCGGTTCAGAAACTGTTTCATGGCCGGAAAAAGTGCCACCTCTATCGTAGCACACGTCTTCGAGTAGCGCTGATCCCGAAAACGCGACCTTTGGCTTGCTATGCGAGTAGTGCTATCGTAGAGGGGGTACCCCGGTTTTCACAGCGGCGGTTGGGCCACCCGGGCGAGTGGCTCAGTGCCTCACTAAAAATTTGACTAAATCAAGTTTCGTTTTGGCAGAGTAGCAAATAATCTCATGGTGGCGCATATCGCCTTTTTACTAAAAAAAGCTTGTAAGACCTCAACACTGCCCAGATATAAGGTAGTCACTGGGCCGGGTTGCTCTCATCGACTGACAATGTTTTGACTCAGAAGCGACCCCCCTTCCATAGCACCAGTCGTTGCCCCCTACTCCTGAAAAAAATGTGCTAGAACGCGTAATATGCACAGTAACCGGTGGTAGTGGTTGCTCATTTAAGAGGAGCTCCACCGGTCCCAGTGACACAATATTGCCTCAGACGGTGAAATCACAACCCCTACCTATACCGTAGGATGAAACACGATATATAGTAGGTATAGCGCATGTTTAGACCGCAGTTGTTCCGACTGTTGACGGGTCTTCTCAGTCGAGTAACTACATAGAGTTTACCCCGCATCGTTGCATTTTCACTAAATTTGCGTATAGATGCACGCATACATATACATGCGTGCGTGGGACCGGGTAGTTCGTCGGGTTGTCCCCTCATTATTTTATCACATCCTGTTTTTAGCGGGTATGCAGAGCGCTCCTCACGTGGGGACTCTCGGGAGGTAAACGAAATAAGTGCCCCCTATGGTATTATATGGTATGGTATGGTATGGTATGCTATGGTATGGTATGTCATGGCACGGCGTGGCATGATATATCGGGTTGCTCTCACCATGGCCATGCAGCAATACACGAGAGATGTACTCGCGACCGAAACGATAAACAAGCTACCGTCATTCCAGCTGATGCTCCTGGAGAAGGGGACGGCGATGAAGGCAGGTATGGCCAGAAGACAGCCAATCCGCTGCCAAACCGTGAGTCCGAGCACCTTGATGAGGCGAGGAACTACAAAGAGCTGTAGCACTGCTACGATCACGCCAGCCGCGAGGAAAACCTGCCAAATTGACGACAGCGATTTCAGGGGCTAACGTACGCGAAACAAAATATCTGCTACGAGTACGGCAGGGGGTGATGGTAGAGCACATTCCACCCATATTCCTCACATTATGAGCTGCAAATATATCTACTATAGCGGGGGACCATAGTAAACAGGACCCACGGTAGAGACAAAAAACCTATATATTTACCTATAATATTGTTTACTAACAAATTTTTGTCCCACTTACTATGGTCCTCCGTAATACTGTACTCGCCTAAACCAGGCGGTGCAAGTGGGGCTAGCCTGTTTGCCGTAGCTCGGGTCAGTGGTAGCGCGTCCGGTCGAAATCGCTTAAGCATTAGGCGAGGCATGTCAGTGGAATACCCGGCCCCGTTAGGCTAGACTGCTGTTACGGCAGCCTGGTATCACTCGGGTTAGATATCCCACATTGTTGGCCGGTTGATTCCAAGGCCATGTGTTTCAGCGCAATACCCGTACCGTTCTGGGTAGGCTAGTGTTATATCTCCACACTATACCCGTCTATTTGTTATGGACGCGTTTTCGCCTCTTTTGCGAAACAGAAACAACCACCCCTTCCTGCCAGAACGACCATCAGGGCGATGCTATAGCTAAAGCTATACTGGCAACTGCTACGTGTGAAGGATCCGCAGTAGTGGTAAGTAGTAGAGGCCCGTCCAATACTGCCTCTCAGCGTATTCTGGTACTGCTACCACAACCTTCGTAGGTTAACAGGCGGCCTCGTCAGCAGGACCTTCATTTCGCACCTTGCCTATCTCGACGCTGTCCCAGCCCAATCCTCCCACATCAGGGGTACTGAGCGCCCATAGAGGGTAAGCCTCCTCAAACCCGATCAGCAGCGCCTGCATTTGCACCACAAATTAAGGATCGGCAGGGGAGGGGGATAGCATTTGAGCTCATTTCGCCACTCGTAACGTACAGGTGCACCAACTACATGTGAGGCCTCTTACATACCCATCCCAAATCCAGGGCAACTGCGGTAAATATTATATTTACACGGCTAAGAAAGCCGGAGAAAAGTTTTGCAAAATGAAAAACGATATTTGTTTTCTTCTACCTAACGTACGCTGCAGAGCCTTGTTGTAAAGGTTTAGCGCACAAACGTGGCGCCTCTCCTGCATCAGTCCTCCAACCCCCCCCCCCCCTCACGCTCCGTCTCGGCATTGTAGGGATGCGAGGGTCTATCGTCATACGACTACGGCTATGCATGAAGATGAAGTACACCCCCCACGCACTCACGTCGTAGTAATGCCAACCTTATAGGGGTGGAGGCTTATTTTCTGAGATCCTCACATGAGGGGCTCAATATGTCACCCGAAACATGCCTCTTCGAATAAGTTTGATATCGAAACCCGTCCAAGATTTCGTGTCGCGGCCGTTCTTCAAGTGTAACGCTAACCGATTGTTGCTCACTTGAGCTCAACCCGTCGAGAAAATATTGCCTCAGAAGGAAGATACTAACTGCAAACCCTGCCTACCGTGGGGTCAAAGGTGTCTCATGTGGTCCACCACTTCCACACAGGGACAGTGCACGTCTCACGGTACCATTTGTTGTGGTGGGTTATTGGGGTCCTGCTTGGCTCTGCGCATGGGGATCTCAATATGTCACCCGAACCATGAACGGCGACGAAATGTTTTCGCTCAGCACCCCCCCCTCGACCAGCATTTTCAATCGCCAGTCCTAAGCCTAATACACTACAACAGCAGTAGTAAAAGTGAGGTACTAACGGGTAGGTGATCACATAACCTTTAATCTCAGCCGGTCAGAACATGTAAAAATGGGAACCCGGTCCTCATTCTCGAGAGGGGTGTTGCGCAAACGCCGTAAAACGTGTTTGTTCTTTTATTAAACAAATGAAAAGCTTTGGGTGTTTTGCTCTCTGGATATATATCCTAAGTATATTTTTTGTTTTTCAGCCCCTTTTAGGCCTTCTTCGCGTTTCATTTTTTTCCCAATTTTTGTTTTGTTTTGTTTTGTTTTGTTATTGATATTTAGGTTACTTGCCAGCTGAGGGCCATAAAAGGTCAGCAGTCACCCATCGCGGGGTATGTTCTCACCTGCACGACGCACACGAGAAAGAGAACAATCTTCACGTGAGGCACTGCCAGTAGTCCACCGGGCGGCCGCGTGCCGGGCTGTTCCTCGTCGATCTTGGCGTACCGCCCCCCATCGCGGTGTCCCTTGATTGTGTCCGTGCCCTTGCTGTCGATGGGGTGATCCGTGAGCGTATCCAGGTCAGACGAAGCTGTCGATTGTTGAGTTGGCTCGGCCACCTCGATGTCATCACACCTGGTTAAGGTATTACCCCCAAACAAAGTGATTTGAGCAATAATAAACGCCTCCATTTGTAGATTTGCGGGGTTCGGTCACCATTATCCCCTCACGAGGGCTTTTGAGACAATCCGCTCGCCGTAGTGGAACTTCACTCAAGTCGTGGAAGAGTCTGTTCTAGATCTTGCTGGCGGTTGGTTCTCATAACAATTGGATGCGTTCGGTTAATCGCAGCAGTTTATGATCATCCGGTGTAATTAAGAGCTTATTGGGAGATAAGACCAGGTAATACATAAGCCTGTAACGAAATATAATCTACTTGAAATTACGGTAGCATAGGACATTGTTTTTGCATTTGTCTTGAAAGCGAAAACCGCGAGAAAAGGTAAAACCACGTAGTAGGTAAACGGCGTTTTTGCATAGGGTAGTGTTAAAGTGGGTCTGAGGCGTGCTACGATAGAGGTAGCACTTTTGGCGGAAACGTTTTCCGAATGATCAGGCTCCTTAACCCCAAATCGTCAGAGTTTCATACTTGTGTAGTGATTTAGTTAATACTAGACTCAGGCCATGGAAGTTTTCATCAGGTAGCACTTTTATTTTCCACCAAAACCCATTTTCGGCGACGTATGGAGCTCCTCAGGTTAGGAGCTCAGAAAAATCATGGTGCAACTCTATTGAAGAATGCGTCGTCTCTCTCTGTAGCTGCTTCGGTCGAGGAGATTACTGTGCGGTTCTGATTGGCTAATTTCACGGCCGAGGCCCGTCCGCCTCGAAGACGAGCTATAACGGCAAGACAAACTGTTTCGGGGGTAAAGTATGTGCTTGAAAAAAACTGTTTCACCTGGAAATGGCCCCCGGTTTTCATTATGTCTACGTAACACTCTTCGGTGACGCATATATATATATGTATTTATTTATCGTGTGACTTGTACGAGAAAACTATTTAGTTTGAGGTACGTAGCTATTCAGCGTTGTATCGTAGCCTTGGGATAATTTGTTGAGGGGTGGGCATAGGGGTTCGTAGGGATACAATTATTACACTACAGGTAGGTTTCCGGAGGAAAAAAGCCTACTTGTTTTGGTGTTGGATCGTTGAAGGCACATTACTTCTTCGCTGGGATACATCGACCACCGAAACTGATCTCGAGAGGGAGGTTCCAGAATCCTTCCCCCCCCTGGCTGCACTCCCCGGGAAAACAAAACGCGCGCTCTTGCGCTTGATATTCCAGGCACTTGTTTTGGTACCGGATCGTTGCAGGAATATTACTTCTTTGCTGGGGTACATCGACCACCAAAAATAATCTTGCGAGGGAGGTTAATAATCCTTTCCCTCCCTGGCTACACTCCCACCTGGGAAAAAAACACGGGCCCTAGCGCTTAATATTCCGGCAACACAGGAATAGAGCTCCTAAAGTGCAGAGCCTCATAAACAAAGCTGGTGCATCACCCCTATATGCCGTACCATGATGCGTGCTACGATAGAGGTGGCACGTTTTGGCTGAAATTTGTTCTGAATAATCGGGCTCCTTAACCCAAACTCGGGGGAATTAATTATTGTGTTGCTATTCTCCTCATTGTATACACCGACCAACGCGTGCTACGGTAGAGGTAGCACTTTTGTCTGAATCGATTTCTGAACGATCGGGCTCCTTAACCCAAATTCGTCGGACTTTCATTCTTGTGACGAATAATATTTCAGACTATACCTCGGTCATGAGATTTCGCATCCGGCAGCACTTTTATTTTCCTTCAAAAACATCATTTTTTCGGTGAGGTATGACGCTCCTTAAGTTAGGCGCTCAGAAAAAAACATGTTGCGCCTCTATCGTAGCATGCCTCGCCCCACGGTATTGCTCACCGGGTAGCACTTTTGGTTTCCTCCAAAGACGCGTGCTACGATAGAGGTAGCACTTTTCGGCTGGGACAGTTTCTGAATGACGGGCGTATGCTCCTTAACGCAAAGGCGTCCGAATTTAATGATTATGGTGCGATATTTATTTTTCATTTTATACTTGAGCCCATGGGACTGCCCATCGTGTAGCACTGTTAGTTTCCTTTCGAAATCCGTTTTTGGGTGGGGTTTCGAGCTTCTCGAGTAGCCACCCTCAGAAAAATAACGGTGCTGGGTTATCCCACGGTAAGGGCGCATAAAAATTGTCTGAGCTCCTCACTTGAGGAGCTCAATATCTCACCCGAAACACGACTTCGGAAACATTCGTTCGCGCAACCCGACCAAAAGTTTCAATGAGATAGTCCAAAAACAAACATACCAGTAACATACTAATTGGATCCGGCTGTTACTCACGTGAGGAGCTCAACCGGTCAGAAAATTTGGAGCCAAAACGTGGTACCCCTACCGTGGGATTGCTCTGCTTACACCTCTACGTGAGCATGTGTCCAAAATCAGCTTTTGGATGAAGCACAGATCTCCTCAAGTGATCACCCTCATAAAACACATGGTGCACCTGCATGCAGGCAACCGAGGCATGCGTCCCATGCGTCTCTCGCCCTCTCACCTGACAGGACCATTTTCAGCAGCACGCTGCTCATCGAAATGTTTTGTCTCGGGAACGAACAACACAACGATCGGCAGCAGCAGAAGGGCCACAACCGCCCCTACCAAGTTGGGGAGCAGGAACGGGTACCTGTGATTGGTCAAGGTCCAAGGACGGGGCATCATGTTGTGAGACACGGTACCGCAGAAATGGGGTTCACCGCACGGAGAAAGTCCGGGGCCAGCCGCTAAGAGAGTTCAGTTGCGTTTTCCTTACAGCACATTCCTATTGGTAGGAAAGTCTTGACTTGGGCGATATTTCGTGCCTTACACGCAATATGCGTCGGGTGTGTGTTTGCACCAAAAACAACGCCGTGATACATGCGGTGAGCCTGCGACGTCTGTTCGCGTTATAGGGGTGGCGTCTAATGTTTTCGAGGCTCCTTGCTGGCTCGAGGACCTCTATACCTCGCCCAAACAACTGGTTTTGATAAAAGACAAACATACAACAATTTTAACAATCTCGGCGACTATTATTAGCAGTAGGTGTATCACGAAATGTAGCGTGAAATCCTGTCGATAGACAAATCGTATTCCGACGATTGTGGGGGTTAAGCAGGCCGCATTGGGCAAAACCCGTTAAGGCGAAAAACGTACCAACCCTATCTTAGAACGCCTCCTTGCCTATTGAGTACCAGGGTTTGGGGCCGCCTACGGCTGCAAACGGCATGTGTGTCTACGCAATTAGTTTTGCCATTTGGCTTATTCAAGCCTTTGAGCGTGTGCCGTGCGAGAAGAGACAGACATGTGCGAGTCGACGCTTCCCCGCTCTGCCGCGGTTTCTGTTTGATCGGTCTCTTGCACCCAAAAGTGTCGGACTTTGATTCGTGTGTTGGAGTAGTGTTCACAGCATACTTGGGTCATAGGATCGTTCATCGCGTAGAGCTTTTTTGTTTACTTCCTTCCGCATTCGATTTTCTGGGTGGGGTATGGGGCTCCTGAAGCACATGGTGCACCTTTATCATGGAGTTCACTGGTTCTCTGGCCTGAAACGGGAAAAGCTCCGAAGGACGCCCCAAGACCCGCTCTGCGATAAACGTAGCGCCTACAGTAGGGGCTCAAACGACCGGTGTTGGTATAACGTATCCTTATATCGCTGAACAGTCCCATGACTCAACGGTATGTATCCCAGGAATGCTCAGGTATTTAAACGCCGGATCGGTATAGTAGCACCTCCCATGATTTAGTTGAGGGCCTTTAGATTCTAGTTGCAGGTACCCGTTTTTATACCGGAACGTATTATCGGAGTAAGCGATGCACATTGCCAGAAGGCAAACAGAAGAACTTTAACGAACGGGTACCTAAAACATGCCTGGTACATATCGGGTCGGATGACATCGGGTATATGTCGCTCCTCAGTTAAGAGGCTTCGTCTCAGCGAGAAAGGTTTGAGCTCCGAAGGGTTACGAGCACCCCGAATACCTCCCGTAATCCGGGCCGCAAAGCCGTTCCAGGAACAGGTATAATGTATGCGAGCCCTTTGTGATATGGCCCCTTGGGGGTCAAGTGGTTCGGTCTTCTATCTGAGCTCCGAGATTGCAGTGGTCCACATCTCCTCCAACTACAATACACATGTAATATTAATCATCCGTAAGCCATCGGAAAATGTGCATAGGTATGATAGCAGTATGATGAGCCTTAACCCTGATCACTCAAAAGCACTTGGGACGAAGAAAACCACAGAAAGATGAAGTGCTACTTCTACCGTAACACGCGTCACCTACGATACCCACAAATATGCACTTCTGGCTTGAGCTTTGTCTACTCCATTTGCTGCTGTCCTTAGTCCTTCTTTCTCGTCACGCGCTCTGTTTTTCATAGTATAGATCGTACGGAGGATTGCAAGCTCCATCGGTATGATCATCTATGCCATCCCCTACAAATGTGTAGCATGTTAGCTTCAACGCACGAAACCACGGAAAACAAAAGGATAGTATAAGCTCGTGCTCCGAATACACTGGCACGATAGTACAGAAGCCCGGAGGGCCTCATGCTTGCATAGTATGTACGTCATGCACGGCACGGTGTAAATAATGTGGTCATCACGTCATTTACGCTATTCGCTACAATATGTGGTTATAACAAAAGCATGCAGCTGCACCATCAATGAAGAACCATCGTGACATTCGTTATGTTTGATACCGGAGGTGACCGGGTGTATCAGATAGATCGTGCAGTGTATCTGACGCTGAACAGAGGTCCGGGTGGTACTGAAAGATAAAGTGAACTGATCTCTCCCACCCAGCACCGGCTTCAAAGCCTCCTCCAATGGGCAATTTCACGTGGAAGTCCACGGCATTCCGATATAGTACAAGACCCATGTAGAATGCGATGTACCAAGTACGGATTTAGTCTTGCACGAATACCACGTAGAGTAGCCGCGAAGGGCTTACCATACGGCTTGTAAACTTGAGTACCAGCTACCGCTCCTACATGAGTCCAATTAACAAAACGTAAACAATAACACGCTATTCAATGAAATACAGAAATCGACGTTATCACGAGTTGAGCACAAAGCACCCACTCGGTCGAACAACTCCGCTGGCCGACTCACTCGGAATCAAATTTCGTGAAACTTCACCTGAAAGTACTCACTTGCCAAATAGGCCGTCTGCAGGAAAAAGGCTGGGGTAGTTCACAGTCGGCTGGGCCAGGAGACCGCCAATCCCGGTGCCCAAAACCAAGCTGACTGATTTAGCTCCTGTGGGCGTGACAGATCAACGCGAATCGAGCACACGGGAGACCTATCTGCCTAGCTCCAAGACCACAAGGAGTAGAGGGGTCACATTAACGGAATAGCATTTCCCAACGCCCCATGGAAATTAATCTTCAGGTGACCCGTGGTACTATAGGATCTTTAGACGCATGCTACGATAGAGGTGCACCATGTTTTTTTTCCGAGCTCATCACTTTTGAAGAGCTCCACACTAATAGTAAGTAGATTTTTGGAGGAAAATAAAAGCGACGCCCGATGAACAATCTCACGACCCATACTAATAATAGTAAGTATATTCGGAAACATATTTTCGACACAAGAGTAGACGCCAGACGCTTTTGAGCAAAGGGGGCTTATCGTTCAGATATACCGTCTCAGCCGGAAAGTGCTACCTCTCTCGTAGCAAGCGTCCTTGCTGACGAGCTACGGCAGGGATAAAGTTTTTGGGGGTAAAAAAACGTCCGATGAGAAGCATGCTGCGGTAGAGGCGCACCATGATGTGCCTGAGGGTTGCCACGTGAAGAACTCCATATGCCCCGACGCGTGCTGCGGTAGAGGTAGCACGTTTGGCTGAATCAATTTCTGAACGATCGGGCTCCTTAACCCAAATTCGTCAGACTTTCATTCTTGTGACGAATAATGTTTCAGACTATACTTCGGTCATGAGATTTCGCATCCGGCAGCACTTCTATTTTCTTCACAAAATCATTTTTTCGGTAATGTACGTGGCGCTCCTTAAGTTAGGAGCTCAGAAAAAAACATGGTGCGCCTCTATCGTAGCATGCACCCCCCACCCAAACAAACTGAATTCAGATCAAGCTAAACATTTTACCTGATGAACAATCGCATGGGGTCAAAGCATACATTTGAAAATGAGTGGAACACAACAATAATGAATTTCCGATAATTCCAATTGTGGGTTAACGTGCCCCGTCGTCAATAAAACGTTTCAGCCAAAAAAAGGTATACCTTTATCGTAGGACGCGTAACGACGTTGTTCATCGGGCCTCGCTTGCAGGCTTCACGAGGTCAGACTTTCGGGCTGATGGGAAACATAACCCCAATACTATACAATCAAGTGATGGAAACCCCCCAGGACACTCGTTCGTGCTACGATAATAGAGGTACTGTACCTTTATTTTAGCCGAACAGATTCTGAATGATCGGGTTTCTTAACCCACAATCGTCAGACGTTTCATCCTTGTGTGTTGCAATGGATTCCATTGCATACCTTATAGGCCATATGGCGGTATTGTTCATCAGGTAGATATACATATCACTTTTATTTCCCTCTGTATTCAGTGTTTAGACTACTGCAGGTATGGAGCTCCTCAAGTGGCCACCCCCAGAAGTAAAAAAAAACATGGCGCACCTCTACTGTAGCCTGCGTCAGAGAACAGAAAATGGTCGTTTTCGCCCCTATCGTAGATACAGTACAGGACACCTAGTAAGAAACAGGCTAACAAGAGAGCCAGGCTGATATTTGAAGAAAAAGTATAAATTCGGGAGTTTTATATTGAAATTGGTGTAGAAAACACCCTCTCTCAAATAAGAAATCCAGCCTGGACCATATTTCCTGTTTCTTATTAGGCGTCCTGTACTGTAGCATGCATCAGGTACGCATACATTTTCTCAAACTCTGTTTTTGTTTTGTGTGAGCCGTGCAGCTCCTTACGCAAGGAGACCCCTTCATGAAGCATTATTGGATGCATATGCTACGGGGTAGAGGTGCATCCTGCTGTTTCCACGAACAAATAATGGTTGAGGAAATCGCGTCGGCGCAAGTCGATGAACAGTCGATCTGTCAGCAGGGATAGTTTATTACCAAGGCGATTGGAAATACAACGGAATTGTTAATCCCATGCGATTGAAAAACAATACAAACAAGTGCAAGTACGATGGGATTGCAAATACAACGTTGAGTCAGTTGCCCAGCAGTTGAAGTCACCTTCCGTCAATGTAAGGACCACGGCACACATGGCCTAACACACCCACTCTACCGTACGCAGTATGGTTCGCGAGCACGAGCTACGGAAATGTCGCTGTACAAAGACATCTATGACAACTACGTACCAACGCGTGGTTTCTAATCGGACTGGATACCATGCGGGCCTCACCAGCGATGTAGGTCATTCCTTGAAGTACGTGTTCCTGTCCGCAAACCTCTCGCATCGCGGTTCTCAGGGCTGGGGCCATCCCATTCGTCAGGCCGAGAACGAGTCTGCGCAACGAGAACATATTATACGATGCAGTACACGCAGTAGCTTACACGTGGGAAACGTGTGGTTGTAATGGCGATACCAACCCTAAGTGAAAGTTCTAGACATCATAGACCAAGACCTTCAGCATGAGCAGGAACAAGAACAGGAACAAGGAAAAAAATAACAAGAACAAGAACAAGAACAAGAACAAGAAAAGAAACAAGAGCATGAAATATAACGATAACAGAAACAGTAACAAGAACAAGAACAAGAACAAGAACAATAACAAGAACAAGAACAAGAACAAGAACAAGAACAAGAACAAGAACAAGAACAAGAACAAGAACAAGATGCCCTGGTGCGCACCTCGATGCAATGGCGAAACCAAACGTAGGTGAGAACCCGAACGCCAAGGAGCACACGGTGATCGACAGCAACCCCCCGACGATCACAGGTTTCCTCCCGGCGGAATCTGTGATGTAACCTAAAGCATAACAGCTTACGAAACGGCCGAGCGTGAACGCGCTCGCTACATAGCCAGCATAGAAACCTGTTCGCGTGAGCGGACAGAAGCGCGGACATTGGGGCGTTTCTGCGTCAGACGGGTGCTATCGCAGGGATGCATCTGCTGTAGTATTGTATCTGTGGGCCCACTCTCCACAACCCAGGAAGAACCACTCATAGTCGAATACCTAAACCTTCTCGCATAGTGCCTACTCGTACATACCCGTGGGACTGCTCGTGGGTGATACCACGAGACGATCCTTGTAACTTTAATTCCGTGACACGTCGTATGTAACATGTAACCGTAACTTATCGCTAGGCTGTTCGTTGAGACAGGTATTATCGAACAAGGTTCTGCCACATGCGAGGAGCGCAACGCCTCACCCAAAAGTGAAGTCGAAACCCGAAGACAAACCGCATGGGTTCGGTATGAACCAAGGTAATACAATTACATCATGGTATAGATAATGGCAGCCTGTTGTCGTCATCAATATTAGTAACGGAGATGGTACACTATGTCGTACAGCAGCCCATCTAGTATAGGCTGAGTATACGATAGGGTTTCTACTGAAGCAGCAGAAGCACAGCAGCCCATAGCATGCTTTCGATCTACACGCTACTTGGAAGTGTGCGTATGCCATATTATACGTACGAGTATCGCGGTGCAATGACCAAGTGCGTGGTGACTGGGACGCATAATTTAAAATACAATATAGCAAGGATTTCGAGCGGTTCTATAATGGGTAAATATCTACAATACAGTTTGGAGTAGCACATATCGTACGAGACATTACACGAACAACATGCCGCTGATACGAACCCATTATGCAAGTCATTGGAGGCTGTCGCCTATATACAAGTCAGCCTCAAGGGCGTGTTTTAGCCGGATGCAGCTCATCCTTAATGCGACTCGCCCAACACCTCACGTTTCGCTTCGCAGTTGGTGCTAGCAATGCCCGCATCGTCGGTGAAAACTCGACATGCTCCGCCCCGACATCCCGAGGGTTGCGAGGGTCAATGGTAATACCGCTAGGACCATGCACGAATATCAAGTACACCCGCCTCCGTCCTAAATCGACGTAAAAAAGGTTAAAACCATTGTGATGTATCTTCGGGGCGCATTCTGTATTTAATGTTCTGACGAACTCCCCCCTCTCTATTTGGTATCCTCGGGGAAAACTGTGTGCTTAAAACAAGTAGCGCTCCCTTGGTAGACAGGACGAACAAACGATGCCACTCCGGGGGGAACACACAGACAGGCGGGCCGCGCGCTTGCCCACCGCCGCTTAAATCGCTCTAAATGTCCAGCCATCCCGGGGCGTTAGCATCATGTACGAGCAAGCTCAAACATAATAAGCGAAGGAGACGCATATGCTACTACAGTACTGTAGAGGGGCCCCAGGGTTTTCTGAGGCTGGTTACGTGAGGAGCTCTATACCAACAGGAGTAAAACCTGATGCTGAGGAAACTAAAAAAAGTGCCACACCCGATGCAAAACTGAATGGCCTGAGTATACAATGAAGAATTTGTCAACGCAAGAATGAAGCACCGGCGGTTTTCGATTAACCCATTCTGAATTGAAATAAAGTCGCGCACTAATTCCAAGTAGTTAGTCCCCAAATTCGTGGGCCCGTTTAGGACTGCAGTCCCGTTTTGGGGACAAACCACTCTAATTCTAAGTAATTTGTTCCCAAAACGGGACTCCAGTCCTAGAAGGGTTAGGGTGTTAAGGAGCCCGATTATTCCGAAAACATTTATGCTAAAAAGTGCTACTTCTATCGTAGCAGGCGTCAGGGGTAACACAAGAGCAAGGGTGCGGCCGACGAGCCGCCTAAGGTCGAACAAAATGGCTTGGAATACTCTCGAGCCATCTCAGACCCTTTTCGTTTGGTATTAGACGGGCCATCTCCCCTCTCTTGGTCGCGACTACTGGTGCATGCTACGGTAGAGGCGCACCGTGTATGTTTTGGCGGGGGTCACTTGAGGAGCTCCATACCACACCCAAAAACGGACTTTAGACACGTTCTCCGGTAGAGGTGAACCATCTGACGGTGATCACTTGAGGACCCCTATACCCCGCAAAAAACAAAAAAAAACTGATTTCGGAGGTAAACAAAGTCGCTATTAATACCTGATGAGCAGCCCTAAGGCCTAAGTCTACAAGGAAAACAAAAAAAATGCCACACAAGAATGGTTGATGTTCCGACGATTTTGGGTTAAGGAGCCCCGTCGTTCAGAAAACGTTTCAGCCAAAAAAAGGTATACCTCTATCGTGGCACGCGCCTTTGAAGAAAAGTAAAAGTGTTACCCGGTGAGTAATCCCATCCCACTATTTATTGCCTAATCATCAAATAAAGCACATTTCAGCACAACACTGAACTTCCGACCACTCTGGGTTAAGGGGCCCCGTCGGGCAGAAAACGTGTCATCCGAAAAGTGATACCTACCTCTATTATCGTAGCAACGCGACTACTCCCCCAAGAATGGTGCCAGCATCCCCAAGCGTTGAACGTTGTTTTCTTACAGTAGTTATTTCGTTCTCGAATTTGCTGCTCAGACCCGACGTCGCTGGGTTATTGATCGAGCGATACACACGCTGCCGTGGGGAAGCGTGCTGCACACGAGCTGGTGGCGAGAGGGTCGTCGTGAGACGCGTGCTACGATATAGAGGTAGCACTTTTCGGCCGAAACGCTTCGGGTTGACGGGCCCTTCTTAACCCAAAATCGTCAGAATTCGATGTTTTTTTCTTGTTGCCAATGTTTTCGTTGTATCGTTAGGCTATGGACCTATTCATCAGGTAGCGCTTTTTTTCCCCCCCAGAATCAGGTTTTTGGTGGGGTATGGAGCTCCCCAAGTGACTATTACGGACGGCCATAGTAAATAGTAATCGATCAATTCGTGCAAGGGGTTGTCTCGGTTACGAGGTGCAGTTGGAGAACACTCCGGAGGTTGCCATGAGGCGAGAGAGAAGATGTTATCCAAGGTGTATATTAGAAACCACCATAAAGAAGAACTGAACGGAAGGGGCTTCACCCCTCCGTCCCAACCAAATCCCGTCGCATATTCCAGTTACACAAATCACACGTACGTATTCGCACGATCAGACACATCAGACATGGGTGCGACTTATGACGAACGTACGACCAACGGTTGTGACGAACAAATAGGACCAAGTATTGTTAGCAAAAATTGGTGAACATATAGGTTCCAGTGTGTAACGTAGGTCCTATTTACTACATTAGCCCACCCCGTAATAACTACTCTCAGAAAATGGCCTGTATGCAGGTGCAACCTCTACCGTAGCATGCGTCGTGAACAGAGCACTGTTTCGAGGAAGAAAGCTTCTGGGGCTGGTTTCCCCGAGTTTTGTTTGTTTTGTGTTTTCAGCGAAGTCGCCCTTACCTCTTCGTTGTCTCGGGCCACAACATTTTCCATGAAAAACAAAAGTCCGCTTCAGGGGTCGCTGACACCGGATACGATTACGGCAAATCCCCACACCAACTCGTACGTACTGTAGTATATACCTTGTACGTATACTGACTGTATTACAAGAACATTACGGGAATGTATGTTTTAGTCGATCGTCGGCGCCTTGCTTGCTACAGTATAGGACGGGGTAACGAAGATTCTGAATACATATTATATGCATGTGTATACAATAAATAGCAATCAGCCGGGGACGTTCATGTGAATATCAAATATACAAACAACTATTAAATAGTATATGTGTATATATAGTATGTGCTTTGGCGTGATTATTAGAATTCGAAATTTTATTACCCGGGCCGTGCTTGTCACTGTTTGTTACATTTTTTCTTGTTTTTGCTCTTTGTGCATGTCGTACTGCCAATAAACGCCACCGAGTTAAAGTGTACCATGGTACACATTTACTCAGTCATACATATGGATTTTGGATTGACAAGGATAACTACTTACGTATGAGTAAATATATATGTATTTTCGTAGTATGATACTACAGAAAACACTCGGGGACACCACATTGTGGTCCTTCGATCGCGCAATAACTATGCACCAGTAGTAATCATCAATCATCAATCAACAGTCTACTGTATACCCTCAACCTTTTCGTTACCGTGTGTGTTTCCTTTGGTTACGCAACACGATGATATTTCATACAGACATGATATTAATATCACTGAAGATCTACGATACACGCTAAAGCCTACTGGTACAAAGCAAACTAGGTCCTGATTAATACGTTCCACTGCTGTACTGCTGTAGTACCAGGTACAAGGTAAAGATATAAACAAAATACCCCGTTTGCGAGTATACCACTCTGGTAAGAGCACAATTTCAACTACATGTCAATGTACAAACGGTCCTTATATCCCGGATCAGAGCGCCATAGCGTACTCGACGACAGCAGTAACTAACTGATAATGATTTCCATTTTGGGGTATAAGGTCCGCGGCTTATTGTGATGTCCACGTTGAGCCAAGATAAGCCATGTATATTAGATTGGACTTAGGTGCGCCGTTCCTCGATCAGCACAATGCCGTGCATAGCTGTTAATAGTACCAGGTATTCTTAGACAAATATAAACAAATAAATAAATACATAAAAAAGACTTACCAGTAACTACATATGTATGGCATAATAATACATCGAGCAATATTGCAACACAAAATAAATAGGAGTGAAAGTCCGACGAGTTTGGGTGAACCCTTTAAGAACTGGCCTCATTAATTTGGGGACAAACGACTTGGAATTAGTGTGGGACATTGTTTTTCGGTTCTGAATGGGTTAAGGAACTCGATCGCTCAGAAAGGTTTCAACCAAAACAAGGTACAGTACCTCTATCATAGCACACATCTGAACATCTACCATCTTTTTTATTCATGATTCGTCGGTCTATGGGCGAAAACGATATCTCATCATGATAATGAATTGAGTCTCAGAAGCACAGCTGAACACATATATTCTTCTTGATTTATGTCTCGTCGGTTTATGAGCGAGGAAGATATCTCACACTAATGAATTAAGTCTCAGAAGCATATCTGAATATCTGTCTTCTTGATTTACGTCTCGTCGGTTTATGGACGAGGACAAGAGATCTCATCATAATGAATCGAGTCTCAGAAGCACTACTGCTGCTGTAGGGGCTATAGCCAAGGGCGCCCCTGAAAAACGAGAACACAACGCACCACACCTCCATCCAGATGGCAGGGGGCCGAGTCGGCGTAAACCAAAACCGGAGCGTTGTGTGATCACACGGGACGACACAAACAACGGCTTATTATATTAACTGTTTTCGGGTTTACATTTATATTTTGTTTTAGAGAACCCCCCACCCCGCCTCGCCCCCCTGTCTAGAGGGACACAATGTACGGCGGACGCACGCTACCATAGAGGTGCACCATGTTATTCCTGAGCTCCCCACTTGAGGAGCGTCATACCTCATCGAAAACAATGACTCTGGAGGAAAATAAGAAGTGCAGCCGGATGCGAAATCTCATGACCGAGGTATACTCTGAAACATTATTCGTCACAAAAAGGAAAGTCCGACGAATTTGGGTTAAGAAGCCCGATTGTTCCGAAAACGATGCAGCCACAAAGGGCTACCTCTACCGTAGCACGCGTCGGCGTGTTGTTGTTTTTTTCGCGCGCCCCTACCGAAGATGGCGGACGTCTTCAAGGCCCTCCACTCCGGGGGGACCATAGAAAATAGAACCTACGGTACACAAAAAACCTACCATATATATTAACCTTTTTTTATTTTCTTTTTTCTATTATATTCGCCCTTCCTTTCTCTCTCCTTCCTAGTCGTAACTCAGATCCGGGGTCACAAAGTAGGCTCTTCTCCCTCCTCCCCCACTACGGTTCTTGCCTTGCATTTTTTTTAGCTATCTTTACTATCAATACCGATATTTTGTCCTATTCAGCAAATATGACCAACGGTACACACACAAACCTGTGCCTACCTGGTATATATTACTATTTCGACGCATGCTACGATAGAGGTGCGACATGTTTTTCCCGTCGCTCCTTATTCGAAAAGCTGTATATACATCACCCTTACATCACCCCAAACTGATTTTGGAGGAAAGTAAAAGTTCTACAGTATACGTATATCCGATGAATAATTCCATGGCCGAAGCATACAAGGAACAAGATTCCACGAAATAATGATAGTCCGCCGACCGTGGATTAAGGAGCTTGATCATTTAGAAATCAATCCAGCAAAAAAATGCTATCTCTATCGTAGCACGCACCTTTTAATAACACTATTTTATCCTATTCAGCAAATACATAGGACTTACTATTAATACGTTACACACGAATAAACCTACTAGGCATACACTGAACTATGTTTCCTATCAACGTATTTGATCCTATTTCCTATGGTCCCCTTTAATAATCAAACGACAACTACTACAAGTCAAAAGTGTAGTCTCATCAGCCGCTTTTTATGTTTTTCTTTTCAACAAATCAAACTCTAAGAATGCGCTTCGCATGGCATCGTACAGGGTGTATGTCACCAAACTTGTTGCCGTTTTCACGACACGCTGTTATTACTTTACCCCAGCAGCGTGGTATTGCCTCGCTTGGCCGATCGATGCCGACATCGTAGCAATATGTTTTACCTGTTCCCCCCTACACAGAGGTTTGTATACCTACCTGCTCGTGACTGCGTATGTACGTGTATTGGTATCGCTGTCAATTTACAGTTCTGTAAGCGTATATATATACATAATTTAGCTAAAGGGGGAGAGTTTGTGTTTGTTGGATAATGGAAAATTCATTATTTTAGCGAAGGGGGAGAACCGTACGTATCAATGCCATGCACATGTCTACTCTCCACTCGTCATATCGGCGTAAATTGAACGCTGCTCTCGACATGATAACTATCATCCCGCTTAGCACTCTGGCCCGGCGGCAACCTTATCCCAACCTAACTGATGTGAACCCTCCAATCTGGACCACTGACTGACATCGGTACCACAGGCACAGGCACGACACACACACATCAGTTAAAATGTAGCGAAAAGGGTATGTGGCATGGGGTTAACCTTTCTCTTTACAGCATACATAGGCCTTGCGAGCGGCAAATTTAATTCCCCGGTGTATGTACTTGATGAATGGGAAATCAAGAAGAGTGGAAAAACGATGCTGAAACGACCCGCGGGGCATTTGTGTGTGTCATTATTCATTTTTTGTTTGCTCGTATGAGGGTGCGTGCGTCTTTCCCTGCCCAGTGGTGTGTTGAGCAATGAGTGCAGTCGAGATAAAGGCATTTCGACACCGGACGCGTGGCATCAGCGCTGGTGTTGTTGGTATGCCCTCCCTCCCTGCCAGCGGCTCAGGATAATGTAATGTCCACAGGTTCCGATTAGAGCGCCCAGGTCCGGGAACGTTTTGGGTGGTTTCCAAAAAAACGAAATAAAAAATAAGTGTTGGACATTCTTTCGCTAAGGCGCACGATGTCCGTCGGAAAAAACGAGGGAACGAAATTACCCCGTGAAACTTGCCATAATACAGTAGCTCCCTCGGCGTTGACTCCTGTACGTAGTTGTAGCAGTGTTCGCCCATGCCTCATATTCGAGTGGGGTGTATTGACCGTGTGATTTTTGCTGTGTGTCTAGGAGAGTAAAGCCCGTTGTCAGACGCGTGCTACGATCATGGTACTAGCAATTTTGGGCTGAAAACATTTCTGCACGACGGGGCTCCTTAAGGGGCCCCTTCGGTCATGATGAAACACGAGTACTTGAGAGTTGAAAAATACATATTTTTCGTTTTTTTTACAGCAGCAATACTATTTATGGCATAACAACACCATATCAGTACCCCTTACGGAAAACGGCATAGCTCCAGCCCCAATGCTCAGATTGTTTCCCAATGAGTAGTCGCGAAGAGCCGAGATTATGGTCAACATTTGTGTCTCAAGAGGCATATCGATCAGACGCCTTGTTCGTCACGAAAAGTGCCTCTAAAGAGGCACATTTCGTCCCTCAAATACTCGCGTTTCATCATGACCGAAGGGGCTCCTTCACCCAGAGTCGTGGGAAGTTCATCATTATTATTGTGTTGAATTTGTTTCGTTTGATGATTACGTAGTAGGCAATATTGGGATGGGATTACTCGCCGGGTAGCACTTCTTTACTTTCCTTTAGAATCAGTTATTGGGTGTGGTACAGAGCATCTCAAGTGGCCGTCCACCCTCAGAAAGTGCCCTGTATGCAGGTGCACCTCTACCGTAGCACATGCATCGCCAGCAGTGTGTGCTAGTAATACGGAAGTGGTGGTGTGCCCCTGACCTGTGTCGCATACACCGAGCACCATAATATGCACATACATATCGTTGAGACACCCCTCCAGGCGGATATGCAACAGACACAGTCAAAGGTCATCCAACGATATTTATATTTACGCGAACGGATTTTGTGGCATGTATATGCACCTGTATTATATATGGTACGTATTGACGCGCATACATCATGGACCCACCAGCAAGACACACCCCACGTCTATTACAGGGGACAATAGTGCATAGGACTTGTGGTACACAGAACAAACTGTTATATTTTCCTGTTTTTACTGACAACATCTTATCTGGTCATTTTTACTTCGGTAATACTACAGCATGGGATAAGGCAGTTGAACCAGACGTATTGCTACCTTTTCACTATCCTGTTTAAGGCCCCAAATAAGTGCCTTCACTCGAGGATAATACGGCCGAAACCGGTCTTAGAGCGGGAACTATCGCTCAGGATAAGGCCGAAACCGAGGATAATACGGCGGAAACCGGTCTTAGAGCGGGAACTATCGCTCAGGATAAGGCCGAAACCGGCCTTTTAAAGCGAGATAAATCGCTCGGACACCATAACAATGCAGGCCAATCTGATCAGGCCTGTTGTATCTCTACTTCGGCCTGATGAATGTGCTGGATGGATCGATTCCCCAACGGTGGGTCGGGAGTTTGACTCTCGCCGACTTCCTAATTTGCTATTTTCGAGTGTGCGCGCTGGAGACAATACGGATGTGTGCCTTTTGACACCAGAGGCAACGTTTGGCGAGGGGAGGGCCCCGGAGACCACTGGTATGCACTTGGTGAGTTCCACGAACTCCAAAACATAGATTTTGTTGGTTCCTCAGCACTACCTGCTCGACCACTCCTCAGTCAGCGCTGACAGCTGAGTGATAAAGCAGGTTGTGCTATATGACCAACAAAGGATGTGTCGGATTTCGTCGACTTCGAAATTTGTTTGTTTCGAGCGTGTGCGCGCTGGAGACAACACGAATGGCTACGATAGCATGCCTCTTCTAGACACCACCACCAGCAGCAGCAGCAGCAGCAGCAGCAGCAGCAGCGTTTGCCGATCTGGGAGAGCCCCGGACATCACTGGTACGGAATCCGGCGAGTTTCACGAACTCTAAAACATTTGTTTTTGTAGCGTAGATAGTTCTACCGCCTAAACCAGCTGATTGGGTGGTCTAGCAGGTAGTGCTGCTATACAACCAAAACAATGAGTTCCTTGTTGCGGGGTGCCCGCTTCCTTGCGGGATACCCGCAGCGTGAAGCTAACTTCACCCAGGTGTTCGGCTCCTGAGTACAGTACTTGGCTCCCTGTTATGATCGTAACCTTCAGCAAAGACGATGCATACACCGACTCGTGCTTCACTACAGCATCACTACAGTACGACGAGCATCTATAGTTTTCCACTACATGCTGCCCAAATATAAATCGGGTATCATACGCATATCAAGGCATGCAGGTACCACTACGACACATAGAGATACTTTGAAGTACACCACGAAAGCCAAGCGTGCCTCACTCCGCCCGTCACCCTGGCCAGACGACGACCTGATCCCACCCCAAACGGCAACCCCACAAACCCAGCCCGGAAATATCGACTATTATTACTCCGGACCACAGTAAATAGGACCAAGTATTGTTAGTAAAGAGAGGTAAATGTACAGTACCGGCCCGCTCATAAGAAACCAGAAATCGGGCTTAGGCTGACTTTCTTATTTTAGAAAGGGGTTTGTCCCACACTAACTTCAGTATAATAGCTGTCGATTTTCTTATTTCCTTCGTAATGTTTAGGCTGAGTTTCTTGTGGGGCACTTTCTTATGAGAGGGCCGCTAGTGTAAAGGTTTTTGTGTGTACTATTGGTCCTATTTACTACTTATGGTCCCCCGTAATCGCCCCCGGCAATGTCCATGGACAACACACTACTATGTACGCTGTCACGGCGGAACCACCAGACTGGTATAATAGGTGACACATACAAGTCATATTATTAATAGTGTGGATGGGGTTGGATGAACTTGGATAATTACCTATTTCGGGGGACCATAGTAAACACTAGTAAATAGGACCAAATATTGTTGGTAAAAATAGGTACATATGTACCAGGTAGGTTTTTGTGTTTACCGTAGGTTCTATTTACTAGTATTTACGATGGTCCCCCGTAATATTCGGGCTACTACTGTACAGTAGTGTGGATTAATTAATTTAGCAAAAGGGGGAGAACAATATATTATTTTCCCTCTTTCGCTAAATTTATTATGTATACCCCCCCCCATACCACGAACAACCTACTACCTAAAACAATGTATACTCCTACTGCTGTGCTCCTACTACTCGTTTTGCTATACTCGTATATACTATTAGTTGACTGCAGTGTGGGTTAATTGATTAAATTCATTTATGTACTGAAAGAGGGAGAACAAAATGGCAAACAAAAAGTGGAAAAACAAGGGATGGCGTGGAATCAGCGTTACATTGGCATGCCCTGCCGGCGGCTTATTATGTGCCCAGGTTCCGCTGAGAGTGCGCATATCAGGGTATGATAAAAGTCGGCGTGGAAGAAGCGTGTATCGTAGCAGCAGGATCAGGGTGTTCTTAAACAGGGTTCATAGTAGGCGTGGAATAAGCGTGTACCCCAGGTACCTGGTATATTAGCAGCAGGGTCAGATTGTTTTCTTAAATACGGTAGCCGTACATGGTGAGATAGACTGATCGGACACGCACTCTGCTACGTACGACAAAAGAGGACACCGTGTCCAACGGGAAGCAAGTATTAGCGGCAGATGTTATGTGCTTCAACATGGTAGATAGTGACTTCAGGTCGTTCCGTAAGAAGCAGCAATCCACACAGGGCAACACGCAGATCGGAACCCCGGACGGCACCCCTCCTCCTATAGGAAAGGCCGAATCGAGAAACAAGTCGGAGCGTTGAGATTTCTGTACGAATCGAAAACATTACTTTACGTAGAGGAAATTGGAACAACGTGTATTATTTGACCTAGAAATGCCCCGACATCATCAAGACCAATATTACATAGTTACACGTTCGTTCAATTTTAGGTTCACTTGGTTTTGCTTTAGTATACCCTCCCCATCTGTATGGGCTCTGGGAAGGAGGAGTATAATGGCGTTCGAAAAATATAGCCTAAAACGCGCCTGTCTGGATGACACGAAAAAAAAAACAAAAATGCTCACCCAATTCGTTCGTAGTTTCCAATGCCAAGAGCTCCTTGACCATCAAACCGACATAGGGGAACAGGTTCACCAGGGTGTAACTGTTTAGCGTCGCACAGAGTGACAGGATCACCACGGTCCGGGTAGGAAACCCGCGCGCGGTCGGCTCCAGCTGGGCAAACATGCTCCGATCTCGTGCGTTGTACTGGGAACTCCGAGTTCACCAGGGACGGGGAATGAAGCGGCGCGATGATAGTGGTCGGGGTAGTTGAGAAGTATCGGAGGCGAGAAGAAAAATAAACTTTCTGCGTGCTTGCTTGGCTGAGTCCATGGGCGGTCAAATGTATTCGTATTCGCCGCATAAAATACGTTACCGGTAATATACTGCATTCCCATATTGCAGGATTATTGTAACTGGCGTAAACTGGTGGGCGTAGTATGTGGATGACGGTGTCAGTGGATAGGTAAAACATCAGTATTTTTTTTTTTTTTTTTTGTTTTGTTGGTTTTTTTTTTGTGTTGTGGTGTTCTCTCGCACCGGGTATTGTGTCCACATGATTTATATCCCGCTAAAGCTTATAGGAAAAATAGTTAGCGTTCGCCATGGGATTGTACAGTATTGTACCCCAGTTATAGTAGGTATATTAACCACTACTGCTGTACACCATGCACAGAATATATTGTATAGGTATGCTTCATATACACCGGGCATGTATGTATATATGTACGAGATCGATGGCCAAAATGGGGTAATTACTTAATTCAGCAAAGTGGGGAAAACAATATTTTAGTTTATAGGTATATAGGTCTCGTTCCCCCTTTGGGACATTACTGACCCCCCTCTGTTTTTATTTCGTATATATACAACAATGTGAAACCTCTTCGCCAACCCCTTATCGCAACCCCCCGTCCCCACCGACGACCCTACCGCAATCCAAACCACCGACCCACCAACCCAAGATATATCGTTTCTTCCCCTCATGTAAAAACATAATAAATAACAGTACAGACTACTCTTAATAGCTCAAGTCACTACTAAATACCTAATTCCATCCACTTACTTTGTTTTGTTTTCATTGTCTTTTCGTTCTTATTTTTTGGTTTGGCTCGTGGCGTTTTGTTCTCGTACCTGGTACGTTGAAATTACACTTGCTTTACCCATTAATTTGCGTATAGTTTGTTTTGGTTTTTACTCTGTCTGTCTGCGACCACATAATTTGTATCTGTCTAGGATTAGGAATCAGGACGGACACTGTGGGTGTACTGATGATGTAGTCGAGGTAGAAATAATGAGTTTAAGGTAAAGACAACACACGCACCTATATTTTTTAACACCACCACGAGATGGCAGAATTCAAACTACTACTTCTCCTGTAGCCATCGTCTGAGGAGGTGAAGTCTCCATACTGTACGTACAACCCCATCAATAACTTCCCTCTTCGATGCTGTTTCCATGGTGCGTTCATGGTTTCTTTTTACGATATATACGTATTATGTCCACTCACTGCTGTACAGATCATCATACCTCACTGCAGAATGTGAATTGTATGGTTGGAATAGGCGCTGCGCATGGCAGCACTGGACGGAGCATCCTTATAGTAGATCTTCCTAACTGAGGTAGCTATTCAGCCATTCTGGTTTGCCAAGGGTATGCTTCACGCGGCTTAATCAACTTGGAGTATTTCCCAACCACAGCATCCCGAGTCAAACCTTGGTCAACCTAGAGTTTTTCCAAGCTCAGTATCCACGCCGGCCGAAGCAACCTATCAATAGGAGTCTTACGTACCAATCACAGCATCCAATCACATGCCACTGCCATAGGGTTCGAGTTCGGGTCGGAGGGTCGGCTTCGCAGCAGGTGCCGAGCACAAAACCCCGTAAACATCTACTATGAAGCTATGAAGGTGCGCCCACCCCTCCTTATTACACTTGGTCAGATGCGCAAAAATTGTCACATTAACTAAACAAATAAAACTTAAGAAGGACGGAAACTGGGTGTACTGCTGAATGAAGTTGAGTACGGTAGAAATAACGGTTTAATCTAAAAACATTTAACACACACAATGTTACAAATTGTCGGATGGCAACGATAATAATAGTTACAGCATACGGCAACATAGAGTATTACGGTGGCCCATAGTAAATAGGACAAAATACATATAATATATATTATATATTGTTAGTATAAATAGGGACCATAGTAACTACAGTAGGACCAAATAAATATATTTGTTATTACAGGGGACCATAGTAACTACGAGTACTGTAATACCAAATATATATTGTTTGTAAAATAGGGGGTTTTACGTATTCCGTAGGTCCTATCTGCTATTGTCCACGATAATAGTAGGCTATAATAATAATAGTAGGCTTTGTAAATGCCTAGCACAGCGTCATGTGGTCGCACACCAGGCTCCGACCGCCCCCTTCACAGCCCTCGTACAGCCTCCGTCTATTTTTTTCCGGGGTCGAGAGCGGTAAATACAAAAATAAAGTTATCACGGTGGGCCATCGCAATTAGGACCTATGGTACGAACAAAAACCTATATATATATATATGTATAACAGGGCGTAAAACAGGTGGTGAAATGTTGCGCTGCCGCACCTTTTTATCGCAAAACCCGTTTTTTTCACCACGTGCCGAAGGCATGGTGCGGCTTGCCGCACTACGCTTCTCTTGTGCCGCACCTTTTTTCGCCGGAGGCTAAAAAACTTGTGCGGGTCCTTTTTCGCCGTAGGCGAAAATATGTTTTTGGGTCTGTTTGGCCGCAGGCGTAAAAATTGTTTGGGCGTGTTTTTCGCCGAAGGCGAATTTGTTTTTGGGCTTTTTTTGTCTTGATTTCGTCTCAGATGCTGTGTTTGGGTCTTGTTTCCTCTTTTGGCATAGAGTACTTTACTTCTTTTGATAATTCGATTGAAACAGTTGCCGTTTCCTATGCCTGAGGACGTTCCAGGCAAACCAGGCCAGGGACACTGTGGCATTTGGCGCCTATTCAAGCACCACACATTTGCTGACGATATGTTTGATTTTTTAACCGTAATTTTGTCCTTGTTTCTTCGCAAAATGCAAAACATTATACGGCAGCCGGCACGACGTATACAAGAGGACAAACCGAGCGGGTTAGACGCACATTTTGAGTATATTGACGCATATATGGTAAACAAAACGGCCTCCGGCGACCCTCCGGGGGGCCCGGCGATGTGGTGCGGGCCCGCACCAAGGCCTCCACCTCGTGGTGCGGTGATTTCACCATGAGCCGGACGCCTATTTTACGCCCTGATGTATAGTACTATCTTCAGTGACAATATTTGGTCCTATTTACTATGGTCCACAGTAATAGTGTGGAACACACACGCCTTCTTAACTCAAATGTGAAATCACGTCTAGGCCAAAATTCCGGTTTATTGCGTGAAGCCTGGTCTACGTGTACTGCTATTCTGCGTTTAGGGAGCAGAGTAAACAATGACAACATTTCAAGGGAATCCGGATAACTTGAGACCAGAAAGAAGTAACCGGGAATAACATCAGGAAAAAACTGGGAAAATCATGAAATCGCGACATCGCACAACAATCATCGAGGTCCCACGGGCAGAACAAAACTAAAATTAAATAGAATTTCGTGCAGACCGGAAACACAAAAATAGTTGGCACCAGCTGTTGCTGTTGTTGATGATTGATGGGTGGTGCACTAACAGAGCCCCCCACGTTATCGCGTTATCGCTGCATTTAGTTACTGCTGTGTTCTCAAAATATACAGTACAGGACACCTAATAAGAAACAGGAATCTGGGCTCAGCCTGGATTTCCTATATTTTTCATTTTGTGAGCCTCTTTCTTATTGAGCCTCTTCCTTATTTTCCCGGGCAGAAATCGAAAATCGAGCTGGTTTCTTATTTTGTATAACTCATATTACAGTAATACCGCCATTGATCGTACGCCCCTCACTGATAGTGCATGCGCACGTTCGGCGTCCGCTCTCTTCGGTGTATACTTTAAGTCTTACTGGGGGGCACTGACGCCGGGGGAACGTGCTCGGCAACGTAGTTGGAACGTTTCCGTTTTCGTCCCTTCCCCTTGCGTGAATCATTAGCCCCGGTAAGGTCATCACAACTCTCTTCCCCGCCTTCACCCTCTCCCTTGCTTCCGGAAAGCTGCCCTCGACGAGATCACTATCGCGGTCAACATCTACATCGCGCACACCCGATTTCTTTCTCCCTTCCTCGTCGTCACTCCCCTTCCACTATTTTTCCGCTCCTGCCCCTTCCGCACTCTCACTACCACTGCTGCTGCTGTTCTCTTTTAAACCGCTTTCTTCGCTGTAACCATGTTCCCCCCTTCCTCTTCCTTCCTGTCTCCCTTCCACGCTGCCATATCCCCCCTCATCATTGTCTTCCTATGTATTCCTTAGCATGTCCAGTGCGACCGCCCCGGTCGATGTCCCTGTTGCCCACTCCCTGCGGTGGCGCCCGTAGCTCACATCGAAGCATTCTCGAAAGCGAAGTAGCCTTACCCAGTAGCACCCGCGAATCTTAGGCTGCGGCCTCGTCAACAGCAGTGTACCTCCCGAGTGGAAGCCTCATACTGAGCGTTGTGCCGGTTCGCTCGATTAACACCCTATAGTCGTAATCTTGGCGTGTCCGTGCTCTTGCCCGTCGTGTAATGAAACCTTTCACCCATCCCAACACCCGGCACCGCATGATGTGCCACTTCACGAGTGATGCATCGAGGGCCGGAGGAGGTGAACGGTTAAACGCATAACCCGGTTGGCATTCCAGGGGCAGTGTTGTTTCATCAGCATCGAGGTCACCATAATCGCCAAGCATAGCTACGTCGTCCAATCCACGAAGTCGCCCGGGGTTGTCCCCCTCCGTTTCGTCCTCGTCCTCCTCGTCGCTCGATCCCTCGGCATGGTCTTCGTTCGGGAGAGTAAAGGGCTGCACGTCATTCGGGAGTTGCTTGCCGTCATTGGCACCCATGAACGTGTACGGTCCGTCCATGCCTTCGAGGATGATGAGGATATAGTCGGTACCGTCTGCTGTCATCGCAAGCCCAGTCTTTTCAAACAGGCGTCTACATTAGAGCTGGTCCGAAACAACTTTTTCGACGGCCTCACCCACCCAGTGCACCAGCAAGACCCTACGGTTGGAGGCAGACAGCTTGCTGGTGTCCCACGTTTCCACTTTGTCACCCTTCTCCAATCATGCCTAGAGAGCCTTCCCCTCACCCAACTTGACCAGCCGCTCGTATCCTGCATCGACCGGATACACCTCATCGGTGCACCCTCGTGGCAGCAGCCAAAACAGGGCGTTGCATCCCTCCTTGAGTCTTTTCTTGAACTCTCCGTCGTCTGCCCGTGCAGATTGTCAGCGAAACGGATGGGCTGCTCCGGGGGCTTCACGCCAAAACCGCCTGTGATGGCGGCCTTGAACGTTTTCTCTACCGACCGGTTGCAGTAGTTGCACGTGCTTGGGCTCTGCCACTTTCGACGGTGTGGGACTCGCCGGAGGCTTCGGCCCTGGCATAGGTGCAGTTATCGAGCCACTCGTGTCCGATCGCGATGGAAGAACTAAACGAAGAAGCCCCCGAGCTCGATGTTGTGCTCCTCTTCCTTGGGGGAGCCGTCACATTGTAGCCCAAGCGTAGCCCCCACAGCGTGTCAAGTTTGGAAACTGTTTCTGCAGAAACACCGCCTTCGCGTGCGGCGCTCTTTAACTCATCGAACTGCTGCGTATTCAAGGTTGTCCTTGTGTCTCAATTCACCCAATGTGGAGAGCGATTTGAGTCTGGCCGTGAACGCAACTGGCAAAATGAGGGCCGCAAGATCTGTGTCCTGGGTCTGCTATAGTACTACGGGCTGCTTTTCACCTCTGTCATATCTCTCCTCCCTGCGGAGATGCTTACCACAAATATACCCAGTACACCGTTTGCGGGGGTTCGCGTCGAAAAACACGTTTTGGTGGGGTGAAACAAATTGAAAATATGAAACGGCAAAAAACAAAAAGCGTTGGAAAAACAACAAAATCTACGAGTACACACTGCTGTAACGGGTCATAATTAATATTATGCTTGCCATCCGACAATGTGTAGTGTTGTTCCAAAAAAGACTCAGGGAACAGTCATAACTGAAAAAATATGTTCGCTGAAAACCTGAAAGATGTTTGTTACTCGCGGCCACCACGGGCAAGCAGCAGGGTTTCTCGGAGGCGTCGGGGATTCGCCCCAGGGGGGTAATAGGCCTTTCTTATTTTGCAGCGGGGGCCCAGCCTCGCGTCTTTCTTATTTTTTGGGAAATGTCAGCCTGGCTTTCTTATTAGCCTGTTTCTTATTAGGTGTCCCGTACTGTATATCCCTAAGAAACTGAGCTGCCGGCAGTGGTAAAGAAACATGATTTCAGAAGATAGATGCTGTCACATCAATTATTCGGTTTTCTCATATATATGATCATTAAATCGTTTAGCTATATCTGCCGGTGTGCATAGCTTATTCCAATAATCCCATCCACATATTTGAGAAACAATAAATTGAATCCGTTGTACCGGTCGCCCCGGCGCTCTAGCGGGTAACCACGAAGCTTGTTATGTTTGAAGTCGAGGGTTCGAGGGTTCGAGTCTCCGTACGGAGATTATTATTCTCCAATGACACCGAAACTTTCGAGAGCGCCTATTATAGCGTGGGTAGGCACAGTTCGACGAGAGTCGACGAGGGAAGAACGTGTTGAAACCTTATCGCCACCAAAACGCAAGGCACGTACCGTAGTGGGGAGGGAAGAGAAGAGACTACTTAGTGCCTCCGGATCTGAGTTACGGCTGAAGATAGAGACGGAGAGAAAATGAGGGCGAATAGAATAAATGAAATGAACGATAAAAAATTGCGACGTGAGCCCCACGGGATTTTGTCCCGGAGTCGAAAAGACGGGTCCCGAGGAATCCCCTGTTGGTTTTTGCTTCATTCTAGCCCCTGTGGAGGGGGTGGTGTGTCGTTTTGTATTATCAGGGGCGCCCTATCGTTGTACAGTAAGTACCACTCTGTCCGGAAATTTAAGGGTCATTGGTAGCTGGTAACATATAAAGTACTTTTGGACCTGGTACGTTGCTAATTAATAGCAGGCCCTTTTGAAAATTGGTATTTAGGGGCGTTATCTTCCGGAGATTCGGTTCTTCCAGATTTTCCGCACACGTAGATGTTCTCGGTTTGTGATTTTAGTATTAAGATACGAAGGCGTCCTGTCAAAGTATGTGATTTTCATCACGGGTCAGATATTTGCGCAAAAACCAAAAATGTGGACAATGTGGTTGACAATTTAGGACAAAGAGTTCTTCGAAAAATAACGGCCTTTAGTTGTAAGTCCATTTGTTGCGCAATGTCATATGTCGAGCCACTGCAGTACGCAACTAGTGGTCCCTTTATAGTGACGATCGAGTAGTGCCGGATGCCCGCTGAAGTGCTTTTTTTCTTATTTTTGTTTCACATCCCATTTATTATCTTCACCCTTCTTTTTCTATCTCTCTTAGTCGTAACTCAGATACGAGGTCAGTAAGGGTCGATCTTAACGAGAAAAGTATTTTTCTGGTTTTCTCGGAAATTTCGGTATTTTCTAAAATGGGTTCTTAACAAGTACGAGCTTCAGTTGCCTCGCTAATAATCGTCCACCAGGCACAAAACCGTCACTACAGCAGCAGCGCTCTCGGTAACCATCCGTGTGGTGGTCCCACAACGGTCGGCCTGGCTCGTAGGCAGGTATCGGTGCCTCGGAGAGTGGAATCCACCACCAACTCGTCGCGCTACGACGCCCAACGCTACAAAGGCTTGAGCTACAGCCCTCCGCGAGCTCGGTCGGTCGGGCACCTCGGTGCGGTCACTGTGTCAATTCGATTGTGAGAGCTCAAAAAGCTTTTGCGCCTTCTGCGCTCGGCTATGGCCTGTGGAGGACCTCGGGGACAACCCTGACCAGCCCTGTGTGTTCGTGAGGGGTGGCACGGCTGGCACGGTGGGGCTGCCCGATCGTACCCATAAAAACCAGAAATTTACGGGATTACCAGAAGAACTTGGAGGCCTGTTTTTTCGGGGATGAAGTTTTTCTGGTGAAACCAGAAAAAAACCAGAAAAAAGCTAGGCCTTGACCCATTTGGTGTTTTTTATTTTTTTTTCGTGCCCACTTTTCCGGAATGGCACGAGTCCAAACAAGCCAACTATGGCACCAGGGTTTGGCCCTTTTCCCACAGTTTTGGCTTAGGTTTTGGTAGCCATAAGCCACCTTTTTGAGGGCCGTTCACGTTTTTTTGGTCGGTTTTGCGCAAAAGAGCGAATTATGGCACCAGGGTTTGGCCATTTTTCCAGAGTGTGACTTCTTCGTGTTTTAGGGTGTATTTAACACATAAGCGGGGAGTGCGAACATAAACCAACTGCTGAAATGCTGAATCGTATGGATATAAGTCAGTCGCTTTAATGCTGTTTAAGTATCCAGCGAAGTTCCCGATGCCGATTAGGCATCTAGCCCGGGCTTTCAACGAACCCAGCGCCAAAAATAGGGGTGGCATAGGCTGCCTATGGTATATTTTATCTTGTTTTGCCACCCCTTGTGCCCACAATCCTAATGGCACGTGCCCACTCCAGCTTATGGCTTTGCTTATGGTACATAGAGCCAATTATGTCAATCGCTATGCCCACCAAATGGGTCAGGGCCTAGAAAAAACCAGAAATTTCTTGAAAACCAAAATTCAGCATCTCGTTTAAGAATCGACCCTAAGTAGGTTCTTTTCCTCCCTCCCTAATACGGTACGTGCCTTCTATGTTCATCGCGAGGATATTTCAGCACTACGTTCTTCCCTCGTCGACTCTTTGGGGTCGGTTGGCACAAAGAGAATTCACCACACAATATGCTAAGTCGAGGCAAAGTTGATGTTTGTCCAAGGGGGAAAGTGCCGTCACCTAATACCAGGTACATATTAGTCGCCACAGAGTGGCAGTGATCGGAGTAGTGCCGGTTGCCGCTATAGTGTCGGTATTGCTGGCTGACGTATATCGGCACTATAGAGGGCATACCGACACTATAAAGGTGCCACTGTGGTAGCCCAAGAGGCACATACATACGTAGAATACGCTTGTAACCACACAGAGACATAAACGCTTAGTCACATGACAGGTACCAATAGATAGATGTGAAGGCTTTATCCGCCGAGCTACAGGGGGAATAATATCGACCGCCTACCCAGCCCAGGGTAATATTTATAACACGCCCCCCCCTCTGCTGCCTGGTTGGTGAAAGTCCAACGTGCTCCGTCCCGGCATTGTAGGGATGCGAGGGTCTATGGTCATATGACTACGGCCGTGCACGACGTGAGTACACCCCCCCCCCTCTGCACGGCTCGACGTTTGGGACGTTGGTACCGCATACAGGCAGAAGCGCGACAAAAATAAACAGTTCGACGAAATCTGGCCGGGAAAGATTCGCACAGTAGCATGACCACCCAAGCCATAGCCGCAGGATGCCTCGACCACTTCGAGACTCCCTGTAACGATACAAGCACTACACTGCTCGCCCACCTCTGTAGATGCCGAGTTGATCGAAAGCGGTTACGTAAGGATTACCAATGATCAATTATTCGCGCAGACGAGATAAGTATCGAACACACGACCAGCAGCGACCGTTTCAATATGGCGAACGCCCCCCTATTGAAAACCCATGGGCATCGTCGTGGAAACCTCCCTTCGGAGGTCTATCGTATGTCCTGTTCACACCTCGGATACCGTAATACTTACCGTTTGGTGTTAACGTTAGGCATCGGACGAAAAACATCGTAACATTACGTTACTACGTTAGTGTTTGTAAGTGTTGTGATGACATCGTGCTCGTATGTACGAGACCGTCCGTTTATCGCCTCACAAGCGTATAGGGTGCCTCGTTGTACCCATTTGACGGCAGTTATAGTGTTACTACTGCTGTGTTAGGGTCGGCAGTCCATCGCGCGCAACTTAATGTTACGACTTTAGCAGGATTTCTAGATGCTATCGCAACACACGTCAGTACACGACCAATGTATCGATAACACTATGTTACTGTGTTAATAATAGCTCGTTTGAAAATAAATGTAGGTGTAACGTACAACGGCAAGCCGGCCAACAGTTCTGCAGTATATAGGGAGTAGCCGTATACCAAGAATGCGTAATGGCGTTAGCGTAATTGTTCGTTGGCGCAGGAAACGTTGTTCGGAGAACGTGCATGCTAAATAAATGTTAACACAATGTTAGTGTGTTACGTGTAGCTCACGTACGCACACTAAGGTGTAAGATACCATGTTAAGCGGTGTATTTATAGCAATGCTTGTCATTTGACCACAACCTCATCTTAATAGATTATCGATTTCGTATGTAACCCTACGTAAGTTACAAGTATATTAACGAAACACATACATAGTAAAAACACATGCCATAGGTTATATACCTATCGCTATCACTTTCAGCGATAAAAACAAAAACGACGGATACGTACTCGTACGATGTACCGATACCAGGTAATATGAGGCAAAACCTATACCAGGTACCGGTACCATACCAGGAAAGCTGTGTGCGTTAACTCATCATCAGCAAAACCAAGTCCGTGATCACTAAAAAGCCACCGTTAGCAGCACACCGAGCGTCTTTCTTGGCTCTACGCTAAACCTCAAGAACGTCTGAAATTCGACAGGCCCCAAAGGCGCAAGGAGAGAATATAAAAGGTGAAAACAGAACACTTTCGTTCGTGATAAAAACGAACTGTCTCACTTTCGAAGCAACACCCAAAAATACAGAAAAAACAACTTGGGGACGAACAAGAAACAATTAAGCAACTAGACGACATCATTGGCCAACCAACATAAATCACATTAAGCGAAGCAGCACGAGCATAGGCTTCCGGCCATCTACTTCGTCGTCGCTCCGGTAACGTTGTGGAACGTTGTCACACGAACGCCAATCTATGTCTTTATTCTTCCCGTCGACACTATTGAAAATAAATGTAGGTGTAACGTACAACGGCAAGCCGGCCAACAGTTCTGCAGTATATAGGGAGTAGCCGTATACCAAGAATGCGTAATGGCGTTAGCGTAATTGTTCGTTGGCGCAGGAAACGTTCGGAGAACGTGCATGCTAAATAAATGTTAACACAATGTTAGTGTGTTACGTGTAGCTCACGTACGCACACTAAGGTGTAAGATACCATGTTAAGCGGTGTATTTATAGCAATGCTTGTCATTTGACCACAACCTCATCTTAATAGATTATCGATTTCGTATGTAACCCTACGTAAGTTACAAGTATATTAACGAAACACATACATAGTAAAAACACATGCCATAGGTTATATACCTATCGCTATCACTTTCAGCGATAAAAACAAAAACGACGGATACGTACTCGTACGATGTACCGATACCAGGTAATATGAGGCAAAACCTATACCAGGTACCGGTACCATACCAGGAAAGCTGTGGGCGTTAACTCATCATCAGCAAAACCAAGTCCGTGATCACTAAAAAGCCACCGTTAGCACACCGAGTGTCTTTCTTGGCTCTTCGTTAAACCTCAAGAACGTCTGAAATTCGACAGGCCCCAAAGGCGCAAGGAGAGAATATGAAAGGTGAAAACAGAACACTTTCGTTCGTGATAAAAACGAACTGTCTCACTTTCGAAGCAACACCCAAAAATACAGAAAAACCAACTTGGGGACGAAAAAGAAACAATTAAGCAACTAGACGACATCATTGGCCAACCAACATAAATCACATTAAGCGAAGCAGCACGAGCACGCTCGTATCCTGCATCGACCGGATACACCGCATCGGTGCACCCTCGTGGCAGCAGCCAAAACAGAGCGTTGCATCCCTCCTTGAGTCTTTTCTTGAACTCTTCTGTCGTCTGCCCGTGCAGATTGTCAGCGAAACGGATGGACTGCTCCGGTGGCTTCACGCCAAAACCGCCTGTGATGGCGGCCTTGAACGTTTTCTCTACCGACCGGTTGCAGTAGTCGCACGTGCTTGGGCTCTGCTCACTTTCGACGGTGTGGGACTCGCCGGAGGCTTCGGCCCTGGCATAGGTGCAGTTATCGAGCCACTCGTGTCCGATCGCGATGGAAGAACTAAACGAAGAAGCTCCCCAGCTCGATGTTGTGCTCCTCTTCCTTGGGGGAGCCGTCACATCGTAGCCCAAGCGTAGCCCCCACAGCGTGTCAAGTTTGGAAAATGTTTCTGGAGAAACCCCGCGTTCGCGCGCGGCGCTCTTTAACTCATCGAACTGCTGCGTATTCAAGGTTGTCCTTGTGTCTCAATTCACCCAATGTGGAGAGCGATTTGAGTCTGGCCGTGAACGCAACTGGCAAAATGAGGGCCGCAAGATCTGTGTCCTGGGTCTGCTATAGTACTACGGGCTGCTTTTCACCTCTGTCATATCTCTCCTCCCTGCGGGGATGCTTTACACAAATATACCCAGTACACCGTTTGCGGGGGTTCGCGTCGAAAAACACGTTTTTGTGGGGTGAAACAAATTGAAAATATGAAACGGCAAAAAAACAAAATGCATTGAAAAAATACAAAATCTACGAGTACACACTGCTGTAACGTATCATAATTATTATTATGCTTGCCATCCGACAATGTGTAGTGTTGTTCCAAAAAAGACTCAGGGAACAGTCATAATTGAAAAAATATGTTCGCTGAAAACCTGAAAGATGTTTGTTACTCGCGGCCACCAGGGCAAGCAGCAGGGTTTCTCGGAGGCGTCGGGGATTCGCCCCAGGGGGGTAATAGGCCTTTCTTATTTTGCAGCGGGGGCCCAGCCTCGCGTCTCTTATTTTTTGGGAAATGTCAGCCTGGCTTTCTTATTAGCCTGTTTCTTATTAGGTGTCCCGTACTGTATATCCCTAAGAAACTGAGCTGCCGGCAGTGGTAAAGAAACATGATTTCAGAAGATAGATGCTGTCACATCAATTATTCGGTTTTCTCATATATATGATCATTAAATCGTTTAGCTATATCTGCCGGTGTGCATAGCTTATTCCAATAATCCCATCCACATATTTGAGAAACAATAAATTGAATCCGTTGTACCGGTCGCCCCGGCGCTCTAGCGGGTAACCACGAAGCTTGTTATGTTTGAAGTCGAGGGTTCGAGGGTTCGAGTCTCCGTACGGAGATTATTATTCTCAAATGACACCGAAACTTTCGAGAGCGCCTATTATAGCGTGGTAGGCACAGTTCGACGAGAGTCGACGAGGGAAGAACGTGTTGAAACCTTATCGCCACCAAAACGCAAGGCACGTACCGTAGTGGGGAGGGAAGAGAAGAGACTACTTAGTGCCTCCGGATCTGAGTTACGGCTGAAGATAGAGACGGAGAGAAAATGAGGGCGAATAGAATAAATGAAATGAACGATAAAAAATTGCGACGTGAGCCCCACGGGATTTTGTCCCGGAGTCGAAAAGACGGGTCCCGAGGAATCCCCTGTTGGTTTTTGCTTCATTCTAGCCCCTGTGGAGGGGGTGGTGTGTCGTTTTGTATTATCAGGGGCGCCCTATCGTTGTACAGTAAGTACCACTCTGTCCGGAAATTTAAGGGTCATTGGTAGCTGGTAACATATAAAGTACTTTTGGACCTGGTACGTTGCTAATTAATAGCAGGCCCTTTTGAAAATTGGTATTTAGGGGCGTTATCTTCCGGAGATTCGGTTCTTCCAGATTTTCCGCACACGTAGATGTTCTCGGTTTGTGATTTTAGTATTAAGATACGAAGGCGTCCTGTCAAAGTATGTGATTTTCATCACGGGCAGATATTTGCGCAAAAACCAAAAATGTGGACAATGTGGTTGACAATTTAGGACAAAGAGTTCTTCGAAAAATAACGGCCTTTAGTTGTAAGTCCATTTGTTGCGCAATGTCATATGTCGAGCCACTGCAGTACGCAACTAGTGGTCCCTTTATAGTGACGATCGAGTAGTGCCGGATGCCCGCTGAAGTGCTTTTTTTCTTATTTTTGTTTCACATCCCATTTAGTATCTTCACCCTTCGTTTTCTATCTCTCTTAGTCGTAACTCAGATACGAGGTCAGTAAGTAGGTTCTTTTCCTCCCTCCCTAATACGGTACGTGCCTTCTATGTTCATCGCGAGGATATTTCAGCACTACGTTCTTCCCTCGTCGACTCTTTGGGGTCGGTTGGCACAAAGAGAATTCACCACACAATATGCTAAGTCGAGGCAAAGTTGATGTTTGTCCAAGGGGGAAAGTGCCGTCACCTAATACCAGGTACATATTAGTCGCCACAGAGTGGCAGTGATCGGAGTAGTGCCGGTTGCCGCTATAGTGTCGGTATTGTTGGCTGACGTATATTGGCACTATAGAGGGCATACCGGCACTATAAAGGTGCCACTGTGGTAGCCCAAGAGGCACATACATACGTAGAATACGCTTGTAACCACACAGAGACATAAACGTTAAGTCACATGAAAGGTACCAATAGATAGATGTGAAGGCTTTATCCGCCGAGCTACAGGGGAAATAATATCGACCGCCTACCCAGCCCAGGGTAATATTTATAACACGCCCCCCCCTCTGCTGCCTGGTTGGTGAAAGTCCAACGTGCTCCGTCCCGGCATTGTAGGGATGCGAGGGTCTATGGTCATATGACTACGGCCGTGCACGACGTGAGTACACCCCCCCCCCTCTGCACGGCTCGACGTTTGGGACGTCGGTACCGCATACAGGCAGAAGCGCGACAAAAATAAACAGTTCGACGAAATCTGGCCGGGAAAGATTCGCACAGTAGCATGACCACCCAAGCCATAGCCGCAGGATGCCTCGACCACTTCGAGACTTCCTGTAACGATACAAGCACTACACTGCTCGACCACCTCTGTAGATGCCTAGTTGATCGAAAGCGGTTACGTAAGGATTACCAATGATCAATTATTCGCGCAGACGAGATAAGTATCGAACACACGACCAGCAGCGACCGTTTCAATAAGGCGAACGCCCCCCTATTGAAAACCCATGGGCATCGTCGTGGAAACCTCCCTTCGGAGGTCTATCGTATGTCCTGTTCACACCTCGGATACCGTAATAATTACCGTTTGGTGTTGACGTTAGGCATCGGACGAAAAACATCGTAACATTATGTTACTACGTTAGTGTTTGTAAGTGTTGTGATGACATCGTGTTCGTATGTACGAGACCGTCCGTTTATCGCCTCACAAGCGTATAGGGTGCCTCGTTGTACCCATTTGACGGCAGTTATAGTGTTACTACTGCTGTGTTAGGGTCGGCAGCCCATCGCGCGCAACTTAATGTTACGACTTTAGCAGGATTTCTAGATGATATCGCAACACACGTCAGTACACGACCAATGTATCGATAACACTATGTTACTGTGTTAATAATAGCTCGTTTGAAAATAAATGTAGGTGTAACGTACAACGGTAAGCCGGCCAACAGTTCTGCAGTATATAGGGAGTAGCCGTATACCAAGAATGCGTAATGGCGTTAGCGTAATTATTCGTTGGCGCAGGAAACGTTGTTCGGAGAACGTGCATGCTAAATAAATGTTAACACAATGTTAGTGTGTTACGTGTAGCTCACGTACGCACACTAAGGTGTAATATACTATGTTAAGCGGTGTATTTATAGCAATGCTTGTCATTTGACCACAACCTCATGTTAATAGATTATCGATTTCGTATGTAACCCTACGTAAGTTACAAGTATATTAACGAAACACATACATAGTAAAAACACATGCCATAGGTTATATATCTATCGCTATCACTTTCAGCGATATAAACAAAAACGACGGATACGTACTCGTACGATGTACCGATACCAGGTAATATGAGGCAACACCTATACCAGGTACCGGTACCATACCAGGAAAGCTGTGTGCGTTAACTCATCATCAGCAAAACCAAGTCCGATATCACTAAAAAGCCACCGTTAGCAGCACACCGAGCGTCTTTCTTGGCTCTTCGTTAAACCTCAAGAACGTCTGAAATTCGACAGGCCCCAAAGGCGCAAGGAGAGAATATAAAAGGTGAAAACAGAACACTTTCGTTCGTGATAAAAACGAACTGTCTCACTTTCGAAGCAACAACCAAAAATACAGAAAAACCAACTTGGGGACGAACAAGAAACAATTAAGCAACTAGACGACATCATTGGCCAACCAACATAAATCACATTAAGCGAAGCAGCACGAGCATAGGCTTCCGGCCATCTACTTCGTCGTCGCTCCGGTAACGTTGTGGAACGTTGTCACACGAACGCCAATCTATGTCTTTATTCTTCCCGTCGACACTATCTAGCTTCTTTATATTTTGCGTTTTACTTCCTTCCATGGAAGTTTATTATCCTCGATGGAAGTAAATTCAACTTCCATGGGAGTTGTTTTACTTCCGTGTATGTAAAACATGGAAGCGAGGAAGCGACGGGATCTTCCATGCAATCACCCCATAATCTCACGTGGTACACCGTCCCACCCAACGTGGGCCCATCCCGATTAAATAAATATTACCCAATTACAAACGGGGTGCTAATAACCGTGTAGCGCGCAGCGCGGAACCACACTAGGCCTGTCTATGTAGTGGACGAGGGCCCGCTTCAAACATAAATGTGCTTCCATGGCAGTAAAGCCTTTGTACTCCCATGGAAGTTTCCATGCAAGAAAATTTATTTCATGGAAGCACATTTCACTTGCATGCAAGTAAATAGAAGACGTAAAATAATGTGTTCCACCCCGTCGACAGGGGCGTCAGATTTCAGCACTGCCGTCCCCGCCCCCCTACCCCCGCCTGCCTAAATATGTATCCCCCAAGAAAAAAACGAGAACAAAAAGTATCGAGAACTCGGGGCAGTAATGATCAACACAGGTTCCATTGTATGGTCACACTGGTGCCTTGCCATGCAATCTGCCAATTCGTATTGTGCTTCCGTCCACCGCGAAACTAGTACGGCTCACACCCTTTCAACACACCCACTCTTGCAGGCACTGTTGATAGTATTGTACGAAGTAGATACAAATAGCAAACACACTTGTTGATAGTACGAGATGTACCCGATATCATACGAAGTAGATACAAATAGCAAATAAGGTTGTTCAAGAGTATGGTATGTACCCGATGGATATATGTAGCCATCCGGGGTACGTAGTGACAACTGGCATGTTTCTACCGAGTAGACTTCATGTGTACCATGGAGATCCCCCAACAATGACACCTCTATATTATAAATCCATGGCACCCGCCCCTCCCCCTTGTCATCACTCTTGGCTTAGCTCCAGGGCAACCTAAACCTCGCCCAGGAGACTGTAAACGCCCGTACACGTAATATTCCCTACCATGCTATTCACTACGGAATCAATAGTACAGTCTTGTCCTGCAGATGCTATGATACCATATGTACAAGTAAGAACAAGAAACGAACGTAAGAAAAACAGCAGGAAGGCGAGACAACAACACAGCATGGGTAGGTCTCGCCTGCAACACACGTTTCGATAGGGGCGACCGTACCGCCACCACGGCCTTCCCTCCCTCAGGGGCCATCTACTTCAAAACTCGACGTTTCCAGCAAAACCAGAGATGGGCGAGAAATCGCGAACAACTCTGCACCTGTGGGGGTCCATGCTACGGTAGAGGTACACCATGCTTTGTGTGAGGCTCCTTGCTTGAGGACCTCTAGAGTATTAGTAAGTACAACATGATTTTGGAGGGAAATACAAACACTTACTCGATGAACCATCCCGTGGCCTAGAAGCACGAAATAAGAAGAAAGCTGCAACACGAGAATGAAGTTGCGTCGATTTTGGGCTAAGGAGCCCCCTGTCATTCATAAACCATTTTTGCCAAATAGTGCTGCCTCTACCGGTACCATGCGTCTGGATATGACCTTCCGTCTAACCCTGCGTGCGCATCTCCCGCCGCCACAACACCGTCTATCCCTGCCCCCAGGCACCACTCACTACACCGCCTCCTTACTTTCGCGCCGCCGTAAAGGTTTTCAACTCCCGAGAGGCGTCGTCAACTTCCGCCAAACTTGTCATCAGAAAGGTCGCCACCAACGAAGAAGCTGCCCAACGTGCCGCCCGCCCTCACCGTTGCCAGGCCAGAGGTGAGATCCTCAACCTCTTCCATTTTGCGGGGGTCTCTCAACCTTGCTGGAATGGCCTCCGCCCGCTCTGGCGCCAAAAGAGCTGGCACATGCTCTGGGATTTGGTCGTACGCCCCTCGAAGGAACAGGAGCATCTCCGAGAAAGCAGGGTCGAGTGAACCGCGTTGGCAGTTCACAAGATTTCCGACGTCTTCCCCGAAGTCTCGCTCTAGCACTGCTGCTGACCCTGGAGCGCCTAACACGGCACGTGCAACGTTCGCCAGGGTAGGGAAGTGCTTCGCTCCGTAGCCTCGCCAGAACGCGGCCACTGTCTGCCCCTGCGTGATGCGGCTGTACTCGGTCGGTATCTGCGCTAATGAAAACACATTGGCAGTTTTGGTCGGCGATAAAAGGATTGTCTTGCTGTGCGTTCTGCTCGGATTACCTTACAAACAGCTGCCGTCGGCGGAGAAAGTGTGCAACAGAAAGAACAACTTGAGCCGGGACGCCTGTTACGATAGAGGTGCACCATGTTTTTTCTGAGCTCCTCGCATAAGGAGCGTCATACCTCATCGAAAAAATGATTTTGGAGACAAATAAAAGTGCTGCCGGATGCGAAATCTCATAACCGAGGTATACTATGAAGCAATATTCGTCACAAAAATGAAAGTCCGACGAATTTGGGTTAAGGAGCTCGATCGTTTAGAAAACGATTCACCCAAAACGTGCTACCTCTACCGTAGCACGCGTCCCTGAATGGCCGAAAACGTGTGTGTTGCAAAGGCCAATACTGGTCTTTGACGGTGCGGTGCGGTTAACCACTAACGCGACCACCCCGTGGGGCTTAGCGCAAGAGATATCTGCACCGCGCCGCACTTGTTAGCATTAAAAAGGACAATCTCGCCGTACCGTATTGTAACAAAACGAGCTCAATAAACCGCATTGTTTGACTCCTAAAAATAACACCGCAATAGGTTTTACTCTCGTGTGGCACATCCAATTGTTTCCCCACATCATTTCCGACCAGTTTCGGCTGAAGAAACAAACAACTATCTCACGCAAAATCAACTTAATTATTGTCCCGAACAACGTAATTTCTAAAAACAGATGATTGTTTATCACGGTGCCGCCCGGGTAGTACCGGGTTTGATCGACCAGCATTGCACCGTACGACTCACAACCGCGCCGTATCGCACCGTAATCGAAAAAAACAAGTCAGCACCGCACTGAACGGTATGCTTCCGAAAAACAAATAAACGCGGTTATCACGCCGCGCGAAACCGCCCAGAGCCTTGAAAAAAGGCGATTACGATAGTACCGCGTCGTGAGTCAAGGTGGAGGGAGAATGCGGCCACAAAGACCACATCAAGCTTAAAACGCATGCCCAAAATAACAACGCCAAACTACTAAACAACAAGGAACAACAAACCACTGCAAGAAGCACAACTACCCCGACAACGCGCGCTGCGATGGAGGTAGCATTTGCAGCTAAAACGTATTCCGAATGACCTATGAATGGCTCCTTAACCCAAACCGCATCGGAATGCCATTATTTTTTTTGTTTGTGCATTTCTTTACACCTAGGCCATGGAATGTTTCCTGGGAGGTTAATTGTTTTAAGTTTTGAACACACTCGTATTTTGGGCGGTGTATATTGTAGTGCGCCTCATGTGAGGGACTTAGAAGAAAAAAATGGTGCACGTCTACCTTAGGGTGCGCCCGAGACAACGACGAACCTGCCGGTGCACAGACTACGATCGCAGGCGAGAGTTGATGTGGACGGATTACGTTCTAGGTATGAATACGCCTATCCTCATTATCGGCAGGAGGTTCAACGTCCAACAAACATACCTGTGCTTCTCTCCAGTCCTTCACCAGACCCTTTGCTTCCTCAATGGCGGACGCCTGCATTCCTTCCGAAGAACGAAGGGGCTTGGCGGCGGGTTTGTCGAACAACCCCGCGCTCTCGAAGGTGCTCATGACTGCCTCGTTGATCTCCGAGCCCATCTTTAGGCGCTTGCTGCTGGCGTTGTGCAGATCTTCCCTGACCCTATGTGTGGGCTGGCGCCGCTTGAATCCCGCCACACCAGACGCCACCTGTTCTTTAGCCCGCTTGGAGATGATGACCATCTCTGCCAACCTCGCTATCTGGAGCCATATCTTCTCCTTGACTTTCCCTGCAACGCTTGCAGAATCGGCGAGTCGGTCGATGTACCCGTGCGCACGCATCGCCGGATTGAAGGCAACCGCCATGTCGAACAGGTGGCTTTCCTCGTCGTACCTCTTGCCATAGCGCTTCGCACCGAACCGCTTGAATACCGCGGCGTGTAGCTTCGCGCGTGTGGTCTTCGCGAGGTCAGTCAAGTCCTCTGGTTGCTTCCTGACACGGCACTTCTTGGCGGACTTGGCTTGCCCTCTGATCTTGGGGTGGACGAAGAAGTGATCCGGGTCGTGAAGGAGAAGCGGCTTCGAAGGATGTAGTAGGTCGAGCAGCGCCACGATGTGTTGAAGAGCACTGGGGGCTGACGGGACGCTGGTGGACTGGCAGCTCTCAATCGCTAGGGCGACCTCTTTCATCAAGCTGTAGAGTTCCAAGAGCTGTTGCATCAGGGGGCAGACCGTCCGTGGAAACAAGGTAGATATGGTGGTGTCAACATCCATGGATAAGATAATACCAAACGGTTGTCGCCTTTTTTCATGGCCGCGGGCAGTGCTTGGACCCTAGCAGCAGTGCCAAGTATCCTTGGTGGTTACTGACTGCCAATTGTGGACCGTTCAAGTAGTGGTATGTTTTCAATTCTTTCTTCATAAATAGTTAGCAATATTTCATTCGCTACTTACAATAATACTGCTCTGGTTTCGGGTATATCTACGACTCCGGCATCGGTGTGCGCACAAACGACAGTGATGTTGCAATCAAACAGTCTCGGCACATTGAAAATCTACCAGAAGGTCGTCAAACTATTCCGGCCTACCTCTTGCTTGTCTACCATCGCGAGATGTCTCCCCTCCTTCTGTGAAAACGCGATGAGGTCGGGGTAGAAGACGAGGTAGCGCTCCATGGCCTGTGCTGCACTCACCCAGCGGTGTGCTACAGACTGGGTCAATCGACCTCTTGGCACTGTCTCGGAGACCTTCTCGATCATCTCGATGAACTCCGCCTAATGAGAAGGATGAAAGCAAAAATGGCGGGAGACACCGATGAGTGCCAGACACGGCAACAGGCAGGGATGCACGAGCAAGTGTGGAGGAACAACCTGGCTATGACGGTTTGAGCTACACTCCTCTCTTCCTGGCATGTATCCTGACCAGGAAGCCCTGCTTCCAAGATACGATTGCAGCCAATACGTTTGGACGGCGCAACACAAACTTCTTCGACCATAGTCAAAGTCACTACACCCGTGTACAGGGCACAACACACCGTCATTCATCATTCACGGAGCCAAAAGCTTGTTTGCAAAATGTAACAGCTACGAAGTTGCCGAAACTCACGTTGCCTTTGGTGGACTCGTGCACATGCTCAATGTCCTTCCTCATGTCGCCACACAGCCCTCGGGATTCTGGATTGTTTGACGTCGCGGGAGACAGCGAGAGGCCGAACCCGTCGATGATCGCGCGATTGAGTAGGTGCGGGATGCACCACTCCCGAAAAATGCCGGGCGCGTTGCCGAACGCAAATTCAAGTTCGAAACCGCTGTCCATCACCGCTCCTAGCACGTGCTCCCAGCCGAACCCCCACTCTTCCAGGGCCTGGCCAGCCCACAGACGTATGCACTCGCCCGCCCCGTCATCGGTGACCTCTTTTCCCGGCCGGTACGGCTTCGCCGCCAACAGCTGTGTCATAATGGAGCCATCCTCCTTCATGAAAAACGCGCGCAAGCCTGATTAAACACAAAATGGGTCGGAGAGTGTGATGAAGGGGTGCTACACGACGAGGGCAGCAACTATTTTAGCTCTGTTTTCTGAATGGCGCCACGGCTTCGAGTCAGATTAACTGGACGCTATGCCCGTATATACACGGGATATTCGCGCCTTTCGCTGAGCAACCAAAAATGCTCGGAACAACACTTTTGCGTTGCACTATGTATACGTTTATACTGATGACATGGGATTGCTCACCGTGTACAAGTTTTGCTTTCGACGGGTGCTACGATAGAGTTGCTCCCCGTTTTTTCTTAGGGTGATCACTTGAGGAGTTCCATGTACCTCGCCCAAAACCTGTTTTGGGAGGAAAATAAAATGCTACCCGACGAATTTGCCAAAATGACCTCAGCGTAAAAAGGAAAATTATTTCAACGGAAGATCGATTTCGGGTTAAGCAGCTCCGAAATTCAGAACCCGGTTGAGCTAAAAAGTGCTACCTCTACCGTAGCACGCGTCTTTCATTTCAAATCAGTTTTCGGGTGCGATATATAGAGGTCCTCAAGAGACCACCCACCGAAAAATCATGGTGCACCTCTACTTTGCCGTAGCGCCGCAGCATGCGTCAACGACAAGACGGGTGTGGGGCTGTGACGCGCGCTACGATAGAGGTGGCAAGTTTTGGCTGATTGTAGTTCCTGGATGGTCGGGCTACTTAAGGCCCGTTTTCACGAAGAAGAAAAAAAATCAATTTGGAAAAAAAAATCAAATCCGCTTTTCATTGGTCATCACACGCACCAGCACCAAAGATTAGGATCTTGGGGCATAATATTTGGTGCTGGTGCGTGTGTTGACCAATGAAAAGCGAATATGAATTTTATTTTTTCCAAATTGAATTTATTTTATACTCGTTAATTCGGGCCCTATACCGAAAATCGTCGGACTTCCATTCTTGTGTTGCAATATTGTTTATTGTATGATAGTTAGGCCATGGCATTGTTCCTCGGGTAGCATTTTTAGTTTTTTTTCCGAACTCAGTTTTCGGTTGAGGTATGTGAGCTCCTCAAGTAACCACCCTAAGAAAAACAAACATGGTGTAGCCCTACCGTAGCATGCCTCCTGGTCGCTGGTGAAAGGAAGTTGCAGGGTACAAAAACCTACAAAACCCTACCGTAGCATGCCTCCTGGTCGCTGGTGAAAGGAAGTTGCAGGATACAAAAAAAGACTACGGCCAAGGTGATTATAAATGGGAATACGCCAAACAACACAGGTATGTCTGGTCCGTTTTGGGGGTAAATAAACAGATACAGTCTGGAACCAAGTAAAACAACAAGAGTTATCTGTAAGAATCTCTACAATTGGCCGAAAACACACCGTACCTTTTGTCGGCTCACAACGAACCAGGATCAACGGCATGCATCTACTCTTCTTGTCCTTCAACTGTTGTTGCTGTTTTATAATGCCTAACTACACTGCCTGCACGATGAACTTAAACGATTCATTCTGCGGTCGACGTCCTTTGCCTGGTTGTTTTCGCAATTTGTTCACTTGTTTTCGGGTACTACTGTACCAGGTATCATATTCACCAGGAACTGCTGTCTATATGGCATATGCGCAGTGAATACGGGAACTGCTGTATCTGTGGCATATGCGCAGTACATACGTTTTGGGAGACAAACGTACTACAAACGTGAACGGAACTATGATTGGCTCAGTAAAATCTTCTTGACGATGTAAAATGGTACGAAAGCTCCTGCCTGGGGAAGAACGAAACAAAAAAGAAATGATGGCGACGGCGGTAAAAAAAACGTGCACTGCTGTAGTCAAGTTATTTAAACGAACATCGGACAAGCAAATTGAATACTAGCCATCGAACATATCAAAACATCAGCTTCACACCTTATCTGGCGTGGCTCGTGACGCGCGTCTTTCACTTGATTATATAATGTACCTGTTTCTGGCTCCAAATGCAACGTGTGTACCAGGTATCCGATTTTGGCATCTATCCATCCTCACTGCTTGAAGATATCTCTAGTTGGAGTAGAAACGGTGTCCCGTCTCGAAATAAAAGAGTGTTAATTGTTCAAATGGCTATGGCGAGCAAAACGTGTGTACGCCCCCCCTTTATTTCGCCCGGGAATTAGAGGGCTTCTCTGCGAGGGGGGCGTGGCATTTCCGTGCAGCCGCGGGGGGGGGCTGTGTCGCTCCGCACAGCCGGTGCTATTCGGGGCATACTAACGCTGACACAGTTTCGAAAATCAAGCACAAAGCCACCATCACTAGACAGCGGTGTCACAAACAAAAAGGGAGATGTATTTGTCACATATCGCTTGGATTTCGGGTACTGGTTCAACACATTTGTCCCCCTGAAAATAGCCCGCAAAGCATCCCCCATCGTCAAATGGGGTGTCATTTCGTAAAGGGGGTGGTACAAAGTATCAAGGCAAGGAGTGATCCTGCCCTAATGTGTATACTCACCGATGTACTTGTCCTTCGCGGCAGCGCCCTTGGCCATCCATAGATCGACGCTGATGTGCAGGAATGGTCCGTGGGTAATGCTCTTCAGCTTGGCCGCGGCTTCGGTGAATGCGACCTTCGTGGCAGCGTACATGTCAATGATGGTGTCCTTGACCTGTGGGAGCGCACCACACCAAAAGGAAGCATATCAAACGAAAGGAAGAAAAATTGAGAGAAAGACAAGAGAGGAATAAGCACACCGGCTAAGGTAGAGGTACACCTGCATACAGTACTTTTCTTGAGGCTCCTCACTCGAGGAGCCCTACACTAACTGTAACTCAAAAGACTGATTTTAATCAAAACTAAAAGTGCAACGGGATGAAGTATCCCATGGCCTACACATACAAAAATTCGTATTGCAAACAAACAAGGATGGTATTTGGGACAATTTTGGGCTAAGGCGCTCCCGTAACTCAGATCGTTTTTTTATTTTTTTCAAAAGTGTTCCCCCTCTCGTAGCACGGATATAAGGCAAATCAAAGTAATCGCTCTCAGAGAAGCAGCGCGATCGTAGGTTTCCTGCTTTCTGCTGCGCAGTCGTGCCGCGAACTTGTCACGCACGGTCTACCACTTCCTTCCCATCCTCTTGTGTAGCCGCGACGTCATCCTTATGTACTTCGCCCCCCTATAAATATACTCAAGTACAATATATTTATAAGTTGGGTTGGCGTCGGTTGACGACGACGCTGTAAAACATGCCTCTCACTGCGTGAGCTAAACAACCAGGGTACCGTGTTTAGTTTTGGCGGTCATCAAGGCTGGCGGTCTTGTTAGATAACTTGTGCGGGGTTGATAAGCTCAACTCCGCACAAGGGGAATTATCGTATCACGTGTCGCGACACCCCGCGACGTGCCGCGACATGACGCGAACAGTGCCACGACACGTCGCGGAACGCCACGTCCGCGGAAAGCACCGCGACGACTATCGCGGGAAGCACCGCGGGGTGTGTCGCGGCGTGTGTCGCGGCAAGCACCGCGGCAAGTGTCGGGGCGGGTGTCGCGGCTTGTGTCGCGGCAAGCCCCACGGCGAGTGTCTCGGCAAGTATCCTAACCCTAACCCTAACGCCCCTACACACAACGCGACACACAACGCGAAACTAGTCGCGACACTTGCCGCGACATTTGACGCAAAACCTGTCGCGACACTTGCCGCGACACTTGCCGTGGGAGTTGCAGTTGCCTTGGCGCTGACCGTGGCATGCCGCGGCGAGTGCCACGGCAACTGCCACGGGAAGAACCGTGGCGCAGTCCGCGACGGCGCCAACTTATCGCGGCATCTCGCGACATGCTGCCAAATGTCGTGGCACGGTTCGCAACATGCCGCGACACGTGCCGCGGACAGGGCCACGTAAAAGTCAAATCATGTAGATCTGTGCTACAGCAGCATGCAGTAGCTGTGCAGCAGTCACATCCGTGCCAGACAAGTAACCATCGAAGATCGCGTACACGCAGGTATCGTTACTGCTGTAAAGCCAATACTCGGACTCTGCGGTACACGCAGGTATCATTACTGCTGTAAAGCCAATACTCGGACTCTGCGTGTGCTGTGTGTAGAGCAATCCCACCTCTTGACACTCCATCCTTCGCCAAAACGCTAAATCATAATGTTTGGGGCGCGGTCACCAGCGGTTGTCCAGGCCACCAGCGAAGCCCCTTGTATCCTTGGGGCTCCAAAACATCTACCAAAACAATAATGACCTCGGTATTGCCTACGGTCTACGCGCACCGCGAGCACCCAGCAGTACCACGGGAAGAGACACGATTAGCCCGCGCCGTACGACTTGTTGAATTGTAACTGGGACGTCAACTGGTACCATATGCCTCGATCGTTCGGGTGGTGTTTGCTGTAATCGACATTAGGGTTCGGGAATTTTCCTCGCTGAAGTCCCGAGAGGGGTACGAGTAAAAAGTTTGTCGGAACGAGGCCCAGCTGCTGTGTTGTGCTCACCGCCTTGGAGTTGAGCTTCTCGACAGGGAACGGGTTATCTTCGTCGCCAGCAACGAGTAGAGTGTGTCGTCGCTCGTCGTTCTCCATGTAGTCCAAAGGTTCCATACCCAAGACGTGGTGCGACTTCACATACAGCACCTGGATGTAGCGATCGAAGTCGTCCTTGCACAGCTTGGAATTTCTGGCCTGAACCCACTTCGCTTCCTGATGCTTTCGCCTGCGGGGTCAAAACATCGGGTACTGGTAGTTTAACATTGTTATACCAGAGACAGATTGCCAGATACCAATACCAAGGTACAGCAACATATCATCTACGAGTGTCCGATATTGCTTTATTTTACACGAGTTAAAAATATACCTGGTAGTTAGGTTTGGGAAGTGACGGAACAAGCCGTGCTCGTTACCTGTCTAAAACTTGCGGCACCGCCGGACCGGGCACCCTGCTCCATGACAGCTCCCACAGACGAGTGTTTTTGTTTTAATTATTTCTTTTTATATGTTTGGAAAGTGTTCATTTCGACATGCCGAGATCGGACGTCTATCGCCGCAGGAGGTGCTTGTTTTTACCGGCACTGAACAATTATTTTTGGCGAAAATAAAACAGAAGCACAAAAGCAGTGGATGTACAATCAGGTACAGCGGTACAGGTTGGAAACAAAAAAAGGCGTGTGAATAGTTGTCTTGGTTTTTTCAACACAGCAATAGGCGGAGCCTAACCCTAAAGTGACCCTATTGAATCGCGAACCCCTGTTCGTGATAGGTGGACCTGGCATACCGTAGTTATGTTGCACACCTCGGAGAACGTGACACTCGGACAACACGTATTTACGTTGTGGGAGCTAACACAGCGGCGGGTCACCTCCTAACATAGTGTTAGCAGCGGGGGAGCAATTGCTTAACGTGGAAACATAGTGTTAGATGGTTATCAACGAACTTTATAACGCAATAGCTATATGTTTCTTCTCGATCTCGGCGGCACTGGCACGGTAACATAGTCTCATACCGTGACCGGTACGTGTACTAAGATCATTACACCATGTCAGGATTGGTTCAGACTCGTACGTTATCAACGTAATATGCACTTTGATCGCAATCCACCAATTTGCTAACTTCCTAACATAATGGTATTATGTAGGAGGCTCTAGACATAACACCCTAACATTGTGTCCGAGTTCAGTGTAGTGTTAGGCATAACGACCTAACATAACGCTTCTTGTCGATTATCGTCGTGTTTTTCGTATCACTACGCAACATTATTATGTTATTCGAACGTTATTCGAGTCACCCTTCGAATCGTCTTGGAAGTCGGATAACGTATCATTTACCGTAAGTTAGGTGTAAGTTACATTTGGAGCTGGTCGCGATGTAACACTATGTTTGTTACTTGAATGCCGAGGGCTGTGTACCACTATGTTAGCATGTCACTCGCATTGACGATCTGGCTGTAACGCTACGTTAGCACGATACCATAAATGGCAACTGGACTTAACACTACGTTACTGCGCGACGGCTGGACCTGTAATTGCTTTTACACAGTGTTAGTGTCGCTATGTTACCGCTATGGTTTCATGGGTACATCACATGTGTTAACAGAGCGACGGTTGGGTGTGAGGGTATTAACTGCTGAGCTATAGGGGTAAAATATCGATCAATTACCCAGCCCAGGGGAATCCTTATAACACTCTCCCCCCCTCTGAACGGCGGGATATTTGGGACGTCGGTACCGTATACGGCCGTACGTTGACCTACCCGCTCCGTTTCAATACTTAGGGAACCAGGGAGGCGTGCTTTTCAGGGACGCACGCGCAAGCGTTTCTATAAAAGAAGCGTTCGAAGTGAGATTCGAACCCGTGTCCTCGACGACGTCAAATGTGAGGGTATTACCTACTGAACTATAGGGGTAAAATATCGATCCTTATAACATGGGCCTCTCGTTGGTATAACATAATCGTATTTACACTAATTTTATTTAATCCTGGTATATACATGCATGTTATCGTTTTGGACTGTTGGGTACGTAACTTGTGTTACTATTAATAGTGGTTCGCCTAAAGTAGGGTTGCGGAGTAGAGTGATGTCTCAATGTTTATTGGATTTTAACAAAGATGTCGGTTGTCAGACTTTGAACCCCTTGACAGACAACAATTCACCAAACACCTTGACAGACAGCCTTGACAAGAAAAAGCAGGGGACATAAAAAAATCCCCGGTTTTCAAAAACGCCGTACAAAATCACTGAAAACTTCAATATGTTTATTTTTTTGTACACAACGCTGCAGGTCAATCTGACTTTCTTCTAGAAAAACGAGGGGTTTCCACATGAGTTCTGGAGGAAATATTATACCAGGGATAGGGGACATTTTGGCTTGACAACGCCAAAGGCCTTGACAGACAACCTTGACGCTTGACAAACTTGACACTTGACCGTCAACCGACATCTTTGGATTTTAATATACCCTTCTCGCCCTCGGGGACACTTATAACAATATCACCGGGAGGAGATGACAACATACGTCATAATATCCCCGCCAAAACAGGAGTAACATATTGTTGGTGTTTGATTGGGCATGTACGCTATATGTTAACTTGTGTTACCACTGCATGGTTTGCATAGGGCCTCACACATTTAACGTAATGTTACGACGTAATACACACCAGGAAGTGTTTTACCGATCAAGTACGTTATTTACCTAACGTGTGTTACTATGCAATTAGCATTTTGGCTAACATCCTAACGATGTGTTCCTGGCAATGAGCCATACACTATAGAAACAAAGTAACTAACTGTTGCCAGGACTGAATCCAGCAAACACGCAATCGCCCGCCAATATCCTATCGTGTTATTGGCCAAAATCCTATCGTGTTATTGCGGGGGACCATGAGTAGAAAGGACCTACAGTCTACAGTAAGGCACAAACAAAAACCGATCTACAAGTATTTCCCTAGTATACTACGACACTATTTGGTTTTAGTTGTTATGGTTCATCGTAGCAACACTATGTTACCACAGACAGTATCTAGAAGTCAGACAATGTAATAATAACGTACGAGTAATTAAAAACAAAATTCACTGAGACCTATCGTGAATGTTGACCGTCATGTGTTACGCTACGCGATGTGTGTACTGTTGCTATAAAATGTTGCACACCTCGGATAAGGTAACACTCGGATAGCACCTATCTACGTTATGGGGGTCTAACACAGGGACGTGGCAACGCACTGACATAGCGTCAACACTGGAGGAGCAATCACGGTAACGCGGTAACAGTGTTAACTGGAAACCCAAGAACATACACACGCCTTAACGCTGTGTTTCTGCTTGATCTCGTCCAGCTGTGGAACAGTAACAGTATGTTACACCGTTACCCGTCTTTGAACTAACACTGCAATACAATGTTAGGCTTTGACAAACACATGTATATATGTTATCACTCTAACATGCTCATACCGATATCTGCAGATTTACTAAAAAGAAGATAGTATAGCTGTCGCTAGGAACTCGCGCAGCAGGATATTAGTAACTGTCGTCAGCTTGTGTGCATTGGTGGGCAAAACATCAGGAAAAAACGCCAACGACGTGCCCCGAGAACCCCCTCTGCCCTCCCTTCAGGCGGTACACGCGCATGATGGCGCAGACTAGGATCACGGGTTCGAAACCGTGTTGACCACGTTTTTTTCGGCGTTAGAGTTGCGGTACGTGTACTATAGAAGTAAATAAAAACTGGATATCCTCCCCACCTGTACGTGTAGGGTAACAGGTAGCACAGGTGCCTATCAACACAAGTGTCAGGGTTTCGAGACCCGTGTACGACCAAAATTTCTTTTTTTAAAGTGAGAGTGCAAATAATTAGACAGATAAAATTAAGATAATAAGTTGGATAACCACGTAGTAGACGAATAAAAATCTAAGAATTTGAGGAAAAGTGCCGACAGAAAAGTGCAGACAGAATCAACTGTTTAATAAAGTAAAAAACGGTCGACGCTTTCTCGCAAGGGGTCCCTATCACGAGAGGCTTGGTCAAGATTTAAAACTCGCATTCGCTCGTAATAACGTAATGTTGCTGTCTACGCATCGTTAGACACAACACACTAGCATTATGTCACCCTTTGGAGAAGTGTTACATGTAACACCCTAACATAACGTTACCATGCTGGCCAGCCCTACTAAACCTAAACTTGTGTATTACAAATGACACGAACATTATATAACGTATAGTAGCAAGGGCTGCTATTAATAACACTTCGTACGTTATTTGGACCTCCCGTCTTATTGCCCCTTAGGATCAGATAACCTAACAGTTATCCTACGCTAGATACGATACAGTCTGGGCCGGCCGATACATAACATTATGTTAGGATGTTAGCCTAAAAGTGGAAGCCTCTCTAACATTATGTTACGGTGCTACCGTCACTGAATATCTGGGTTTAACATTTCATTTCGTACTGTTCTGCGTTATCATAATAATGAATCCGGGCCTAACATTATGCTACTGGATTACCGTTGAGGCCGTAGTCATTCCAACGTAATGTTACTACGTTAACCTTTGGATCTTCCCGTCATCTAACATGTGTTACCTGTGTTAGTGGTAAAGCGGCGTCGCGCAGTAACATTATTACAAAATCCATTTATTCATTTATATTACGATTACAGTATCCATTTTTCCACCCATTTATATTGGTACGATAATGTTGTTGCTGCAGAGCACCACCAGGGTTGTGAACCGAAATTGAAAAGTGACTCGGTCGGTTTTTCGGTTTTTCCCCAAAAAGTCGGTCGGTTTCGGTCGGTTTTTGTTTTTAAACCGAAAAAAAACGAAACCGAAACCGAACATTTTCGGTCGGTTTTTCGGTCGGTTTCCCGACAAAACTAGCCAAGTGGTCAACATTTCGGAGGGTTCGGTGTGCATGTGTTGGCATAATGTGACGACATGATCGTGGTATGGTGTCAAGTGGCCCTTCTGCAGTACCTGCGTCTGCTGCGCCACACACGGTACAGGCCGACTACAATTTACAATCTGCAGCCGACAATAGCTACAGGTACAGCAGTTGCTACAATATAAAAATAGAAGGATAGTATTATACGAGGGCACGAGGGCACTGCTGATGTGCAGTCTAGATACTATGTATGATGTATGGTAGATACAACTTGCAGCGTACAGCCGTATCTCTTGTAAAGATTACAGTTCGACTGTCCGCAGGCCACGAAGCCTGCCGCCGCCTTTGACGCTGCAACTCGACCACCGAGAGGCTTGCTCACAACCTTCACGGTATCATCGTCCGAGCTCGGCACTTCCACCTCCCCTATGCCTGCACCCGCCTCTGCCTCCGGCTCATGGTCAGAGTCAGCACTGCCGTCTGAACCGGACATGGTTATCTCTCGCAGTCTCGCGACGCACTGTGCCCTGTGCGACTGCTGCTGCTGCTGCTGCTGCTGCGGGCTGTGTGCTGTGTGCTGTGTGTGGCTGTGTGGCGTGGTGGCGTGTAGCGTATCCATGATGTGTCATACATAACGGGGTTTCCATATAGATATGTAGGCGTTATTGGCTTAGGGGACAGGGGAAAAAAAAACGACCGAAAAAAACCGAGTCGGTTTTTCGGTTTCGGTTTTTTTTGGCAACCGAAAAAACGAAAAAAAAAGTCGGTTTTCGGTTTGGAAAAACCGAAAAAAAACGACCGAAAAAAACGGTTTTCGGTTTTCGGTTCACAACCCTGCACACTCAGCAACACGGTGGCCAAATTTGGAGTCAGAATGTTCCCAAGTACTGGAAAAAAACGTCGTTTGAATAAAAATCGGTTTTATGGCCGGACCAGCTCGTAGTACCTCAGTACGAACTACTACTGTTTTGTACTGACAATCGACAGGGTACCAGTACGTACACAAACAAGAACTACGACGTACTACTGTAATGCGTGTGTGGACCGCCGGGCTGGGGGGGCATCAGGTTGAGTAACCTGTAGCAGTCTCGTGCCAGGTACTACGCTGCATTTCCACCTATATACGTGCCTGGTATATACTACATACTACAGCTGTTGTTTTTTTAATTTTTTAAAACTACAGAGCTGTACAACTGTACATACCTGGTACAAGGGATATACGAAACAATACATTTGAGCCGACCAACGACCGTGTACGGCGAAGCAGCAACAGCGGCAGCAGCAGCAGCAGCGGTGGCAAAAACAGCTGGCTCTGCCGCTGTCTCAATGGTAAAAACAGCTGGCTCTGTCGCTGTCTCAACAGCAAGCTCGCAGTAAAGCAGTTTTAGCAGCAGCGTTTACAAAAACAACAGCAGCAGACCAGAATGTATGCACTCTCGTACAGCAGAACGAACATATAAACTCACGCGTACACACGAAGTCTGAAGTCTCATAGGTCTTGTTTTTGCACAACCACGCCCTAAAAAAATGTCTCACCTGCAACTTGTACAGCAGTATGATACACTCCTCCTGTACGGCCCTCTCATAAGGAACCTGAAATCGGGCTCAGGCCGACTTTTTTATCCCGGGCGCGCGCGAAACCACATCTTCTTATTTTGCGCTCTCTGAAGTTGGTCCCCGAGAAAACACGCTTGCTAGAAGTCACAGCAGCAGTGAATGGTGCTTTGGGCGCACGGGTCAGGGCTCAACTTTCTCAACACCTACCGGCACGCATTGCTTCGCAGGCGGGGAGCTTTTTTCAAAATTCAGGCCGACTTGCTCGTGAGTTACATTCTTCATGAGCTAGTCGGTACCACTGCTGCTGTCGTACGAGTACGTACTGCTGCTGCATGTAGAGGTCGCTTACGTATGACCAGGTACACTCGTACCCCATAAGAAAGTGCCCTACAAGAAACTCAGCCTAACCATTACGGGGGAAATATGAAAGTCGACAGCTATTATCCCGAAGTTACAGTGGTGTGGGACACACCCCTTTCTTAAATAAGAAAGTTAGCCTAAGCCCGATTTCTGGTTTCTTATGAGCGGGCCGGTACTGCGTACTGCTGTATCGAGTTAGCAAGGCACGAGACGACAGAGATACACAGATGCTAGTTGTAGTGGCACAAGTACTATTATTAATAGTAGTCACCTCTTCAAGGCCATCGCGTCCCTCCTCTTGCTCGATATCCCGTGAAGGGCTTTCAGGTGCGTGGTCGCAGCTGCGGTGTTGTTGCTCTTGATCCGAATGAACGTGCCCTCCGCTCGCCGACAAGCAGCGCTCCCCATGCAGTAGTATCGTCCGTCGCGTGCTTGGTTTTTCGGCACCGGGTTCGTGGCCTCTACACGAACGCCGAAGTTGTAAATGATCGAGCTGTTCCGGGTGTCACCGCTGAGCCTCTTGAAGCCGTCTGGTACTACGAAAGCCGCCTGGGATATCTGCACGGCCGACGCGGCAGGACCGGGCTCGTCATCCTTGCCCTCAGCAATGCCACCACCACCTGCTTCTGCGCCGCCGTCGACGATCTTCCAGTCCCCGGTGTTGTGCTCTGCAGCCCCGCCGCCGGGAGGCTGCTGTGCGGACATAATCTTAGTTTGCGCGCTTGTTTGTGGGGGCTAGTATGGCGAACTGTGGAGTATATGCCGTTGGTGTTGATGATACTTGTCTTGTGGTGATCAGAGGTGCGTTGTTGCTCAGTGCGGCCGTATAGCGTGGGTGGGGTGTTGGGTGTTTGGCATGAAAGGCGGACGTGGTGGGCTAGAGTTATGGCTGAAACAGGATGTTTTCGGAGGCCATATATGCCGTACTGCTTTAGACCTACGAGTAAGTGGAGTGGTGCCTGGTGGAGGGCGTGTCGCACACATCTCAACGTATTCCTCTGTCCACTTCACCCAACAGAGTACTTACTACGCATTTTACAAATGATAATTCCCTGGCTATATTATAACGAAATGTAACTGCATGGTGGGAATCTCTTTGGAATCGGAAACACGGTATGTACGTACGAGTAGTCGTATTTTTTAATATATATACGAGCAACACATGTTACTCCGCGTGTCTCCAGTTGAAGAAGTGCAACACTATTAATAGTGGTATCGTAACACAATGCATGTCCAAGAGTCCAAAGATGGTGTACCATACGTAACATTATGTTATAGAGCGATGACAGGTCCAACCGTGGTCACACTGGTAAATAATCCAACAGTCAGAAACGGTAACAACATAACAACACACTATGTTTCAGCAATATAGCAAGTAACACACGTTATGTGCCCAAGAGTCAAAAACGGTAACATAACACGACAGTACGATAACTTATAACATTGTGTTACCACAACGACAGGTCCAACACAGTAGTCACGTATACATAGTAACGTAGTGTTCTATTCAGTAGTTATCGAACATGATACACGTGCTAACTAACTAACGTAAAATGTTTCCGTCAGATCCTCAATGCGAGTAACATGCTATTAATACCATAATGTTGCAACTCCTTGCTAACATAGTGTTACATCGCGACCAGCTCCGAAGGTAACTTTATTGGACTGCGCAAAAGGTTGCGTTATACAATAATAACGGGAGCTCGAACAAAACGTTCGACTTTTAACACAATGAATGTTAATGTTATGCAAAACACCTTTTTCGCCATTATTAACGCTATGTTAGGGCGTTGTATGTCAAACACTACAAGACCCTGAACCCTAACACAAGGTTAGGATGTTAGGATGCTATGCCTAAAGCTTCCTACAGAAGGCAGAAAGTTGGCGAATGGGCGGATTGTGATCACAGTTACGCACTTCAAGTTGATAACGTATAATACGTATGTATATACGCGCCTGGACAACTCCTAAAACATTGTGTTCATATGTTACCAAACGTTCCAATCACGGGTTGTAACACTATTAATACTATGTTACCGTAACATAACCGCCGACATCGACAAGAAACCTACAGTTACAGAGTAGAGTAAGGTTATTACGATATCAAAACGTTCGTTCACATAATATGTATGCATATTCATACATTTGCCAACACTGTTGCCCTCTGCCCTCTTTCTATTGGCATGATTCATTTTGAGAGACGAAATGAAGTCATGCCCTCCCACCTCCCACATTACGCCTTATCATGCCGCCTGAGGAGATGTTCAGGCCGCTCAAAACGCTAAAACTAAGGGGGCGCAAATATATATGCAAGTGTTTTGCGGCTGACGCCGCCCGATCAATCAATCGAACCCAAGACCTTGGTAGTGGCTGTCAGTGGGCGTTAGAAGCACGCCCACTTGCTGTTGAATGAATAATACGTAGAGGGTGTGCGTACGCATTTCCTTCGCCATTCTTGTAGTACACACCAGACAGGGTAGCAGCACGCCGCAGTGGGGAGGCGGTAGAAGAATGCTGGTAGAGAGCATTAACATTGCCGTGCGAGAAGTGGTATATGTAGTGGTTGATCAATGAATCCAAAGCAAGACATTGGTAGTGGCTGCCAGTGGGCGTTAGACGGACGCCTACTTGCTGACGAGTAGAGGATGGATGTGATTACGCATTTCCTTCACCACTATCATCATGGTAAGTAGTAGTAGTAGTGGTGGTAGATATTATACATAGTAGTATTAATAGTAGTATGAGTACAGGGCTCAGGTTCTGCTTGAGCCTGTGGCACTTTCTTTTCTTGTCTGTGTAGCGTCGAGTAGGCGCCAGGTAGTTGGAGCATCCACGCTTGACAACAAGCCGGATGAACGATACGAAGATATAAGCGAGGGGGGCTGCTCTTGCTGCGTATTCGAAGATCTTGGGTGTCGTCAGCCATTACTTGTGCACGGCACAACATATGGGCTGCCGAACACGGCAAGTAGGTTTGGAATACAAACGACCACAGTAGTACAATAAGATACAGATATCTATGACCTCGACGAATGGTGGAACCGACGCAGGACATATCCATGCGACGGTTGGGTCGAGAGCATGGCACCCACATCGCCCCCCAATGCTTGAAAGTGAAATACTGGAAAACCCAGTACACTTTTCGAACATTCTAAAGGGTGATAGGCTTTCCGGCTTTCTACCATTCAAAGGCATTGTACGGCGGTAGTTGATGTATGGACCTCGCGCTTGTTCCTCTTACCATGTCACCCCTTGCGTAGTGAAAACCACGGGCTTATGTGATCATGGTTCGATTTGCCAGTGTGTCAGTCACATACTACGAGTTGTCAACTACTAGTTGGAGGTATGATTGTCCTTCATGTGCACAATTGCATGATGCAGGATTCACATACATAACGAAAACGAAACCTTTTATAACGAACGACGGTGTACGAAACCTGTCATAACGAACGATGGTATACGAAACCTCGTCTTACTTATCGATGGTATACGGAACCTTTCTAAGATTGACGATGGTATACGAAACCTTTCATACTGAACGATGGTATGCGGAGCCTTTGTGCAAAATTATGGTTCAACAGACCTTTTGTACTAACACGCTGGTATCCGGAACTTTGTATAAAATGCTGGTTTACGGACCTTCTTATACTAACGATGGTATATGTAGCCCTGTATAAAAATGTTGGTGTACGGACCATTTCATACTCACGATGGTATATGTAACCTTGTATAAGAAAATGTTGGTGTACGGACCTTTTTATACGAACGATGGTATACGGAACCTTGAATAAAAATTGATGTTACCTTTGGCAACAGTCAGTACATTAGTTACTAATATACGGTATGTGTGGTACGATTTGCTGCAAGGCTTGATACACACAGCAGTGATCAGACGAAAAATGTGCTGACGGACGGTTTTGCCAGAAAAATATGCATGCAGAATATGCAACTAAATGGATACGATGATTGTTCGTTGGAAATACCGGGTATCCAAATTAACGAGTAAGTCTGCATGACTCAACGACGGTGTGGTTGTAACGACAACGGAACAGCGTCACGGGCTGTAATTCGCATGGTTAACGACATGACATGTCTCAAAAATTGAAAAAGGCAGCATCGACTACACGAGTGAGACTATGACCATGATTCGGTCAATTATGCTGAAATAGAACGATGTATAGATCCATTGATCGTACACGAATCGTCTTGACTCAGTAATTAAAACTGTAGCAAGATTTTCTGTCAGTCATTCACGTTAGACTTTAAACAGGATCAAAATGAAAAGTATCACTAATTGATAGTATACGAACTGTTTTATACAGTACCGAACTGTATAATAGACTTTCTGTCAGTCGTTAACGATTGACTTATTGACAGAATAAACACAATAATTCAGTAGAGCAAGCGGAAGACATTAATGTGCTCAATCAGATATTTTACCTCGGAGTATGCAGTTCACGCGCATGACTGCACCTCACCAGTTATTATCCAATGAAACGATACTGGTACTGGGGAACACATCACAAATAAATGTATTCAGGACCCCCCAGTTCCTCACACGCAAAGTAATGTTCATTAATTGATTGATTATCACTGTGCCGAATATATACTTCAAGTATATGCACACTGCACACAGTTACTCCACTCAACTAACCCAACAATGGCACCCGAATGTATACTCTTGGTATATGCACATCCTTGCGTAACCATTGGTTGAACGCTTCCCCCCTCACTATCACGCGCTTCATCTGATCGATGAGGTAGTGGACTACGCTAAAGTGTACGTCCATATAAGTACGAACTCTATAACCCTTACTCTCAAGCAAGTGCTATCTTTTCGTGTGAGGTACTTCCACACGAAGTAAACAACGAAACCACACAGACAGGTAAAATAACGGTATACCGGGACACATGCTGTTGGGATGCAGCTTCATGTATCCAACCATGACTTAACTACGAGGGCACTACTCCACGTACAAAATTATCATCCAAACACCTTTTTGGGACACTATTAATAGATGAAAGTTGCACTTCATAGGTCGAACGATCCACTAATTAATGAACGAATGTAATCCGGCCGGACAAAAAGGGTATTAGTGGGCAGTGTTGCAACGATTCTGACAAACGGATATTCCCAGGGCTATAGCAGAACGGTAGGACGATAATAACACTGGGGATAGTGTCAGTACGAATGAGCTACGACGTTTCGCTCGCTCTTTGGTTGATCACACGCGCGCAGATCTTCAGTGAAAATCAGTACTATACGATCTGAACATATAATGGCATGGAGGCGAAACGTTACCATGCCTGCAATTGCCGAACGATAAACACTACCAGGTATTGAATTTGAAGTCAGTGAGACTTGTTAACCCTTATAGGACTGGAGTCCCGTTTTGGGGACAAATTACTTAGAATTAGAGTGGTTTGTCCCCAAAACGGGACTCCAGTCCTAAAAGGATTAATATAACCCCACATTTTGGTGACTTTCACAATATTCAATAGGAGACGGACCGATGTGCACGATGAGCACAGAGCCGTCGAGATCTGGTACCGGTAACTCATTTTCGACAACGAAAATGTAAAGTGCTCCAAAATTTGGTACAGAACTCAACGCATCATGAAGGTATGCCTTAGTACTACCTAAATGGGCGGTTTCTTCCGCAAAGATCGTCCTTTTATTCTTCGCAACACGATATATTACGGGTGACGCCTAACTGCGAACGATCAGTGACGAGAACCACACCAGGGACTATACAAAAGGATGGAATTGGTCCCATCAGCAAGGTACACGGACAGTGTATGAACACTTGACATCCAGGCTGATAATGCGGAAATTATCACTCCTCGTCGGTATGTTCCTGTAAATTGGCACGGGCAATTTCGTACAGGAGTGGCAGGTTTTCCACGGTACGACGGGGATATTCGAATCATGTTTTACAGAATCAGCAGTACACGATATGCTCACATTAATGTCAACGGGTAACGAAGCTCTTGGGTCAAACGATAGAATATGAGGGTTTTCCTCGAGCGTTGTCATATTTGACATGGCGGTATAACGGGCAGCAGAATAAACGGAATCAAAATCTGCCCGATTGTCGATAATAAATTAATCAACGTACTTCGCCAAGTATTATGCGTCGCATTATGAAGACGCTCTTGAACAGAGTTGCCTTGAGGGTAGTACACGGACGTGCGCATTATATGAGCCTCAACGACGGATTGCAACTCTTTAAAAAATCAAGTTCGAAGCAAATGCCTTGAGCAGGGTGCACAGTGTCGGGGGTTGACGAAACCAACGAAAACGATGCGTGGTACGAAAACGCGGGCGATTGTCGCGGCCGACCAATAAAAAAACGCAGAAAACGGTGGGTGTGTTCCATTACAGAGATGGCTTGCTGGGAGTTTGTTCACGACAATTGTCACTCGACCAGGCCACTTTGAACACACAAACGGCCGCAAACGAGAGACGCCGACCAGCATATACTTTCGGATGAAGGTGTGACGTCTTGCGATGTTGGTGCGACACAGAGCATTCTATCATTGCTTGGATACGTCTCTGGACGTAGTGTGCCACCGAATAACGCTCTCCGGTATTCTGAGCGTGGCTTTAGAAGCAAAATGACCACCGAACGCTGGTAGATCATGGCACGAATGAACGACGAATTCCCGGAGAGAGAGTGGTGGGGCACAACGAGCTGGTCACAGAACGAACTGTGCTTTCGCAGATGTATATCCCAATTACGATCGGAATAGTATCAGCCAAAATGTGCTCCTTTTTTATCGTCGCACGCATCCGATCACAGTATCGTTGCCGCCCAATACTTGCTATTGCAGTGGTGCACGAAAAAACAACCAAGATCTACAGCAGTACAGTAACACCGCAATCTCCGTTTCGAGACACCAGACGGGAGGATGTACCAAAAAACCATCTTAGCCAAACATGAGGGAAACATCGCTTTTCGTACATCGGTCTCGACATCCCACACCACTGCCCGCGTGCTGCGATAGAGGTATAAGGTATACCGTTTTTTGGCTGAAACGTGTTCTGACCAACGGCGCCCCTTAACCTAAAATACTCAGAACCGTTGTTGTGGTTCCAATATTTTTAATTTCATACTTCGACGATGGGACTGCTGTTCGTCGGGTAGGACTTCCTATTTCCCGCCAATGTTTGTGTGTTGTGAGGTGTAGGGCTCCTATACTATAGTCAAGTGGCCACCCTTCATAACAAAACAGTCTAGGCCTTTCCCGTAGCGTGCGTGGACTAGCGCGCTCTACGCTAGGCGTTGCAATTTCGGTCTAAACGTTTTCCTGATCGGACCGAGCTCCTTAACTCGAAATCGTAGGAATACTATGTTTGTTTTCAGCAATGCGATTCTGTTTTCGTACTTAGCCCATGGGATTGTCCGTTTCAAAATCGAACTTTCAGTTTTCTGGAAATAGGGTTTCGGGCGGGGCATAGAGCTCGTGGGACTAATGAAGAAACTGGTGCACGTCTACCTTTGCATGTGTGCACTATAGTAGTTGTTTGCGCCGTGCTACCTGTTGGGAAGCATAAGAGTCGCACGGAATCCCGAGGATGGGGGGTTGAGAAGTTCCAGGGTTACCTTAAGGGCACATTATCTCGCTTCGTCGAAAAGGGCGCAAAGGGTGTGAACGCGCGACGACGCGTGCTACGATAGAGTTACCACGTTTGGGCTGAATCGTTTTTTGAACGATCAGGCTCCTTCTCAACCCAAATTCGTTGGACTTTAAATCTTGTGACGAAATATGTTTCAGAGTATACTTCGTTCACGAGATTTTTCATCCGGTCGTACATTTATTTTCCTCCAAAATTGTTTTATACTTGATATCAGTATGACGCTCCGTAATGGAAGAGCTCAGAAAAAACATGGTGCGTCTCTATCGTAGCATGCATCGCGCCTAAACTTCCAGCTACTTGTGAGTTGACCTGGCAAGTAAACGTGGGAACAACTACGTACTAGAGTGTGGATATTTCTCGAGGCATGCCCCTGTGCGGGGTCTATGTAGTGATAGCATTCCTCGGTATGTAACACAGTTGACCTGGACTCCCCCCCCTCCCCTCCCGCCGACTGTACTCTGCAGCGCGCGTAAGCAAACCCTTACGGATACACTGAACTAGTTAGAGGACCCCATGAAGCGTCGAGACGCCCTCTCAATCCCGTACGCCCAATGGTGTGCTACATACAGGGTTTGTGATGCCTCCACAAAATAAAGTTTTTACGCCCGCGATATGCGAAAGGGGTGGTCGCGAGCAACGTTGAAGTACAGTTCGAGGGATTTTGATAATCGTGGTGTACTATCGGTCCGTTTCCTCACAGAGTCCCTTTTCCTCGCTTTCCGGTCGCATTGCCAGGTTTTGCTTGCTGCGGGTATGATCGTGGGGGTGGTACGGCTTATCATCCTTCCTGGACAAATGAAAGTGGTCGGGATGACCGCTTTGCAGCGGATCGGCTGTATTGTGTCCATTTTGGCATTTGTTTGGGTGCCGTTTTCGAAGTTCACGAGCTGGAACGACAGGAGCCTGCACGCCGTGGCGATCATTAATGTCACCTTGATTTATTCCGGCATGTGTGTAGTGAGTGAGCCTATGACGCGTGCTACGATAGAGGTACTGTACCTTTTTTCGGCTAAAACGTTTACTGAATGGTCGGGTTTCTCAACCCAAAATCGTCGAACTTTCGTGATTGTGTTGCAACAGTTTTAATAATATATGTAGGTAATGGAATTGCTCATAATGCATATCACTTTTGGTTTACTTCAAAAACTATTTTCGGATGAGGTATCGAGATTCTCAAGTCGGTCAAGTTATGAGCTCAGAGAAAACATGGTGCACCTCTATCGTAGCTCCCGTCGTATGGGGACCCATCGCTACACGTTGTTGTTGTTACCGTCGTTGATGTTGTTCTGGATCTCACACCAGCGAACTTGCGTGTTGGCCTTTCAGAACCATCTACGATGCCGGGTGGCGCCAATCGCGTTGGTGCATGCGGCACCTGGTAGCTATCACCATTCTCAATCACCGTTCGTCCACGTTGGTCTCCCCACGTTATCGCTCGTTTTGTTTCCACGGTTGGACAGGTCGTTATTGTGCTGACGATCGCGTCGACCACAATAGTCCCCTCCGACCTGCGCGGGAAGCTGAGCGGTCTGTACAACACGATAGAGAGCCTCGGCCGCTTTCTCGGCTCGGCCGGATTCGCGACCATGTTTGCGTGGTCCATTTCGACGTCGTCTCCGGGATGGGTAAACCGTACGTTAGTGTTTTTGGGGCGGCCCTCTCCATGCTTTTAGTTTGCGTCCTGGCGTGGGGGACGATAACCGACCAGAACATGACCCACGAAGAACGAAGAAGGAGTAGTGTTGATGATGTTGTCGTCGGCTGCGGCCACGGTATTGGGCAGGGAGGAGTAGGAGCTCCCGACCTGACTAATATCGCTGGCTCTGGGAAGGAGGCTGACTTGGTTTGGAAACGAGTCCGTGTCGTTGCCGATGGGGCACTTATTAGTACAGTAGTTATCTTTACGATGAGCTGATGGGTGTTGTCGTTGTACAAACATATTCGGGGGGTTCCAAAGCAACAAAAACGATGCACACCTTGTTTTTGTTAAAATACCCGACAAGGACGGGCGGGTGTACTACTTCATAACACCTACCTGGTAATACTGAAGTGAACACCATTATTAAAAACCAAACTTAATTTTCTAAATTCGCCCTGACTTTTTTTACCTCACTGATGCGCTTGTTGGTCTGACCGTGGGAGAGGGGAAAGTACCACAATTTCGACACAATCGTCTGCTTGCTGTCTCCAGCCTTCGATGTGCTACTGTGGCTGATTTTATATTATGGTCGGCGTGGGATTATAGCTGTTGGTTGGCCGTGCCGTGAGCAGGTTGAGGTTGAAGGGCTACGATCAGTGTGGGACCAGGATGGCGGGGAATCAGGGTGTCATGTTGTAGAAGGGGAGGAAATGTGCGTGTGTTTGCCAATCAAACTCACCCCGAAGAATGCGAAGTTGACCAATCAAAATGTGTTTGTCGAATATATGGTAAGCTCTACGTCAGTGGGAAGAAGAGTAGATCGGTCTGGCGTTTCGCCGTGTACACTCTCGCTCTATACTAAATAACCGTGGGTTGAATCTAGTGCACAGCCGGGTAAAAAGCCGCACACTCAAGAGTATGGCAGGCGTATTGTGTAGGGTAGATCGTTTTGTCTTGTTTTTCGTGTACGTACTCTCGCTCTACCCGGGTAGTGTTTCGGGCAAACACGGGTAAAAACCCAAGAGTACCCTTTGTATGACACGCGCATTTGCCGCTATATTTGAGCCACCCGACTACCCTGGTATAAAATCGTGACTCCAGGGTATATAATACTGGTCTTACCTTGGACCGTATGATAATGGGGGGTGGCAACGTAAGTGCTATGCACCCGTTGGCTGGTTTTACCCTAGTACGCTAGCCCCATCTGAGCATACGTTGATATAAAGTGAGATACACCCGGGTGTGATAGGCGTATTGCCGCTGTAGCAAAGCTGTCCGACTACCATGGTATAGATATCGCTATTCCAGGGTATGTAGTATTGCTTTTACCGTGGGTAAGGTATTGGGGGCCACCATGTAAGTTCGATACACCTGTTGGCTGGCTGTGTCCGGGTACGTTACCACCGGTTCGGGCACATCCGGGCACATAGCCTGATTTACACGCGTTTGGTGAGCATTTGCCGCTGTACTAAAGCTTCCCGACTCCCAGGATGTAGTACCTCGGCTCCAGGGCATGTAAGATCACGCTGGGTATGGGTATTGGGGGGCGATAGCGTAAGTACTATATACCCCCTGAACGATTACACTCGGGTAGGTTACCCCGGTTTCAGACAAACCCGGGTAAAAACGCCGGACACACCCGTGTATTGTAGGCCTATTGCCACTAAGGTAGCGCTCCCCGCCTACCCTGGGTATATATGGTATTGCGACCCCAGAGTATGAAATGCTGGGTTTTCCGTGGGTATGATATTGGGTGGCGGAATCTTGTGTAGAACACACCCGTTGGCTGGTTCTACCCGGGCACGTTTCCCCCGTTTCGGGCGAACCCGGGCACAAAGCCTGATCTACACGCGTATCGTAAGCATTTCCGCCGCCCTTAGGCTTTCCGGCTCCCTGGGTGTAGGGTCTCGAGTCCAGGGGACTCGTGCTACGGTAGAGGTAGCACGTTTTGGATGAATCGTTTTCTGAACGACCGGGCTCCCTAACCCAAATTCGTCGGACTTTCATTTTTGTGACGAATAATGTTTCAGAGTATACCTCGGTCGTGAGGTTTCGCATCCGGCAGCACTTTAATTTTCCTCCAAAATCATTTTTTCGATGAGGTATGACGCTCCCTAAGTAAAGAGCTCAGAATAAATATGGTGCACCTCTATCGTAGCATGCGTCAGTGCATGTGAGTTTCGGGTGGGTATGGTATTGGGGGGCGGTAATATTGTATTGGAGGGAGGCAGTAGAGGTAATATACATACTTCGGCGGCTTACACCCGGGTACGCTTGCCGAGGGCCCCAATGTACGTACCCTATGAAACACACTTACACAAATGTGACCGTCGGGATTGAGACATGCACCCCCCGAGTGCAATTCATAGTATTTGCTCCTTCACGAGACGACAAATGCCACGCTGAATCCCAGGTAAACCCTTTTAAAGAATCGGTCGCCGTTCTAGCTATAGTGTATTGGTCTGACCAACGGTAGTGAATGTTTGGCCTAACAACAGTTATCAAGTGTGCTTCGTAGGGTATGTTCTTTGGGGTGGCGGGAAAACGTACCCGGGTATAAAATGCCAAAGTATGTTATTATTCTACTGTCTCCCCCCAATACAATGCTATCGACCCCCAATACCATACCCCGCCCTAAACTCACATTCCCTGGATTCGAGACACTACTCCCAGAGAGCCGGAAAGCCTGAAGGCAGCGGAAATACTTACGATACGCGTGTATATCAGGCTTTGTGCCCGGGTTCGCCCGAAACGGGGGAAATATACCCGGGTAAAACGAGCCAACGGGTTCGGCTTACTAACGCTATCGCCCCCTAATATCATACCCACGCTAAAACCAGTATTTCCTACGCTGGGGTCTCAATACTATATATACCCGGGTAGTCGGGGAGCTTCACCATAGTGGCCATATGTCTACCCTACCCCGGTGTTTCCGGCTTTCTATCCAGGGTTTGTCTGAAACGGGGGTAACGTACCCGAGTGCAACCATTGAGCGGGTGTATAGTACTTGCGTTATCGCCCCGCGATACCCATACCCCCCGTAAACCTTACATGCCTTGGATTCGAGACACTACACGCAGGAAGCGGGTAAGCCTTACGGCAGCCGAAATACTTACGAGGCGCGCCTAAATCAGGCTTTGTATCCGGGTGTGGCCGAAACGGGGGAAACTTGCCCGGACGCAACCAACCAACGGGTGTATTGTACTTTCGTTATCGCCCCCCAATACCATATCCACCGTAAAGCACGTACCTGGAATCGCGATACTTTACCATGGTAGTCGGGCAGCTTTACGATAGCTGCAATACGGCTATCACACCCGGGTACATCCTACATTCTACCAGAGTTTGTCCGAAGCGGCCAACGTATCCGGGTACAATCAGCCCACGGGTGTATAGTACTTCCGTTTCCACCCCCCATTGCCATACCCAAGGTAAAACCAGTAATATATACCGAAGAGTCACTACAGTACACCATACCGAAGTAGTCCGGTGCCTCTAATGTAGCGGTAAATGTGCGTGTCATGCATCTTTGGATTTCTACTCGGGTTGGCCCGAACCACTACCCGGGCGGAGCCAGAGTACACGAAAAAAAGACACATCGATATACCTACCCTACGCTATACATCTGCCATACCCAGGTGTGCTTTGCTTTCTACCCACGGGTTTGCCCTAAATTCCACCCTCGGGTGTAAAAAGCGAGATTACACGACGAAACGCCCGAACGACCTTCACTCCTCCCCAAGGCCGTAACGTTTACCACACACTCGATGAAACCCTTTCGATTGGTCAACTTCGGAGCCTTCGCAGTGGGTTTGATTGGCCAACACACGCCCAAAATTTCTCCCATGCTCCTACCTGACACCCTGATTATGCACCAACCTGGTCTCACACTGACCTGAGCGGTTCACCTTGAGTCCGCCGCCAGCAGGGGTCCACCGATAGCAACGATCCCACGCCGACCAAAATATTAAAACGGCCAAAGAAAATCGAAGGAACTCGCACACTACGATAGAGTTGTATCGTGTTTTTATTTAGCTCCCCGCATGAGGAGCTTGTTACGGCATTACCCGTCGTGGGCGTGTGTGCGCGGCTCCGGAGTTAGACCAGGCAGCCCGCCGCAGAGGTAAGCACTTCAGCCGGTGTCAAGCCAACTGGTTGTTGCTCAAGCTTCAGCTCTCAGAGACCCATATATCGCTACAGGCGGCTATGTGACCGATCAGCGACTCGGTATAGACTACTGTCTACTGCTGGGTAGCACATGGTAGCTATCCTCAATCGAGCTTCATACCTGCAGTAGTCTACAACCTGATTTTCGAGGAACATGAAAGCACTACCCGGTGAACAACCTCATGACCTAAGCATCCTCTGAACAATACTGCAACAAAATAGTTATAGACCGGGACGATTTTTGAGTGAAGGAGGAGCTCGACCGTTCAGAACACGTTTCAGTTAAAACGTGCTACTGTGGTACCTCCAACGTATGATAGCGTGCGACGGCTCACGACAACCAGCAACCCATCACGTCAAGTACGTGGTACTTTCCCCTCGCCTACGGTCAGAAACTGGAATACATCAGCACGGTTAAATTTTCTGGGCGAATTAACAACAAAATACGTTTGTACTAAAAATAATTGTGTTTACTCTATAGGTGGTAGTATACCCACCCTCCTCCTCGTGTGGGATTGGTAGGTGTTAGTATACCCACCCCGCTCCTCGTGTGGCATTGGAAGTAGAAACAAATACTTGTTGTGCATCATTTTTTGTTGATTTCGAATACCTCAAGATATTGTTCTGCATAACGGCAACGCCCACCAGGTGTTCATCTTAAAAGCGAACTATCAATAAGTGCCATCAGCAACGACACAGACTTGTTTTCAAACCAAGTCAGCCTCTTTCCCAGAGCCAGCGATGTTAGGGTAAGAAGCTCCTACCCCACGCGGCTCACTGCTGCGGCCGCAGTCGACGACAGCATCATCAACACTACTCCTCCTCCGTTCTTCGTGGATGATGTTCTGGTCGGTTATCGTCCCCCACGCCAGGACGCAAAGAAACATCATGGAGAGGGCCGTCCCAAAAAACACAAACTTGTGGTCCACCCACGCCGGAGCCGAAGTCGAAATGGACCAGGCAAACATGTTCGCGAACCCGGCGGCGCCGATAACGCGACCGAGGCTCTCTGTCGTGTTGTACAGGCCGCTCAGCTTCCCGCGCATGTTGGACGGGACTATCGTGGTCGACGCGATCGTCAGCGCAAGGACGACCTGTCCAACCGTGCCGAAACAACCGAGCGCGACCGTGGGGAGCGAGCGCAACGCGGACGAAAGGTGTTTGAGGACGGCGATACTGCCACCCGGTGCCGATCGATACCGACGCGATTGATACCGGCGCATGCTACGGTAGCGGTGCACCGCGTCTTTTCTGACGGTAGTACAGTAGTCACTTGAGGAGCTCTACACCCTACCCGAAAATTGCTTCCGGGGAGGAAACCTAAAGTTCCACCCGATGGACAATCCCGTGGTCATATGGGCGCGTTTTAACGAAGAAAAACAAAAGTAGAAAATAAAACAAATCCGCTTTTTTCATTGGTCAGAACCCGCACCACCACCAAAGATTATACCCCAAGATCCTAAGCTTTGGTGCTGGTGCGCGTGTTGACCAATGAAAAGCAAATTTGTTTTTTTTTGTTTCCAAATTGAATTTATTTTGTATCAGTTAGGGCCGATATTAACGAGTATAAAATAAATTCCATTTGGAAAAAACAAAAATCTACATTCGCTTTTCATTGGGCAACACCCGCACCAGCATCACATATTAGGATCTTTGGGGGTGCTGATGCGTGTGTTGACCAATGAAAAGTGAATTTGAATTTTATTTTTACCAAATTGAATTTATTTTATACTCGTTAATATGGGCCCTTAATATGGGCCCTAGTGAAACGTAAAATGGTGAACCCAATAATTAAATTTCGTCGATTTTGGGTTAAGGGGCCCCGTCATTAAGAAACATTTCAGCCAAAAAACGGTATACCGGTATACCTCTCTCGTAGCACACGTCCAACACCCGACATCGTACATGGTGCTCTAACTTTTAAACTGCAAGTTCGTTGATGTGAGATCGAGAACAACATCATCAACGAGCGACAACATCAGACGCATGCTACGGCAGAAGTGCATTGTATTGTTTCTGAGGGGAGGTCACTTGAGGCGCTCAATACCCCTCAAAACAAAACGAATTCTGGGAGGAAAACCCAAATGTGCTACTGTATATACCCGGTGAAACAATCCATGGACTATGTGAACGATGAAAAATATTTCAACCTTAGAGTGAAATGCAGACGATTGTTGAGGGTAAGGATCCCGATCATTCAGAAAAACAATCAGCCCAAAAGCGCTACTCGCACCTCTATCGTAGCACACGCCATGAACAAGGTGTAGCGATAGGTCTCCATAAGCTCACTCACCACACCCAAGCCGCAATAAATGAAGGAGACGTTAATGATCGCCACGGCGTGAAGGCTCCTGTCGTTCCAGCTCATGTACTTCGAAAACGGCACCCAAACAAACGCCAAGATTGACGCAATGCAGCCAATTCGCTGCACAATGGTTACTCCCACCACTTTCATTTGTCCGGGAAGGATGATGAGTCGTACCACCCCCACTATTATACCCGCAGCGAGAAAAACCTGACAATACGACCGGAAAATATAGACAAGGGACTCTGTGCGCGAGCGGGCGGTTAGTACACCACTATTTTCAAAACACCTCGAATTATACTCAAACGTTGGTCAGGACCACCCCTTTTTGCCTAACGCCGGCGAAAAACAAATATTGTGGAGGCGTTAAACACTGCAACACACAATTGGGTGTGCGGAATTAAGGGAGGTTCTCGACCCTTCGTGGGATTCTCTACATTGTTCAATGTGCCCGCAAGGATTTGTGTATGCCCACAGTGTGCAGGGGGTGTACTTCATTCTCACGCATGGCCATAGTCGTATGGCCACAGACCCTCGCATCCCTACAAGGACGGGACGGAACAGTGTGCAGGGAGGGGGGGGGTTCCCGGCCAACTGTGGTACATACCGAATAATACATTGAATAAACATACCCCGCATTGGGGCATGCTTTGAAAAATATCAACACACGAGTACGTATCCCCACGTTTACTTTCCAGCTTCCTCTCAAATTACAGGGATTTTTAGGTATGTTCAGTCTTGTCGCGCCCTCTGCGACGAAGCGATAAATATACGCTTAACCCTTTTAGTACCCCAGTGCACAGAACCATATATGTGTCTCTAATTCCAAATAAATTTCTCCCATAGCGGGACTGCAGTCCTAAAAGGGTTAAGGTCGCCCTCGAGCTTCTCAACCATCCATCCTGGGGATGCCGTGTGACTCTTATGCTTCCGAAAAGGAAGTAAGGAACAAAACGACCAGTGGAAACATGCCACGGTAGACGTGCGCACTATGTTTTCCCTCGTGTTCACGAGTTCTATACGCCGCCCGAAAAAACTGGTTCCGAGAAATCTGAAAGTTCGATTATGTGAACAACGCCATGGGCTAAGTACATAGTCATAATCGTACGTATTGCTGAAAAACCGTGTAATTCCCACGAGTTTGGGTTAAGGAGCTCAGCCAATCAGAAAATATTTCAAATTCAAAGTGCTACGCCTATGGTAGAGGGCGTCAGTTGGTGCATGCTGCGGTAAAGGTGTATTAATAGGATGTTTATTTCTGAGGGTGGTCACTTGAAGAGCTCTATGCCTCTATACCTGCAGTAGTCTAAGCACTGATTTTGGAGGGAACCATAAAAGTGCTACCCGATTAATCAGTCCACCCATGGCCCTAGCATGAAATGAAAAATGTTGCAATACAATTCACGAAATTCAGACGATTTTAGGTTAAGGGGCGCCGTCGGCCAGAAAAAAAGTTCAGCCAAAAATCGGTGCACGTAGCACGTGGTCAGGGGTGTGGGATGTCTAGACGAATGTACGAAAAGCGATATTCCCCCCGTGTTTGGTTTACTTTGTTTTTTTTACATCCTCCCTTCGGGGTCTCGAAACAGATATGACGGTGCAGCATATTTCTGGTGTTTTACGTTCACCTCTGCAACGGCAAGTATTGGGCCACAACGATACTGCTCTTTCCTGTGATCGTCTGTTTTTATCCTATGTCGATCGGTAAGCTTAGGCCGGGTGGCGCCAAAATATTGTCGGTGGAAGCAGCACCTTTAGGCCGTAACATTTCCGACTGACGGATGGGGCTTCTCAACTGGAGAACTACGCGATACCGCTGGGATGCGGTGTTCACGAGGTTTTTTTTTGGTATTTACACCAAGTACGGGGGAATATAGTAAGCACGACCTACATAAAACACAAAACCTAAATACTCACTTTTTTGTTACGAACAATATTAGGACCTACCGTTCCCAGTGACTTTAGTTACTGGGTTCCCAGTGACTTTAGTTACTGGGCTCTGTCGCGGAAATTATTTAATTTCCCAAATCCCCTGCCTTTCAACTCTGTTTCGAGGTCTAATTCCATCTTTTTTTAGTAATCCCCTCCCCTACTTAGTTCGACTCCAAACACGATTTGGCTCTGTAGCCCATCAATCCATCAACGCCATGTTGTACCTGGTATAAAAATATGGATCTGTGACATTTGGCTAGATAAAGTTATACTGATTCAATACTTAACCTAGCTTGGTAGTATAGCTCTGGGTCGAGTCGGTTATGGTGACGGGCGAACTTGTACTGAGCTTTAATACATGGGAAGTGCAACTGTGCAAAGCGACGGCGCAGCCACCTGACGATAACGTGGAGGACTGCTGCAGCAGCGTGCTGCTGCTGCTGCTGCTGCTGCTGCTGCTGCTGCTGCTGCTGAGCCGAGGTGGTATACGCTGCGTTGTGCGGTAGCACCCGACGATAATGAATGTGGAGGACGCTGATTTAAGCTGCGTTGTGCGCAAGCACCTGACGAGCACATACATACATACATACATGGAAGACGCTGCTCATCAACGTCAGGCAACAATACAAAAGCTGCTGTATGTACATGATGAATACCAGGCATAGCTACTGCTGTACGCACAAGCTACAACAATACATAATACTTCACAGGCGAGGCGGTGCGGAGCGTGTCGGGGCGCAGCCCCGACCCCCGTGCCCCGCCCAGCTAGCAACCCTGTGTATGCGCGTCCGTGATATATTGTTCGAATGGAATTGCCAGGAAGCGGAGTGGGTCAAACGGTCGTTCGTGTGTGTCATGCGAAGCACACAACCAATCGTCGTGCTCTCTATGGCGCATGGCCCATGCTTTGGGAGAGAGTCCGAGTCTATCCACGATTTCATGATCCATGTGATCCATGGTCCATGGTCCATTATGTTCGTGCGAAATGTAACGCCAAATGAAACGACACAACAAGTTACGCCGCTCCGCATCACATACTTGACACTTGACATCTTGACATGCTGCACAACTGTACTCGTACTCGTACGTATTCGTACACACACGGAATATTTACGATTGATGCGATTGATGGCGAATTTAATGCAGTACGTTTACAGGCGTACAAGGGCAAGAAGAGTATTCTTGTCGCCACACATTACAAACTTTGCCGCGGGGAGCGGGTCGGGGCAGCGCCCCGACCCGCTCTCCGCCCAGCCGACAAACCCCGTGTACGAGTCAAGGATTCCCTCTCTCTCTATGTCTTCTATGGAATATATCGATGCGATAGAGTAAGTAGAGGAGTGCGTCAGGCGTATTCTATATACATACATACGTAGTAAGTAAGCAGCAGCAGCAGATAGTTCTTGTTCTTCGAGTACAAATCATTGCAGCAAGATGAAGGGGGTAGACCCACTGACACACAGACGACACACGGTAGTAGTAGTGCAGTTTCTGGTACGTCGTAGCAGTATCATCCAGCAGCAGCAGCAGTAGTTAATATTCGACTGATTGATTATTGATTCGGATTGAATGTCGTACGAGTGCTATTATCACAAAACTTCACAGACAGGCGGGGCGGCGGGGAGTGGGTCGGGGCTTCAGACCGTTCACCCTGTGGCCGTTGATCGTGGAAAGTACTAAAGGTAATATAATATTTTATTCAGGGTACTCGAACTACACAATAGCATTGATAGTACGTACTCGTACTGCTGTAGGACCGCATCAAACGATCACGATGATATCAATCGTGGCAAAGTGTCACTGGGACCCGCGTGCAGAGCAACCTCTCTGCGCGCTATAACTGAAACCTATATTATTACAGTACCTGTTTTTACTTACAGTAACAATATTCTTCTCCCTCGTTCGCTAAATGAAAAACATTAATTAATTATACCTCCCCATACCACGAACAACCTACTAATAACATATTCTTCTCCCCCGTTCGTAAAATTAATTAGTTAATTATCATAACACACACTTACAACATCATATACAATGAAGCACATATCTTAGTCTTCCTACTACTGTAGTAGTTTAACGCTCGCGTTCTGCCATGTGTTTCGTACCCGCCATGCGTTATTTTCATTACCTATACCAGAGGTATTTCTCCCTCTTCCGCTAAATAAATTAAGTATACCTCCCCATACCACGAACAACCTAGCATGTGTGCTTTTCTTCTAGGGGCGCTTCTGCCTCCCTGCATCATTTGTATTCTGTTTAATTTCATAATTCGTTTTATTGTCTTTTTGTTCGTACTTTTTAGTTCGGCTCGTGTCGTTGTGTTCTCGTACCCGGTACGTTAGCATCTCACTTGGTTTACCCATTCATTTATTTGCGTTTATTTTGTTTTGTTTTTTCTCTGTATCACAGAGTCTGTGACCACAGAATTTGTATCTCTCTAGGATTAGGAATTAGGACAGGCACTGGGTGTACTGATGTGGTTGAGTAGAAAGAACGGGTTTAATGCGAAGACAACACACACCAGGCGGGTATCCACTAGAAAACTCTCTACTGAAAGCACGTCTAGTTATGATGGTATCCTGATGTAACCCGACATCACTCATCCACTGCTAGGTAGTTAGTTGTCCATTGTTTACCCCTACTCGTCCTACGAGTACTCGTCTGAGTCGTTTACCCTCGGTATTCGTGTGTCACGCGGAGCCAAAATCCCAGCATATACATACATACAGCAGTACAGAGAACATTAAATGAGAACTACGCTAATAAGAACGCAAGGTTGAGAGTTAGACGAAAATAGGAAATTTGAGAATCGTTTTCTTGAAATTAGTGTAAAAAGCACCCTCTCTCAAATGAGAAACCCAGCCTGGATCAGATTTCCTGTTTCTTATTACGTAGGTGTCTCGTACTACTTCTTCTGTATCTACCTTTGTACTTCGTGTACGTCGTAAACACACTCGTAATATACCGCTCGGACAGCAATATGCTACGTATAGATGCGCCGACAAGCCAGCAGCACAACAAGGTGCCACTTCCAGCGCATCCGAAAATGTTTGTCGCTCGAGAAGCCGATCTGGGCACGGACTTTCCCACTCGGACAGTGTGGATTCTGTCCCTGTGTATGACTCTGAACCTCTACTCTCTGGTCAGCCTGTTCCCTTATGTCGGCGTCATGGTGGAGGACCTCTTGGAGCTGGAAACAACCAACGAAATCGGTGAGTGTGTGGGCTAGAGGGATCTCCATTGTTCCATTATGACACTACTCGTATTCGGTAGAAAGGTCACTGACTACTGGTGTTAACGTTTTACACTGCCTGGTCCAATCGAAATGACGCTGGGCGATGGGGTGCGGGTTCTGCCCCATGACGGGGGGAGCTGTGCAGTCAAAGTTGTGGTTGAGGGTAGCCCAGTGGTGGCGCAGCACAGGCTGCCAGCAGGACCACTCTCTTTCGTAGGTGGTAGGTGGGCAGACAAACATGAAAGGATGTGCTTTGTTAGCGATCCTAAAACTTGTGCCCGCGCGGGCAGAAGAGAGTAAGGTCAAAGACAGACGGCAGACCGCTCCACACGAGCAAATAAATATTTGTCGAGAAGGAGACCGGCAAGTCAACTGGCGTGCCCCTAGGTCGCGACCAACAAAAAGTGAACGGCCAGCAGTACGCGTAGGGTCATGTCGCACTCGTGCCTCGCTCGTGCCGTACGAACCCCTCGGGGTGTGACTCGAACGCCGATTGATTGCGTATTCTCCTCCGATCCCGCAGTGGCCGCGGTGCTGCTGTGTGATGGTGAGATTGTGGTCCCACGGGTATTGCTGTCGTGGACGTGGTTCGGCGTACTTGCTGTAGTACCTGCTGTAGTACATCGTGCATTCTTGCTTGTTTCACGTACGTGTTTCAGGATGTTTACTGCACTGAAAATCACTACGTACGAGTACATAGAACGCGCCCGCCCAGCCGAATCAAAAGGAACCACAACTACTGAGAGCACCTTCGTACGTAGCGTGGGTAGGCGGGACTCAACGCAAATCGACGAGGAGGGTAGAAAGTGTGCTGAAAACTTCTCGCGATAAAAATGCAAGGCACGTACCGTAGTCGGAGAGGAGAAGAAACTTACTTCGTGACCCCAGTTCTGAGTTACGACTATGATGACGGAGAGGGACAAGAAGCGCGAACAGTAAATGGACGAAAAAAAAACAACCCTAAACCTAAGCCTAATGATAACGCGAACCCAAGTCGGGGCTAAAGCTCGACCAGAGCGCGGCTTCGCCGTGCGTTTTGGACAATCTGAAGAATGTGCGGACCACAACATAAAAAAGCCTTAACGTATGATATGATATGTGTGTGCTGTCTTCACATTATAACCGTTCTTTCTACCCAACCACATCAGTACACCCAGTGTCTGTCCTGATTCCTAATCCTAAACAGATACCTGGTACAAATTATTAGGTTACAGACTCCTGTTGTTGTTGTTGTCTTCACATTAAACCCGTTATTTCTACTCAACCACATCAGTACACCCAGTGTCTGTCCTGATTCCTAATCCTAAACAGATACCTGGTACAAATTATTAGGTTACAGACTCCTGTTGTTGTTGTTGTCTTCACATTAAACCCGTTATTTCTACTCAACCACATCTGTACACCCAGTGCCTGTCCTGATTCCCAGTCCTAGAGAGATACAAATTATGTGGTCACAGACTGTGAAACAGAAAAAAAAACAAAACAAACTAAACGCAAATTAATGGGTAGAGCAAGTGAGATGCGTAACGTACCGGGTACAGAAAAAACCCCCCGCAAATTAATGGGTAAAGCAAGTGAGACACTAACGTACCGGGTACGAGAACACAACGACACGAGCCGAACCGAAAAATAGGAACAAAGACACAAATAAAAAAAAGGAATTATGAAATAAAACAGAGTACAACTGACGCAGGGAGACAGAAGCGCCCCTAGAAGAAAAGCAAACGTGCCCAAGATGAAAAGATAACTGCTGCACTGACGAAGCAACACGAAGAAGAGAAAGACACCGGCATATGATAGGATGGTAACAAAGGGAGAAACAAGGCAAAAAGCAAGAAAGAAGACACTAGAAGAGAGGGAAAGAGAAAACTCGTTCTCAAGGCGATGATAATTACAAGTTCCTGCATCTAATACAAAACCGATACGGGGACCATGTCACACCTTCTTCCATTTCCTTCCTACTCTCATCAAAAGCGGTGTCAGGAGCCGGTGCTACGGTACCTCTGCCGCGCCCCCCCCAATGAACAAATCAACACGAAACGAACAAAAAATGAAGCACATCATATATTTTAAGGGCTAGTCGAACCGATACCTTGCCGCACGATCTACCATCATTTCGTTTCCGCATTCGTCGACAGCTGAATCAGTACAGCCGCCCCTGCCCCCCCCCCCTATAAATACATGATATAATTATAGGTTGGGTTGGCGTTGGTTGGCAACGACGCTGTAAAACACGCCACTCGCTGCGTGAGCTAGACAACCAGGGTGCCGTTTTTTTTTTGTATTTTTTTTTTGGCGGCCACCAAAGCTGGCGGTTGAGTAGATCATTTGTGCGGGGTGGAGAACCTTTGCTCCGCACAAGGGGAATGGTCGTATCACGTAGTGTTAATATGGTAAGGCATCCGCGAGGCAGTTACATAGTGAAACCCATCGCTGTCTCAGGAAGTGGCCACACCAGAAATTAAATTAACTCATTGAAGCTGTCGTCCATATGCAAGTCCGTCTCAGAGGTGGTTCTTAGCAGGATGCAGCTCACCCTCCATGCGACTCGCCCAATACCTCACGGCGTTTCGCGCTTGGTGCAAGCAATGTCTGCCTGGTTGGTGAAAACCCAACGTGCTCCGTCCCGGCATTGTAGGGATGCGAGGGTCTATGGTCATATGACTACGGCCGTGCACGACATGAGTACACCCCCCCCCCCCCCCCTCTCCTTGTCGCCTCTCTAGGCGTCCTCAGCTGCATGCCGTAGCCGGCTCCTCTCCGCTTCGGCCCTGTGCCACCTCGCCATGAAATGGTCCGCCGCCTCAACGACCCCCCGATACCACACCCCACTCTTCTTAGCCGCCCTCGGCCATAGTACCGTCTCTGCTCCGAACAGTAAAGGGGAGCTGTCTGTGGAGCCCTCTGTCGCTCGAAAAACCCTGAGGTCCTCTGCTAGACATTGGGCCCAGTTCTTTTCTGGTCGGCAAGGTCCCGGGTTCGTCCCACCGACGATAGTCCCAAACATCACCCACCGGGTCAGCCGATTATTGGTCGTGCGCTGCAAGGCCCCCGCAAAGAGGAGGCGTCGTTTGCGGATGGTCGTCTCAACGCTCTCGCATTGTGCCTTCTTGAGGGCCTTGGCGTACGACATGAGATGGTCGGTGCGTTGTCGGCGCTGGAAACCAATTATCCGTAGGAGGAAGTTGTGGTGTGCCGTTCGGAGCTCAGCGAAGTCTTCCTGACCAAGGGTCCACGTCACACACCCGTACAGCAGTGTCTCCATCACCTCGGCCGTTAGCATGCGCACCTTAGAGTGAACGGGGCATCCTCCGCTATATACGAAGTATAATTATTATTACTTAGTCTTCTCTGGTGTGATAATGTGGTCATAAAAACACGTTAAACGGTTACCCCTTACTATTTACAATTTTTATCCCGCAGTCGATTTTTTCTCAAAAATGGGGTAGTCTGTGCTGTGGACCTGGGACGGAGATGTAATCAAGCTAATACTAGTGTTGTGTTTTGTCTGTTTCTTCCACATTTGAACGTATGTTCGACCCGCAGACATCTAGCACAAACCAGTGCTGGTGGCTGATTCTTTATCCCGAGGGATATCAAGGTCTGAGGACACACAACTATCAGTTATGTAGTCACTAAACTCGACAACGGAATACGACGTTGCAAGCAACACGCTTATTATGGAGGGTTATAGCCCGTACCTGGTAAAGGGTAAATCAGCGTGCTGCACGACTCAAAAACATGCGTAGCCTGCTGCTACAACCACAATTTTAGGGACTTGCATTGCAACCGCAACATATGGTCCATGCAGTACAATTTAGCCTATAACGTTTCGGGTCATAACGTTCGAAATACGACGAATTGGGCGATACTGCTACTTATAGTCGTGGTCACCAAGGCCGAGCGAACAATTACGGTTTTGGCATTTTTTTTGTTCGCCCACATTAAAATCAAGTAAGTTACAGCTTGCCACGGGCCAAGATCAGCTACTTTTCACAAAACCATGAATATCTCATCGGACTTGCGTTGTATATAAAACGAAATCAGGTTCCATCCGTAGAATGACGAGAGGAATCGTTTCTCGCCCTTTTTGTTTAGGTTGGCTTGGTGGCTTTTACGAACGAATGATCTGCTGCGTGTTGTTAATGGTATGGGCTAGGAAGGCCGGTAATTACCTCTGCATAGGTAATTGACTCCGTTTTCGTATARCTTGGATGGCATTCGTTGATATTGGGGTATTTATATAGTCTGTGGGCTATACTTGAAGCCCTCCCGAGCAGATGTCATCTCGGCTCGGGGGTCATAAAGCTGCTTCTCTTCTACGCTTGACTCTACGGAAAGTGAGTAACACCAAGGATGCATTAATAGACAAACCTGCAAGGGGATGCTCTGTGTCTCACCCAGTCATTATACACATCTGGTGCGCTAGCTTCGTCATCTTCTTAGCCTAGCAACTTAGAGGTGTGGGAGGGGTTTTGAGGAGCCGCATCTTCGACTCATGTTCTAATTCGGGGAACTGGGATTTCCCCGTTTTTCCCATATTTCTGCATATACGGCTCATCAGGGTGGGCTAGTGTAATGGTATGGGCTAGGAAGGCCGGTAATTACCTCTGCATAGGTAATTGTCCGTTTTCGTATAACTTGGATGGCATTCGTATTCGATATTCGGGGTATTTATAATATCTGTGGGCCATACTTGAAGCCCATCCCGAAGCAGATGTCATCTGGCTCGGGGATTAATATAAGCTGCTTCTCTTCTACGCTTGACTCTACGGAAAGTGAGTAACACCAAGGATGCTTAATAGACAAACCTGCAAGGGGATACTCTGTGCCTCACCCAGTCTTATCACAGTGTGACGTCCCGGACCCGTTTGTTGCCAGTTCTCTTCGTCGAAAGCTGTTTTGTTTCAAACGGGAAAAAGTTCCACTTTGCGATTTAAAAAACCAATCGAAATCCGCCCTCAGATATAGCTTGTTGAAACAGCACACCTAAAGGGAATGTAATCCCTGTTTTCAGTCATATTCGTTTGTAGTCTTGCTGTATTTACGTTGTTTTTCATTCCATTTCATTTCGTGTGTATGGCCTATCGCATCGCCTCTGGCAGGGGCACGACACTTTCTTTCTTTCATATTTGTTGTCATGTTTGTTTTTTGGTTGTTTGATTGTTTGTTTGTTGATTTGCCTTTTTTTCTTTTTCTTTTTCGCTTTTTCTCTTTTCTTTTTTCTCTTTTTTTGTTCTTCTTTCATGCACCTGGATTGCTAGCAGTGTAGGTTTTGCCTGTCGTAAATGGCATTGCGTTGTCTGCTCTGCTTACTGCACTGCAGCGTAGAGTATATATATGTGTCGTAGTTTTGTGACCGAGGTGTGCTATGATAGGGGGGGGTATCCAAATTTTCACAACCACATTGACGCCACTCGGGCGAGTGGCTCTGTAACTCACTCAATTGTGAAATTAAATTGACCTGTGGCCGCTGAGTATCAAACAAGCCCATGGCGGTGCGTTTCGCGGCGGGGGGGAATGCTAAAAGCGTTGACATTGCAACGAAATACATAGCCACTCGGCCGAGTTACTCTGGTCGGCTGAAAATGTAGCACCAGCCGACCACAGAACTGGTACCTCTCTAGGATGAAGAATCGGCACGGTCACTGGGTGTGCTAGATGTCAACGGGAGAAAGGAAGGATTAATGGGAAGAACACCCACATATTTATTGGTGGTAAAGGGTCGAAGAACTGGAAAAAACAAAAAAAATCCATCTTCCCCTTCGTGAGGAGATGGACGTTAAAGGACTGTTTTTTTTTTATCAGAGCTATCCTCTCACCCCTCACAGAAAATGTGTACTGCTGTCGAGGTCAGAGTTTCTTAATTCTTCGGCTGCATGGACTATATATGTGCTGTAAATTGTGATACCTCCAGTCAACCTCGCGACAGAAAGTTTCAATGAACAACCCCCCCCCTCCTAGTTTGCTTTTAAAATTTGTTGGTTGGTTTACGTCTGTCTCTCTGTTTGCCCCCGCCCCCCCCGGTTTTGTTTTTAATGGTTTTGTTTGTTTGTATGGATAACATACTGGATATTAGGCTAAACGGGAACTAGCAGTTGAAAAAGGGTATAACGGTTGAGACCCCTTCTACCTATTATTTGCCACCGGACATACCTTATGGTTACAACTAACTAATGCACACTAATTATGTTATAAAAAAATTAAATTCATCCACGTGCTATAACGTTTTACTCCATATCCTGTCCTCGCACGCATCGCACGCATCTTCTCAATACTTATTAGCATCTATGGTAAAGAGCACAATACTAAGATTTTACGTATGCTTTTATAACGAATGTTTCTATATAAAGGATTTTATACAAAATATTTTGTATCAAAAATAAATAAGTAGTAAACGTAAAATCCGTAATGTAATGCGCACGATAAAAATACCGCATACATATACGTATATATAATGGCGACAGGTGGTTTACGCTAGTAATAGTAGACCCACTCTATCATGTCAAATTTTCGATTTTTTTTACCTATCCGGGTACGACTTTACTATGCCCCTCGAAAAACATAATTTTGTTTTCCTCATACTTTACAACCAAGAGATGTACGCTCGTTTGTATCACAAGTATAGTATGTTTATTCCAGACAACACAATCGTGATGGCAAAGTTACGTGCACCCCCCCCACACACAAATAGACACACACGCTCCATGAATTATACAGCCTCAGACTTGTGTCCCCCCCATACGGGATGTACATCCTGCATAAGGACATATAACATCCGTAAGTACGTGTGATCGAAGTATTACACTCGGCTAGCAAAGATGAGTTTCGACGAAATCCTCGAGCTCACAGCTGTTTTTTTTTTTTTTTTCGTTTTTCAAAATATGTAAATACGTATTATTGTTTTTATTCAATCTTGTTTTTGTTATTCCCGGGGTTGGTCATGGACCGTTTGTCCGGGCCGGGCCGGTCCGGGCCCAGAACCTTAAAAATGTGATGGGCCGGGCCTGGCCGGGCAGAGACTTTTGCTTTTTGTTTTTGGGCCGGGACGGGCTGGGACGTCAACATTTAGAATGTGATGAGTTGTGCCGGGCTGCGGCCCATGCACTGAAAATGTGTTGGGCCGGGCCTGGCCGGGCCGAGACTTTTGAAAACAAATATGACGGGACGGGCCGCGACGTCAACATTTGAAAATGTGATGGGCCGGGCCGGGACGCGGCCCATCCTCTGATTATCTGATTCGCCTGGCCGGGTCTCAGCCCATCCTGCTCTCGAAATTGGTTGACACGGGGCGGGCCGCGGCCCATGAGATGTGGGCTCTACATGCGCCGCTCCGCCCGGCCCATGAAGCGGCCCATGTGTTTTGACGGGCCCATCCGGGTCGCGGTCCATGATATGTGTAGTACTGCTACAACTAGGACTTTTGGGTTGTGCTTGGGTTGCTCTCCGCCAAAAGGAGCTACGCTCGAACAATGCATCTCTGACGAATCGCCTCGGGGTAATACACAATGATGCCTGGTCCGAATCTCGGATGAAAGCCTTTTGGTACCGCAGTGGTGTACGGACGACACTTCTCGCCGTCTCCGCGACGTCGGCAGCATGGCGCTCTCGCCCTGGTTCGTCCCGCGGAACGAATCGATAGTGCAACTTCGCGAAGTAGGCCCGGACAGCGGACATCAGACGCGTGCTACGATAAAGATAGCACTTTTTGGCTGATTTTGTTTGTGAACGATGGGACCCAAAACCGTCAGAATCTGACGATTCTTGTCTCGCAGAATGTTTTACTCGTTTACGTAGGCCGGGGGGGTTGATACGCTATCAAGCCCTTTTATTTCCCTTGGAAATCAGCTTTTGTGGCCAAGTATAGAGCTCGTCAGGTGACCATCCTCAGAAACGACAATGGTTGGTGCGCCCCCACGGTGGCACGCATGCGTCATTTTTAGCATGAAGGTTGCAGCAGGCGATATTCGCTTTCGTGTTGTGTCGATTTCGAACCGGGGAGGAGGACTGCTGCTCTGCTGCTGCTGTAGGAAGCGAGGGAAACCCGTAGCCGAACTATGATAAAATATCACTGCGTATACTGGCGTTATTATTTGCCCAATAACAACAGAGGGGGTTGCAGCAGCATGTACCCCTGCAGCAGTACCGGGTGTTACAGCAGCACGAGGAGATTGATGGTCTTAAGTCGGGGCGGAAGCAGTCGTTGATGGAGCAGATTTGTGTGAGTAAGTCAAGGGCGCACGAAAAACAATTCCCGAGACCCACACTCCAATTTTTGTATTTCGGGCCTGCTGAGGGGGAGGGAATTCTCACCTCTTAAGAAATCATATGTGAACCACGACTCAACTTTAATTCATATACACAACAGCAGGGGCTTGATGTCGCACTGGGGGGACTAAGAACGACACTACTTGATGACTTGACTGGCCATAGAGTCACTGCATTCAGAGCGGCAATTTTTTTCAAAGGCCCACCACGGGTTAGGACCAACGATCTATCTCATCTCGATAAGACTGAAATCAGCACAGAAACATGCGCTGACACCCCCGGGTACGAATGCGCCGCTGGCGTGCTCGTTCTGCTCCCAGCGGGCATGAATGTACTCTATAAAAAGCCACGTGGACGAAAGAAACGACACGGAGGCGAAACTCAGGATGCAGGACTCGAAAGGCCGTCAAATATTTGAGAGTACTGTTGTCAGAAAAGACGAGAAGAAAGCTTTGGCAGAGTTCCTCAGCCCTGTTTGAGCTGCAAAGCTTACACAACACTTTTTTAAAGTAGCTTGTCCCCAAAACCGTGGGACCGGTTCTTGAGGCGTTAAAAAAGATCTAAGACGAAAGAGTGGAGCAATTGGTGCAGAAAAACAAAGACTGTTCGTGGGACCAAAGAGGGGAGAACCGTGCCCAAAGTCAAAGAGGGTCGCACAGGTCCTGGAGGACCCTTCGGCAATTGGAGGGAATCGTCGTCCAGCGACGAGGGTGAAGAGAGACTATTCCAAGAAGAACGAGAAGAACAAGAGGAAGAGGAGGGAGAGTAAAAAGCAGAATAGGAAGAATAATAATAAGAGAAAGAAGCGCAAGAAGTGGAAGCCAGCGGGGAGGGGGGCGGGGGTGGCCGGGGGGTCGTCTAACGAAATTCTGCACTATACATAGCAGAGGTCGGCGCGTGCGTAGGGAGAAAGTGGAAGGGGATGAAATTAGTCGGGGAACGTCGGGGCGAGGGAAGTGAGAACGGTTGCAGCGGCCGCATAAACATGTCCAGCCCCTCTGACTGCAGCGCCCACGGCAACGGCCGAACAAGCCTGGCTGGAGATGGGGAGTGGTAGCGGGGATTTGCGTAGTGCTATATGTAGGGTCGTCTGCCTGCTGTGGCGTCTATTCGAGTATGGCGTTTATGTTGTGGACTTGTGTGGACGAACGGTTGAACAATTCTATGAGAAGTGACATGGCCTCGTGCTTCCGTCGAGCAAGCTAGAGCCCTTTAATAACCTACCTGTGCTTTTGCTTACGTGTGAATGAGACGAATGCACAAATTAGTGACGAGTTCGTCGTGCTGCAACTCGCTGCAACGGTCATCAAGTATACGACCCAACGACGTTTTCATGAGACACACACACAAACAACACACGTACGGCCCATGCGTATCGTTTCGACGACGCGTCTTGCTAATCAACTGACCTCAATTCGGCTTCGAAATGGGTGTATGGTTTGAGCACAAAGCAAATACGTTTAGGGTGGTCTGATCGAGGGGGTCTCGAGATTGTTGGTTTGTGCGTCCTTGGAGTAGTGGGCACTTTTTATTTATTGTTTCATCCCATATTTTATCTTTGCACTGGTTAGGTGTGTCGCCTTGGCCGAAAGCAGGTGTCCCTCCAAATACAGACGGGAAACTGTAACGAAACATCTACACCTACCCGAAAGAAAATCAGGTCAGCGTACACGCATGCACCTTTTAGTACGGGGAAGACATGGGCCGGCCCGTCAAATTCACGGGCCGGCCCATGGAAATCTGTGAGTCGCTCGTCCTAGCTACGCTCTCAAACAACACTGATAGGGCTTCAGCCGGCATCTCCGTCCAACTCAACCAGGGTCGCGTGCGAGGTATCCAACGACCCACGGGGTTGTTGCAACGTTCGACGTTTTCAATTTCGATTCTTGCATCGCTGGTGGTGCCAATCTCCCCGTACTTTATTTGTACTAGAAATCGCCTGCTTTAACGACGTGCGTTTGGACGAAGTCTCGGCCGGTGTCACCACGGCTACGATCAAGATTACCGGTACCCCCTAGTTCGCACATCCCGTTATCATCACACCCTCGTACTATCACCCCCCTGCAATCTCGCCGGTGTCTGGCCACGCTCCTTGGTGATCAACGAAACCTCTACCACACCTCCTCGATATCACACCCCCTGTCATCTGGCCGGGTCTGTTCGCACTCCATACCAACCGACGCCCCGTTATCACACTCACCCGTCATCACACCCCTCAGCTGCGGGGTTCTCGTGCATGGTCTTTATTGCCGGGGGTACGCTACAACCGCCCCCCCCCCCCCAATAAATGCACCCCCGGTGGTGATATTTTTAAAGGTATAAAACAGTTATCACCGGGGTGTGCTTAACGGGTTCAAGGTCTACGACGACTTAGACCTCGCGTGCTGCACGCCCGACACGCACGACCGCGTCATCACATCTGCCTGCCATCCGTGTTGTACGGTATATCGTGGCTGAGTGGGTATGGGTGGGTGGAGGTGTAGATTAAGCGTAGGCTCGTTGATTTTACCATCAAGAATGCAACCCACCTGAGTGGAGGGTTGAGGGATAGTAGTACTAGAGTATTACGGGTTACTATAGTAAATAGCATGTTTTTAGTAAAAATAGGGGAAATATATATATAATATATATATATATTGTGTATACCGTAGGTCGTATTTACTATGGTCCTCCGCAATAGCGTTAGTACCAAGTATACTTCCCTGGTACCAAGGGCTTTAGTATCCCATCACCATTGACGCGTACCCACAGGTACGTATCTGTCTAATCCCCGCTCCCCTGGTTTCAAGCCAACATACTCATGTGAACCCCTTGGCTTCTCGCTCTGTGGCCCGCGTGCTTCTTTGGCCTGCCGACGACGAGCACAGCCAGCGCACCACCATGCAGAGCCCTACAAGCTGTACCCTGCGAGGCCCCCGGTCGAGTATGTGGCTGCAGCATTTCGACCCACCATCAACAAGAACCACCCACCACCATCACGTATTGGGATCGTATTCACTGTGAAGATATTCGAGTCAGCGCAGAAAATTATATGGTTGCTTAGCGGGTACATGTGGGTGGGTGTGGGTTGGACGTGGGTTGGGTGGTCCTACCGGGGTTATACTTCAGGCGTGCGACGGTGCGCTGAAACGCCTGTTTTAGGATAATCCCGCTTAGCGTATTATGTGGTGGAGTCAATGCTCGGCTTGCCGCACATTCGTGTCTTGGCGCCGAACTTGTTTTTTCGCCAGCACAATGAATTTGTGCGGCCCTGCTGCTTGCTTGGTGGGGCCGTGCTGGCGGTGATGGTGGTGGTGGTAGCAGGTGGTCGTGTGGTGGTGTGTTGGAGTCGTACTCTGGGTATTATCCTCTTTTGGTGCGACCATCGAGTAAGCCACCGCCATCACCTGCCGCTGCAATCACAGCCACCACCGCCATGATCAAGACTGAACCACTGCAAGCCTGGGCATCTTATAAATAGCTAGTGGTTGCAGTGGTAGCGCAGTTGTGGGTGGTGGTGGTGGTGTTTGTTGTTGTTGGCGAGGCTCGCTCGCTGGTTGTGCTGTGTTGATCGATCTCGAAAGGTGTACACGCATTTGGCACAGGCAGGCGTCGTGGTGGCTCAAGACAGCAGTAACACAGAAGCTATCTTATGCATTATTAACATAGCTGTCGAGCTGACTCGGCCCGAACATCGAGTGACATCGAGAGGCTCACAAAATATCCTGATGTTCCATATTCCACTACTGTACAAGAATCCCTATCAATCGTGTGGAACTCCTACTATACGATTTGTATTATGCGTTGTGGTACTGACCACAATCAACACCCCCCCTGCTCATTGTACACGACCATAATCCCCCCCCCCTGCTCGGTGCATGACAAGGCACGACATTGCAGGGTCGACACATCGCAAAATCATACTGAACTCATACCAAACTCGGAAACTGAAACTCAAATCTTCAACTCGAAAATCATATTCTCAATTCGAGACTCATACAACCTCAAGTCGAAAACACATCATTTTTCAGGGTGAAACTCATCCTGACGACGAGTAAAAAGCTCTCCCTCAACAAACCCCAGACAAAAACAATGCAACCATGGAAAATATGACAGTACGTAGTCACACCCGAACCAATAAAAACTAAGAAAAAGGTATAACGCTAGAAACCGCAAGGAACCTCGTTTCCCTCGCATAAAAGTCTCCTGACATCCCCTACTCCCGCCATAGAATAACAGATCGCGACGGTAATGCAAGATAGCATACATAGTTCTTCCCAAAGAAATAATCTGGCGCTCAAACCACCGCCGTGCCCGAAATCATAGTTGCTCGTGCTGGAGACATCGAACACTCTCGAAATTAATTGCCGAAACAAAACGGCATTATCCTCATAATTAGTCATGGAAAAACGGTATTTTCCTTCGGATTCGTAATTAATATTCCCATACACTGCTGTAAGCTTACGCAACGACCGACAGTACATACTCAATCCATAAACCAACATAAACCTCCTTGAGTATCCCCGATTACCTCGATATACTAGTTACCCAGTATGGGGCCTAGATAAACCAGGAAAAATGAAACTCCACTCGTATGACATGGACGTAATCGCAGAAACTCCATCCACATGAAATCTACATTACTTCAAGTGTAGAGACCCAATAACTCTCGATCCAACGCGTAACAAACGCAACAAAGGGCGAGATGTGACTTAAAACTAAAAACCAATAACATTTAATCTGGACCCTAACGTGCCCTCGGGTGCAGTTCAAAGTTACTTCAGTCGTGGTAATTTTGCCGTAGACAGCGATTATTTCGCATCTTAAATAGCCACACTCGCCATACACATTACGCGAATCGGTCAGCAAACACTCAAACAATGGAATTGTCTGTAAGCGCAGCCCCGACCCGTGCCCCGCGCAGCTGGCAACTCCGTGTATGCGTGTCCGTGGAATACTGTTTGAATGGAATCGCCAAGGAGCGGAGTGGGTCAGTCGGTCGTTCGTGTGTGTGTGATGAGCGCACAATCAGTCGTCCTGGCCTCGTCTCGATGGTCCATGGCCCATGGCCGATGCGATGGGTGAGTCCGAGTCCATGGTTCACGATATTACCACCAGCAGCAGCAGCGGTAGTACGTACGTATAGTTCTCGGATCATACGATTGAGTGCTGATTGGGGATTGAATGAGCACTATGTCACCAAACTTCACAGACAGGCGGGGCGGCGGGGAGTGAGTGAGGCGTAGTCCCGACCCGCGCCCCGCCCAGCCGACACACCCCGTGTGCGAACCAAAAGGATGCCCTCATCCCGTAGAGTTTGGCTTGAATGGAATCGCCAGGAGGCGGCGTGGGTCTACCAATCTCGAAGAAGTGGCACTGGGACCGCATGCAGAGCAACCCCTCTACATGCTATGCTATTCAATTTCCCACTTCAAGAATACCTATCAAGCATGTGGAACTCCTACTATACGATGGATCTTATGCGTTGTGGTACTGAGCACAATCAAGATTATGGTATTGTCTTTCTTGCTGTTCGTGGTTGAGAACTGGGCGGGACCGCTCCTCGTGTATCACTGGGACCAAGCCTGGCTACTAGATGGGAACCTTCTACGGTCAAGCTCGACGAACTCAACGCGGGTTTAGACGCGGGAAGAGGAGAAATAAGGTGCAAGTAGGGAGCCTCCATAGACACCATCGGTGTCAAACTCGGTGGTGTTTTCGTGGCGCGCGACGGACGAAGGCCAACACGCCAACGAACTTTGTGAACACCAATGCACGAACACGGTACGTCACTTCATAGTCATGAACGTTTTATAACCTCACGTCCTGACCGAGCGTTCTCAGACTCTTATGTGCACCTGCACACAGACAGGCGATCCCCTTTTTAACAGAGACACGTCGTCGCTCGCTCCAACGCATGGCTCATCACTATAATAAGCAGGCTACCGTGGCACGCATCAGACGTAGAACTCCCCCCTTACTGGCGTTCCTTTGAATTCCGACGATGACAGGTNTGGGCGGGGCGCGTGTCGGGACTACGCCTCACTCACTCCCCGCCGCCCCGCCTGTCTGTGAAGTTTGGTGATATAGTGCTCATTCAATCCCCAATCAGCACTCAATCGTATGATCCGAGAACTTTACGTACGTACTACCGCTGCTGCTGCTGGTAATATCGTGGACCATGGACTCGGACTTACCCATCGCATCGGCCATGGGCCATGGACCATCGAGACGAGACCAGGACGATTGATTGTGCGCTCATTCCACACACGAACGACCGTCTGACCCACTCCGCTTCTTGGCGATTCCATTCGAACAATATTCCACGGACACGCATACACGGGGTTACCAACTGCGCGGGGCACGGGTCGCGGCTGCGTTTACAAACAATTTCATTGTTTGTGTGTTTGCTGACCGATTTGCGGGATGTGTATTGCGAGTGTGGCTATTTAAGATGCGAAACAATCGCAGTCTACGGCAAAATTACCACGACTGAAGTGACTTTGAATTGCACCCGAGGGCGCGTTAGGGTCCAGATTAAATGCTCTTGGTTTTTAGTTTTAAGTCACATCTGACCCTTTTTTGCGTTTGTTACGCGTTGGATCGAGCGTTATAGGGTCTGTACACTTGAAGTAATGTAGAATTCATGTGGATGGAGTTTCTGCGATTACGTCCATGTCATACGAGTGGAGTTTCACTTTTCCTGGTTTATCTAGGCGCCATACTGGGTAACTAGTCTATCGAGGTAATCGGGGATACTCAAGGAGGTTGAGGTTGGTTTATGAATTGAGTATGTACTGTCGGTCGTTGCGTAATTTTACAGCAGTGTATGAGTACATGAATTGCGAATCCGAAGCAAAATACAGTTTTTCCATGTCCAATTATGAGGATAATGCCGTTTTGTTTCTGGCAATTAATTTCGAGAGTGTTCGATGTCTCCAGCATAGCAACTATTATTTCGGGCACGGCGGTGGTTTGAGCGCCTAATTAATTCTCTGGGAAGAAGTATGTATGCTATCTTGCATTACCGTCGCGATCTGCTATTCTATGGCGGGAGTAGGGGATGCAAGGAGACTTTTACCCGAGGGAAATGAGGTTCCTTGCGATTTCTAGCGTTATACCTTTTTCTTAGTTTTTATTGCTTCGGTTTGACTACGTACTGTCATATTTTCCATGGTTGCATTGTTTTTGCCTGGGGTTCCTTGGTTGATCTCTATATATATCTTACGTCTTCAGTCTCTCGTGTTTGAGAGAGACAACAAACCCCAGGCAAAAACAATGCAACCATGGAAAATATGACAGTACGTAGTCAAACCGAAGCAATAAAAACTAAGAAAAAGGTATAACGCTAGAAATCGCAAGGAACCTCATTTCCCTCGGGTAAAAGTCTCCTTGCATCCCCTACTCCCGCCATAGAATAGCAGATCGCGACGGTAATGCAAGATAGCATACATACTTCTTCCCAGAGAATTAATTAGGCGCTCAAACCACCGCCGTGCCCGAAATAATAGTTGCTATGCTGGAGACATCGAACACTCTCGAAATTAATTGCCAGAAACAAAACGGCATTATCCTCATAATTGGACATGGAAAAACTGTATTTTGCTTCGGATTCGCAATTCATGTACTCATACACTGCTGTAAAATTACGCAACGACCGACAGTACATACTCAATTCATAAACCAACCTCAACCTCCTTGAGTATCCCCGATTACCTCGATAGACTAGTTACCCAGTATGGCGCCTAGATAAACCAGGAAAAGTGAAACTCCACTCGTATGACATGGACGTAATCGCAGAAACTCCATCCACATGAATTCTACATTACTTCAAGTGTACAGACCCTATAACGCTCGATCCAACGCGTAACAAACGCAAAAAAGGGTCAGATGTGACTTAAAACTAAAAACCAAGAGCATTTAATCTGGACCCTAACGCGCCCTCGGGTGCAATTCAAAGTCACTTCAGTCGTGGTAATTTTGCCGTAGACTGCGATTGTTTCGCATCTTAAATAGCCACACTCGCAATACACATCCCGCAAATCGGTCAGCAAACACACAAACAATGAAATTGTTTGTAAACGCAGCCGCGACCCGTGCCCCGCGCAGTTGGTAACCCCGTGTATGCGTGTCCGTGGAATATTGTTCGAATGGAATCGCCAAGAAGCGGAGTGGGTCAGACGGTCGTTCGTGTGTGGAATGAGCGCACAATCAATCGTCCTGGTCTCGTCTCGATGGTCCATGGCCCATGGCCGATGCGATGGGTAAGTCCGAGTCCATGGTCCACGATATTACCAGCAGCAGCAGCGGTAGTACGTACGTAAAGTTCTCGGATCATACGATTGAGTGCTGATTGGGGATTGAATGAGCACTATATCACCAAACTTCACAGACAGGCGGGGCGGCGGGGAGTGAGTGAGGCGTAGTCCCGACACGCGCCCCGCCCAGCCGACACACCCCGTGTGCAAACCAAAAGGATGCCCTCATCCCGTAGAGTTTGGCTTGAATGGAATCGCCAGGAGGCGGAGTGGGTCTACAAATCTCGAAGAAGTGTCACTGGGGCCGCATGCAGAGAAACCCCTCTGCTAGGGTTGCACCCCGTCTGACTGAGAACCGGGTACCCGGTGGCGGGTACCCGGAACCGTCGGAACCGGTATCAGACCGGAACAAATAATTTTACCCCGGGTATTTATTTGGACCCCGGGTACCCGGGTACCCGTTGATTGTGCTTTACGGAGCCCCAAGACTGGGATATACGTTGATTTATACATACACTGTGCCCCTAGACTCTCCTTTTTCCTTTCCTCCTACAGCGTTCGCACAACACGCGACTAGGGTTGTATCCCGTCTGACTGAGAACCGGGTACCCGGTGGCGGGTACCCGCAACCGTCAAAACCGGAATCGGATCTGAACAAATAAATTTAAACCCGGGTATTTGGAGAGGCAGCCTTCTGCCTTCTGTCTTCTTTCTTTGGCATGATTCGTCGAGAGAATAGACGAAATTATGTCATTCCCTCCCACCGTCTGCCTTACCACGCCGCCTGCGGACCGTTCAGGCCCGCTGAAACGCTAAAAAGGGAGAAAGCAGTGCATGGTAACCCGGGTACCCGGGTACCCGGGTACCCGGGCTGAAAGAAGGCCGGGTACCCGGTTCCGGTTCCGTCTGAACCCCCCACAATCCGGTCCGGTTACCGGTTCCAAATTTTGAGGCCGGGGTGCAACCCTACCCTCTGCATGCTATGCTATTCTATTTCCCACTTCAAGAATACCTATCAAGGATGTGGAACTCCTACCATACGATGGATCGTATGCGTTGTGGTGCTGAGCACAATCAAGTTCTGGTACTTGTCTTTTTTCTGTTCGTGGTTGAGATCTCGGCGGGACCGCTCCTCGTGTATCACTGGGGCCAAGCCTGGCGACTAGACGGGAACCTTCCACGATCAAGCTCGACGAACTCAACGCGGGTTAAGACGCGGGCAGAGGAGGATTAAGGTGCAAGTAAGAGGCCTCCATAGACACCATCGGTGTTAAACTCCGTGGTGTTTTCGTGGCTCGCGATGGACGAAGGTTAAACACGCCAACGCACTTTGTGAACACCAACGCACCAACACGGTACGTCACGTAATAGTCCTGAACGTTTTAAAACCTCACGTCCTGACCGAGCGTTCTCAGACTCTTATTTGCACCCGCAGACAGACAGGCGATCCCCTGTTTAACAGAGATACGTCGTCGCTCGCTCCAACGCATGGCTCCTCACTATAATAAGCAGGCTACCGTGGCACGCATCAGACGTAGAACTCCCCCCTTACTGGCGTTCCTTTGAATTCCGACGATGACAGGTTACTACGCTGGGTATGTGGCAAGCGCTTTTACGTTCGGCCGTTTCGTGAGTGGCTACCCTTTGGGGTATGTCATGGATTCCTTGGGCAGGAAGCCGGTAATCATCGGGAGCCTGGTTTCAATCGCGCTGTTTTCCCTGGCCTTCGGCGTCTCCCCTACCTTCGGGTTTGCGGTTGGATCGAGGTGAGCGTAGGTTTTCTGTGTTGTCGTTGTTGTAGTTGTTGTTGTTGTTGTTGTTGTTGTTGTTGTTGTTGCTGTTGTTGTTGTTTTATTGTTGTTGTTGTTTTATTGTTGTTGTTGTTGTTGTGTTTTTGTTTCACGTCTGCAGCAGACAATCTACGGTACAGAAGCCTCACGTATTTCCCTGGTTTCAGCGGCTCGGAGGTACTGGACCGAGTGGAGTGACCACCCTACGCTTGCAGCCTTGTGATTTCACGATCTCTGGTTTCACGATATGCACCGATGTGTGAATGCTTTAGGGTCGCCGCCAACGTAATTATTTATCACGTTCAATGTTGACTGAGGTAGATAATAAGCCACTCGCCCGGGTGGGTGATGGTGAACAAAGTGGCATCATACCCACCCGCACCATAGCACCCGTTGCTGGCAGCAATGACAAGCACATCTGCGACGTTGAGAATAGAGGCCATGGAGCGTGTATCGTTATACACGCATACGTACGTAAGCCCTGAGTGCAATAAGAAAGCGGTTATATTGTATGGAACCTGACCAATACATTGCAAATAGTTTGTGAACCCGACTAAGCGATGGAAGATGATTGGTGGACCTCTTGGCAGAACTGCTGTCGCACTTACGGCCTCGGCTGTTCTGAACTCTTGGACCATTACGGGCATGTGCGGAGCCCGAGGCCAGCGTCAGATCGCCGCGGCAATTCCCTATTTAAACTGGTACTATTGCACTTGCTGGTGGAAATAACATCGTAGAGGTGTAAATACACCGGTGTACTTTGTTTATTGGTTGACAAAACTATCACGGTTTACCCTGTTTATTGATTGACAAACTAGTCTTGGCATACAAGCGAGCATCGCGTTGCCAAAATGAGAAGCGTGATCGTCGCTAACGCGAAACGTGCTCGCTACATCATCCCCTTACTTTTTCGTCGCGCACAGGCTCCTCCTCGGATTGACGAACGGCATATCCCCCGCACTGAGAACCACGATGCGCGAGACGTGTGGCGAGGAGCACGTAATGAAGGGAATGACCTACCTCGGCGGTGAGCTAGAGCGGCACAAACCATGTTGTCTTTGCTGAAAAATACGCATCCTTTTTGGACGCTTACTATTAATAGTAAAAACATGGTAATAGCTGTCGGTAGGAACTCACGCAGTAGGCCATTTGTAGCTGTCGTCAACTTGTGTGCGTTGGTGGATGGTGGACTCGTGGGAGGTGAAAGTAGCCGGTGCTGTCTCGTCGCCATTGCAATATGTTGGTAGACCTTGGCGAATTGAAAGCGGTTTATAACCGCTGCTATCACCTCCCCCCCCTTGCTAGCAATGTCTGCTTGGTGAAAACCCGACATGCTCCGTCCCAGCATTGTAGGGATGCGAGGGTCTATGGTCGTACGACTACGGCCATGCATGAAAATGAAGTACACCCCCCCCCCCTTGCAATCACACCCCTGCTACAGTATACGAAGTACCACCCGGGGGTGGTTAATAATAGGAAGTACCAACGAGCGACCACCCGCTTTATCGCATGGGGTGACTTTCATACCACCCCCTCACACCACCTCGCGAATGAAAAAAAAAAAAACACCGGGGGGATGTTATACACTGTCATACAGTACGCGACATGTGTTGATAATTTGGTAGTTGAGAGAATTTCAGTTTTGACTCTTGACTTTGTAATTTAAGAAGCTCCAGCCAAGTATTTGGGCCCAGGGAGGAACGTCACTCTAAAGCCTACCATAACAGTATTTTTATATCCTGTGCTTGACGGTGACATTGCAGTAAACCGCAAGCCTTAGTGAGCAAAAAAGCCATGGAGCTTTATTTACTGTTGTCGAGGACCCGGCCGTGCCATATACGGGTAGAGGTTCTTTGTTTTGTTTCTGAAAGCTGCTTCCTCGAGGACCTCTATACCTGCAGTAGTCTCAATACGGATTTTTTTTAGGGAGACGAAAGTGCTACAAGTACCACCGGTAAAAAACCCCATGACCTTAAGGATGCAATTGAAAAACAGTGCACCAACAAGACTGAAAGTCCGACGAGATTGTGTTAACCCCTTAAGAACTGGTCCCACGAATTTGGGGACAAACTACTTGGAATTAGTGTGGGACATTTGTTTTTTTCAGATCTGAATGGGTTATGGAGCGCGATCATTAACACCCCAACCAATCGTGCTATATACGTACCTCTAGCGTAGTGCGCGTCCGGCGTACTGCCGTGCCAGGTATGAGGCATGCCGCGGTAAAGCTGCACCATTTCTGCCTTCTAAGGGTGGTCACTTGAGGAGCTCGATACCTCGCCCAAAAACTGATTTTGGGAGAAAACAAAGGTGGTGCCCGATGAACAATCCCGCCGCCTTACGTATAAAACGAACAATAGGTCAACACAAAAATGAAATTCGGACGATTTTGGGTTAAGGAACCTTTAATAGGACATTCCGAAAAACAAAACAGTAAACAAAACCTACCTCTATCGTAGCACGTGGTTGGCGTACTAAACGGCATACGGTACTTCTATCGCAACCCGTTTAGGGCGGCACTCCCAGTGAATGATAGGGACGAAACGCTTGGAAATAAATCCGACTGTAGGTTGAAGCATGGACACATACACGCCTAAGCTAAGCTAGAGGTGCAATCTTTTATTTTTTTCTTTTCTTTTCTCTTCTTTTCTTTTCTTTTTTCTGAGGTCGCTTCTTTTTTTGCGAAATATCTACGAAAACAAACCCGACCGAAAAAACTAAAGTTTTTGAAAGAACTAAAAGTTCAACTCGATGAACAATCCCATCTATATAGAATGCCCTATTAAATTAAAAAATTAAAAAAACAACAGCTGTGAGCTCGAGGATTTCGTCGAAACTCATATTTGCTAGCTGAGAGTGTAATACTTCGATCGCGCGTACGTACGGATTTTATATGTCCTCATGTAGGATGTACATCCCGTATGAGGGGGACACAATCTGAGGCTGTAGAATTCAGGAAGTGTGTGTCTATTTGTGGGGGAAGAAATAATTAAAATTAAATTAAAATTAAAATTAAACAGTCTGAAATAAACGTACCAGGTATACTATAGTGTTCCGACGAGTTTACGTGATAGAGTGGTTCTACTATTTGTAGCCATGTATGGTATATAAGAAGAGGTGTGTGAGGACAGGTTATGGAGTAAAACTTAAAAGCACCTGGATGAATTTTTAATTAATTAGTGATTTGGGTTTTTGTAGTGTGCATTATTTATTTGTACCTATAAGGTATCTTGAGTGGCAATTAGTAAGAACAACAACAACAACAACGTTTTATCCTTTATAACTGTTAAGGGGGGGGGGGGAGACACATACATACATATGTATACGCCAAATCATACATACGTACTTGTAAAACAATGAACGACACTCTGACGATTTTTTTGGGGGAAAAGCTTCTTTATTCATAAACTATTTTCTATATTTTAGCCGAAATGACGCATGCAACGGTAGAGGGTCCTCACTTGAGTAGGTCTATACAAATATTATATCATTAGTAAGTCACTCAAAAACTGATTCGGGACGAAAACAAAAACTGCTATGTACAACTATACCCGATGGACCTCCCTCCCCCTGGATAACACAACGAAACATATTGCACCACAAGAATGAAATTCCGACAAGATTGGGTTAAGGAGCCTTCCGTCGTTCAGGAAACGTTCCAGCCAAACATGCCTACCTTTGTCATAGCGCACACTAAAAGAAAAAGGCCCACCCCGGCCGCGGTACGCCTCCATAATTCGTGCAATACTAACAGGGCTGCAACACAAGTAAGTAGCCCCACCGACGAAAACCTACCCGTGCTGCTCCTTGATTTTCGTACCGAGAGGCGTGCATCTGCACCACGACATCAACTACTGTTGGTGTGTAACTTTTCCAAGATTGGATCGAAAGACGCCTATGCTATGTACATCAGTAGCACGCGTCAGATTGCACACCGGGCTTATTGCAATCCCTTTATATAGGGACCTCCCTTTTTCACGGGCTATGAGGGAGATAGGGGTCAGCGACCAAAAGCTAATGTTAAATTTGGTGTTATCAGCCGTCTACGAGGAGCGTGAGCGCCTATAGCAGCACGGGCAGGGTCATGCCGCGCCCGTGCCATCCGACTCCTTGCATTACAACTGCGGTACCGTTGGGTACCAATGACGCATACCTACGGTAGACGAATGCTACGATAAAGGTGCACCGTGTTTTTGCCTTATAAGGGTGGTCACTTGAGGAGCTCCATACCTCAGCCGAAAACCGATTTGGCAAAAAACAAAAAGTGCTACCCGACTAACATTCCCACGAGCTAGGTAAACTATGGGAAATATGGCAACACAAGACTGAAAGTCCGACCAATTTGGGTTAAGGAGCCCGATCATATACCGAAACAAAATCAGCCAAAAGTGCTACCTCTATTGTAGCACGCGTCGGTATCGAGGTGCACCATTTTGGTTTCTGAAGTTTTTGTTTTATTTTTACTTTTGGACCCACTACGATGCCTCACCCGCAACACATACCCGGTAGTTTAGAGGGAAAAACAAAACAAAAAGGTGAATGCTACGAGTACCATACCCGACATGTACGATCATAAGGGCTTGAGCACACAACAAAAAACGTTGCAACCACAAGAAAGACTGGAAATCCGATGAATTTGGATTAAGGGAGCCCCGTCATTTCGACAAAAAAAATACACCAAAAAACGCCTACGTACCTTTATCGTCGCACCCGTTAAATGTGTTTCATTGCCCCAAACCAAGCACCTGTCTGCAGTTGTTGCTGTAATCATCGCATGCCTTACCGTTCCCCTTTCCCCTCTCAACTCCCGAAGAGCGTTCGTGCTGGGCAGACAACTAAATGTGACCCCGACTTTAAACTCCATGTGTTTTGTCTCCACAACAACAAACCGCAAAATAAAAAGCTGGCGTAAGTGGAGGTGCGCACCTCGTTTTTTCTGGAATTTCTCACTCGATTATAGTGTAGGATATCCAAACTCGCCCGTGGTGAACTAACTGACTCTGAAAAATAAGGAAAGTGGAACCCGATGGACTGTCTCACGTTCTCGGTATACAACGGATAATAGTCCCAAACAAGAATGACTTCGGAAAATTGCATAACCAAAAAGTGCTGAGATTAGTGGTATATAGGTTAAGGCGTGATACAATAGAGGTACGTAGCACTTTTTGGTGGAAACGTTTTCCGAATGATCAGGCTCCTTAACCCAAACTCGTCTGACTTTCATCCTTGTGTAGTAATATGTTTCATACTAGACTCAGGTCATGGAATTTTCCATCGGGTAGCACTTTTAGTTTCCTCCAAAACCTATTTTGCGGCGACGTATGGAGCTCCTCAAGTTAGGAGCTCAGAAAAATCAGGGTGCACCTCTATCGTAGCATGCGTCCTTCGGAAAATTGTATAACCAAAAAGTGCTGAGATTAGTGGTATATAGGTTATCCGGCGTCCCCGGGAGAATGACAGGTGAATCTCGTCTCTGTTTGAGTTAAGGTCGTCGGTTCGAGCCCCCCCGAGTGAATACTCGTAGGGACGTTTTCTTGCAACAAATAGCTTGACTGGCGGAGAGCGCGAGAGCGTGAGTTAGCAAAACTCGATCAAAATCGACGGGCGTTGGGAATGCTGAACCCTCTGCGCGATCAAAGGCAAGGCACGAACCGTACTGGGGAGGAGGGAGAAGAACTTGCGTTGTGACCGCAAGATATGAGTTACGACTACGGAGGGAGAGGGACCGAAGTGCGAAGATAATAAATGGGAAGGACAAATACAACACACAAAAACAAGTGCGGAGAATAGTGTGTATGCACACCCGGCCCACATACGGATAAAAACAAGAATTGGAACTTCAAACCTGGCCCAAACAAACGAGGGTTTGTAAAGCGGTGCCGAGGACTTGTGCCCCATGCGTGATGCTAGCACGTACAAGTTAAAAACATTAAAACAAAAAAAACAACAGCTGTGAGCTCGAGGATTTCGTCGAAATATATATATACAGCACGATTGAAGTACAATAATTTCACATCACGCTTGCTAATAGGGGTTTCGAAGAAAGAGTTTCATTTCACAGCTTTGTTTTTTTGTGTTTTAGTGTTTTTTTATTGTAATGGTATGGGCTTAGAAGGTCGGTAATTACCTCCTTTATAGGTAATTGGTCCGTTTTCGTATCACGTGGGTGGCGTTCGTATTCGGGAAAATTCTAAGAACTGACAGGCCACGAGACACATCCGGGGTCAGATGCCATCTGGCTCTGGGAAAATATTAAAAGCTGCTTCTCGTTTACGCTTGATGATGCGTGAAAGTGTGTAACCACAAGGATGCTTAATATACAGACTTGCAGGGAGATACTCTGTGCCTCACCCAGTTTTACTACACAAACACCTACTGGCTTGCTTGTCGCGTTTGCTTGTCTTGCTTTGTTTGGTAGGCGGCAAAGCAGTCAGCCTCGTGCTAGGCACCGGGATCGGGGGGCTCCTCTCCCAGCCGGCAGCCAACTACCCCAGCCTTTTCTCTGACGACGGAGTATTTGGCAGGTGAATGCGAAAGATATTCGATGGTGATGGCGGCTACGATTAGACGCGTTCCTTGTAAGGGCAGCGCCTAAATGCTTCTGAGAGTCCTCCCTCGAGAAGATTTATGTCCCCATCCCAAACTCCCGTACTTTGGCACAACTAAGTTGCCTTCACCTAACGAGCGATCCTATGGCCTATATAGCTGACACCGACGATTTTTCCACCACAAACGGGTTAAGCCACGCGCCTTATAGGGCAGTTCTTCAGCTGAGGAGTATACTAATAGTCAGTAACAATAACAGTCGGTCAGAAAAATACTAGGCTGAAACTCGCTACGTCTAACGTAGCACGCGTCGATAGGGGTGTCGATCTCGTTAGCCATGGTATTTGCATCAGGAACTTTGCTGCCGAAGAGCTACACACTAAGCGATGGATTCCTTAAGATTTACTATTGTTTTGAACAGTAGAATTTGGGGTGACCGTAGTAAGCAGGACTATAATATTGTTGGAACGAAAAGTTGGGAGATAGATAAAGTAGCACAGGTTTTGTGTGTGTGTGTGTGTGTCGGCTTACTAAGCGTTCACCTTTCCAAAGCCAAAAATCCCTCTTCTTGGTGTCGTAGGTAACTATCGTAGAGCTTCTCAGGTGTCGAGCTAAAAAACATCTCTGTTTACATACATGGAACACAGGCCTACCGCACCGCCATGCATCAGATACACGCCACGAGCAGGTCTGCGGTGGGCCATGCAACAGGTAGGGGCACTTGGTTGGGCGGTGTACTCATGTCGTGCATGTGTGACCATCTACCCTTGCCTCCTTGCAATGCCGGGACGACGCACGTCGAGTTTAGAACGACGGTAGGGCTGGCACGTTAAGTTTCTGAGAATGTTCTGATAAGTTTTCGAGGTTCCTCACTTAAGAAGACAGCAACCGCCTTCGACGAATTTTGAAACCTGAGCCCGATGCACAACCAAGCGAGCTGGTCATCTGCCGAACAACCTTGAGAAAACTACACATCGAATGCCACCACATTGGGCTCAATCTCCTCAAATTCGGAACTCGGTCAGCAAGGGCCGTTTTTATCGGAGGACTCTTGTCGTAAAAGCTCCATTTGTTTTCGTGATTTAGTTTCGCGCAAGATAGTTTGTTTAGTTCCAGATTTTGCTGATTTTGTGTCCGAGTGGTATGCTAGTTTTTCACTTTCCTGATGTTTGCCCTTTCTTAACTTTCACGAATCGCGACTGAACGTCTCCTCATCTCGATGAAACTTTTGTAACTCTCTAAACGTGGAAAGTTCTGAATTAAACGCTCCCCGGTAAACATAGCTCTGAGACATGCATTAGCACTAAATGTGAAATCCCAATATTTGCCGTAGCACGGGTTTGTTCGTTCTTGCGCCTCTCGGTCCTGCCAACTCAGCGTTGACGGTATCGTGCACTTCGCAATCTGGCACCCCTTTTTCGGCATGCCAATTACCTCTAGGTATCCGTTCCTGCTCCCGAACTTGGTTGGGGCGATCGTGGCGCTGCTGCTGGTGCCGATTGTTATTCTCTTCGTTCCAGAGACAAGGCGTCCCACGGCGCAGCGTGCTGAAACTACTGCGAGCAGGTGATAAAGCAAACAACCGTGATGGGCGTGGGGTGGTGGCATTTCGGCATTTTAGCGTAGTTAGTTTGCTTGCATATGTGATAAGAACTCACAACCGTGATGGTTGTGGGGCGGTGATATTTCAGGGTTTAGAGAAGAATTTGCGAACGTTTTCTTTTGCGGGTCAATGCTTGAATGTAGCCGTTAGGATCCGCAGCTTGCATTCACCCGCGCTAGGAACCTTTGGTTACACATGTATCCGTTTGGAACCGTTGCTTCTATGTATCATTCACCAACCGTTGCTCTCATGTATCCGTCACAAACCTTTTGCTATGTATACCAGTATCTCCTGGGGACCATGGTGCTTGATATCCATCGACCAGGAATCGATGCTCACTCACATCCGTTCAGAACCGTTGCTTGCTCTTGCCTCGCTGTCCTGACTGAGCTTCGGTATGGACATATCTGTTGAATGTGAAGACATCACCTGTAATGTATTTGCGATGGTTTTCATAATCGACGATACTGCAGGACGGGTGCCGCTGACGAACAACCGCCCACAGACGCGACGGACGCCGGAGCAGCGAGTGCGCTCCCTGGCACCAAGGGAAGCTTGGCCTACCAACCGATGGCGGAGGGAAGCGACGGAAAGGAGCTACCTACAACAGTTCAAGGTGAGACAGGAATAAATACGTACCCCATAGAAATTTGGCCCCGAATGGACGCGTGCTAAGCGCGTCAGCAGTGGATCATGTATATCCTCCACCCTGTACACAGCATCTAGTTTTGATTAGTCTGCTCGCCCGAGAAGTTATGTAGCCCGACTGCTGGTGTAGACCCGATACCATCGACATAGTTTTAAACGCATTTTCTCCGCAAATTATATTCGGAGGGTTGTACATTAACTGAATTGTTTTTTGGCGCGACATGGTGTTCGCCACGGTGCGCCGCCATGGCAGGCCACAACTGCCTGGGCGTAATGCCAGGGCATTATGCCACGGCAATGCCACTGCTCGTCATGACGCGCCATGAAACGTTATGGCGTCCCACGAATGTTCATGGTGCTTCCGGGCAGTGACATGAGGGTGCCGGCGCATGCTACTACGATAAAGGTGCACCTGCATCCAGTACATTTTCTGAACTCCTCGCTTGAGGAGCTCCATGCCTCTATACCTGCAGTAGTCTAAACACTGGTTTTGGAAAAACACTACAAGCATTACCCGACAAACAGTCCCACGACCTGAACATACTCTGAATTAAGTGTTCCAACACAAGAATGGAAGTCCGACTATTTTGGATTAAGGAGCCCGACCAAACAGAATGCATTCCAGCGAGCAATACCACCTCTAACGTAGCACGCATCTGCCATGGTATTGTCATGGCGGGCGATGGTGTTTCACGGCCACGTACTGTGTGTGGCACGCCATGGAACGCATCATGGCATTGCCATGGTACTGCCCCCTGGCGTTGCCGCGGAATAGGATCATGGAAATTCCAATATGACAAGCAAAGTTCCATGGGAATGTCACGGCACGCCACGGCAATTGAATTACGTGAATGGCGTTTCCAGGACAGTCCATGGCGAGGCCATGAGCTTCCCTGGAAATGCCATGGCACACGATGGCAATGCCATGACGGCCCATGCCAATGCCATGGCAGCCCATGGAAGTTAATGACATTGCCATGGTGTACCATGAAGGTTCATGGCAATGGCATGGCGTGCCACGGAAAGCCATATCAAGTCCATGCCGTACCGTAAGGGGTTCACGGCAATGCAATGGCTTGCCGTGAAGGTTCATGGGAGTGCCATAGCATGCCATGACATGCCATGACAATGCCGCTGGAGTCCATGGCGATTGTGTGGTGGCTCGTGGCAATAGCATAGGCAATATCATGAAACAGCCAAAATTTGTAGATCTTGCATTCAAACATGCCGGTGCTATAGTGTGTCCCGTGGAATGTGTGCCGGGGCAAGTTCCACTGCTTCGCCATAGCCTTGTCGTAGCGTGTTGCCATGCCGTTTTGCGATGGCAATGCTATGACAATGCCATGTCCATACCATGGGTTGCCATGATGAGCCATGGCCCACGGCATTTCTATCGCATGCCGTCACATATTAAGGCATCGCCACGGCATTCCCATGGCAGGGCTATCTATGGTGGCATGCCACGACAAAGTGCAAACAAATGTAAAGCTCCTCACACAACGAGCTCAATATTATTTTTACCCGAATTTACCTCGAAAATCGACTGGTCGCTCGAACCGACCAATGTATATATATACCAGGTACGCTATATATAGCCCAAACCGAATGTGAGGTATATAGTAGTAGAAGTAAAATACTGGCCGGTAGCGTTAGCCTGAGGAGCTCAACCCGTCCCAGTAACAAATCCCAGTGACAAATCCCAGTGACAAACGTTTGCCTCAGAAGGCAAAACCTATTTGCTGTAACAATCCCTTTAATGTGGTATACCATGGGATGTGTCCCCTATGCAGCGTGCGTCGGGTGACCTACAGTATTTATTTGTCGTTTCAACCAAGGCACTAAACAGCGAACCATGTAACATTTAACCCTAACTCCTAACCTAGCTCTAACGCAGTCCTTGGCGCTACGATACTTCCCACGGAGCGACCACGGGCAGGCATTCGCCACAAACAAAAAATATAATGTCATCGTCGCGTACGTCGGAGACTTGGGACAACTCGAAAGGACCCCGTTTCTGGTGGTGGTTGTCGTTGTTGTTGTTGTTGTTGTTGTTGTTGTTGTTGTTGTCATTTGTCAGAAACCTACAGGACACTCCCATTTCGCTCGAAATACCCAAACATTAGGTGCGCCTGGCGTCGAACCGCAAGAGGTGGACACCACCAGCAAGGGCGTGACTGCTATCAAAAGCAGATACGGCGGTGGCGGAGATTTTGGTGTGATATCGGACTGCAAGCAGCAGCAGCAGCAGCGGCAGCGGGAGGAGCAGGAGCCTCCTGGGCTGTGGGGACCGGACGGGCTGCTCGCGGTGCCACACGTGAAGATACTCCTCTTCCTGGCATGCCTCGTTCATGTGAGGCGGAAATAGCGTGGTCCGGTAGAGGGGGTGCTACGAATCATCCCCGCCCTTTGGGGGTGGCACGGTTCGAGTCAAACTGTGTTCCGACCGGCTGAGCTCCAGAATTGAGCGGCTGACGCGTGCTACGACAGTAGAGGTAGCACGTTTTGGCGAAAATTTTGTTTCTAAATGGACGGGCGTCTTAACTCAAACTTGTCGGACGTTCGTCCTTGTGTTGACATACCAGGTATGTGTTTAGTGTAGAGTAAGGCCACATGCGATTGCTCATCGGGTATAAAGCACCTCTAGTTTCCTCCAATATCAGTTTTTGGGTGAGGTTCTTACTGCTGTACATAGACCTCCTCAAGCGACCGCTTTTCTCAGATAATACATGGTGCGCCTCTACCGTAGCATGCGCCTATGTTGTATATACATATATGTGCGTATACATATGCATATATATGTATATATATGTATATATGTTAACGTATTGGTCTCTCACGGGTAGGATCTACGATAGGTATCTACGACCTGTCTTCCACATATATATATGTATATATATGTATGCCCTTTTAGCACTAAACTGTTACGAATTCGTTTGTTTTCGGGAATAGCGCACATAACGATTGCTCGGGTGGCATGAACCCAGTCCTTTTCGCAGGGAGCATGCCACGGTAGGCCTGCGTGCAGGCATGTTTTTGCTTTGAGCCTCTTCGTGTGATGGATCGGCTGGCCGCTATGCCTCCCAGACCAGCAAGCACCAACACTGCAGTACTACCCAGTAGTGGTCTGGACTGGGACTCAAGCATGTGTCCTTCGACGAGCGGAGTCACAAACCATATATCCATTTCTGCGCGGTAGATAGCAGGGGACGTCTCTCACGGTAACCGGTGGCCCTCACTTCATAAGGTCTACACTAATAGTAAGTCCAAATGTGATTCTGTAGGAAACAAATACACCAGGTAAGTGCTACCCGCGATCAACAATCCCATAGGCTTACCTATAAAGCGAAACAATCTGCAAACACACAAGAAACTGAGATCCCAACGGTCTCGGGTTAAGGACCAGCCGTCGTTATTCAGAAACCGTTTGAGACGAAATGCGCTACCTTCTATCGCAGCACGCGTCGGAGGCATGTTTCCGGTGGGATAGAGGGCAGCTCCTCGTTTTTCGCAAGCTCTGACAGTAAGCCGCCACCCCTATTTGACGGAAGTGTGCGGCAGTAGGGGCGCAGCAACGTTTCTTCGTTTCACGAGGCTCCTCCCCGGGAAACTGGGGAAGCCCAACTTTGGGGCTATTTTGGCCTATCGTACGTGGCTATATCGTTCGAAGTATCGCTGTACTGCTGTACATTGTGACCAAACGCGATGGGGATCGAGGCGTGCTTTTTCGATGTAGAGGTAGAATTGTTTTTTTGCTAGACGGTTTTTTTTATGACGCGGGGCGTTCTTTACACAAAATCGTCAAAATATAACTTTATTTTTCTATATATAGTCTATACTTCGTATAACGTTTAGTGTACCTACTCGTGGAGGCCGTGGGGTTGCTCGTCGGGTAGCACTTTTTTTGTTTTGGGCGATGCATATATAGTGCTCCTGCGGGTAAGAACTTCGGGGGGGCAAAAAAACAACGGTGTGCCTCTGGACAGACAGTCGCGTGCTACGGTAGAGGTAGAACTTTTTGGCTGAATCTTTTTCTGAACGATCGGGATCCTTAACCCAAATCCGTCGGACTTTCATTTCTGTGACGAATACTGTTTCAGAGTATACCTCGATCATGAGATTTCGCATCCAGCAGCACTTTTGTTTTCCCTCCAAAACCATTTTTCGGTGAGGTATGACGCTCCTCAAGTGAGGAGAGCTCAGAAAAAACATGGTGCACCTCTATCGTAGCATGCGTCTCCATCTTAGGGTGTGTCGATCAATCATCGTAGTATGTTCGAGGATACAGAGAGGAGGTCCGTTCCTCTCGTGTGCGCCGTTCCCCGGAAGAGGTCGTGTGGTACGTCTATAACCGTTATTTTGGCCAAAGATATCCCGGCTTGACGAGTTTTTGTTTGACGAGGTTCCCCAACTTAGGAACCCCTCGATAAGGTACGACATATTGCTGGAGTGGGACCATTCACTTGTGCGTTATGACATATATAGACTGTTTATGTACGTCGCTGTCGAACGGGTTCTTTGTACTTTGTACCCGCGTGCCTGGACCATGGGTCGTCAAGGAGAAGTAGTAGAAAAAGTACACTCGTGCACCAAATACCAAACACACACCAGGCTGGGTCAATACCGTTCTGTCAGAGACCCAAACACATAAACCACACACAGGAGGTAAGCCGCACCAGGATTGTCACCGGCTGCACCTCTCACATATATACGAGAAGTATCATTGTCATCAAAGCCTGGGTCGTATCATTATCATCACGGAATGCTCCCAGGAGGGAGACGCTTCACGCGAGGCATCCATCATCTCAGATCATAATGCCTCGCCACATCATATAAACCCCAATCTCCGTAGACCAGTATGAAACCGCCACATATCTGGAAACCAGTCAGTAGTGGACAAACACTGTTAGTGGATCTTCCTAAGGTAGCTAATTAGGCACTCTGATTGGCCAAGCAAGCACTGACCACTGGCATAGGGTTCGAGTTACGCTTAGGGTTCGATCTGAGGGTCAACATACTACTACCAAGACAAAACCCCCATTTTAAAGATCCACTATCACCCTTTGTCCACCCCTCAAACCAGTATCAAGCAACTGCATACCACAAACATAGCCCATGGGATTGTCCACCGGGCTATACTTTCACTTTCTCGCTCGCCCAGGGTAAGGTACTGGAGCGATGCCGCGGTATGCAGGGGTTCGACGGCTTATTTGTCTGAGCTCCTACTCATGTGAGGAGCTCGGTATCTCACCAGAAACATGATTTCAAAGACACGTCTATTACCGGGGGGGGCAGGGTAAATAGGGGACCCAATATTGTTGGCAAAAATTGGTAAATATATAGGTGTTCGTGTACACCCCAGGCCCTAGTTAAAATGTTGCCTCAGAAAGAAAAAAATAAATAAAAAGGGATCTACGGTACACACCAAATCATGTTTTTACCTATTTTCACTACCTGTTACCATAATTTGGTTGCATTTACTATTTTCCCCCCCCCCCGTAAAAACCGCTGTAAAACACGCCTCTCACTGCGTGATCTCGACAACCAGGGTACCGTTTTTTGTTTTTTATTGGCGGTCACCCATACTGGCGGTCTTGTTAGATCATTTGTGCGGGGTTGATAACCTTATCTCCGCACAAGGGGAATGATCGTATCACGTAGTGTGATATGGTAAGGCATTCATGAGGCAGATACATAGTGCTCCCATTGCTGTCTCAGGAAGCAGCCACACCAGGCATTAAATTAACTCATTGAAGCTGTCATCCATATGCAAGTCCGCCTGACAAGCGGTTCTTAGTAGGATGCAGCTCACCCTTCATGCGACTCGCCCAACACCCCACGGCGCTTCGCGCTTGGTGCTAGCAATGTCTGCCTGGTCGGTGAAAACCCGACATGCTCCGTCCCGGCATTGTAGGGATGCGAGGGTCTATGGTCATACGACTACGGCCATGCATGAAAATGAAGTACACCCCCCCCGTAACAACCGCAACCACGAATATTCCTACCGTTGGGTGGGTCTTCGGGTGGGCCGTACGGAGCGTTCTGAGGGAGGGGCCTCCCAAACCATTACAGCCGTCACCTATCGCGGCCACGCCTTAAGGCGGAGTGTCATCACGGTCACCGACCGTGCGATCCGTACGATCAAGCACAACCTCTCTACAAACGGCAGGCAATGGGACTACGCCACATGGTTGAAATCTTGATCCATCCCGTGTGTTCTTTCTTTTGGTGAAAAACAGGCCGTTTTGATCGGTTTTGAAGAGACGTATCCGCTGTGGGCGCTCAGCACCCCAGACCGCGGTGGGCTAGGCTGGGGCACCGACGACATCGGACAGGTACGCACAAACGACCATCCCCCCCCCCCGGATAGTTCTCCATAGTCATTTGTTCACTTTCCGTCTGGCAATGCGTAGCGGGAGTGTCCATGCAGTATTACCCAAAAGTAGGATAAACTAACAGAATATCCAGACCAAGAAAAAAAATCGCCTGAAGCGATGTTGACAACGACCGAAGACCATATAACCGCACCTCGCTGTTCTCATTCTGGCCTGACCCCCCCCACCCACTATAAATATATTACCCGGTAGATATTTATAGGTGTTGGGTTGGCATCGGTTGGCAACGACGCTGTAAAACACGCTCCTCACTGCGTGAGCTAGACAATGAGGGTACAATTTTGTTTTTCGTTTGGCGGTCGCCAAGGCTTGCGGTCGAGAGTTAGGTCCTTTGTGCAGGGTGGAGAACCTTTGCTCCGCACAAAGGGAATTATCGTATCACGTAGTGTGGGTATGATAAGACAACCGCGAGGCAGTTACATAGTGCTCCCATCGCTGTCTCAGGATGTGGCCACACCAGTAATTATTTTAACTCGTTGAAGCTGTCATCCATATGCAAGTCCGCCTCGCAAGCGGTTCTTACGAGCTGGGCTGGTCAAGATCAGATTTTAAATTGGCCAGGCACTTTCTCAAGCCGTTTATTCGAGTTTTGATCTGAAACCTTGACACTATCTTCATAATAGTCTACCGAAGGGATTAGTTACTGCACCTTTTTTTCCCTTTTTGTAGGCACATTTCAGAAATTTCTGGAGATTGGTTTCGGCCACAACTGACAGAAAAAACAAATAAAAACAAAAGGTGCAGCAGGCTATGTCTTTGTCTTGCCCTGGTATATTATTGGGACGTAAAAAAATATACAGGCAAAACAAATGACAATGGGAGTGAGAATTTCACATTTTGTGTTTCTCCCCGTAGTATCTTGACTTTGTATAGGGAATCTTATGCACGCCATATCTCTTCATGATCGGCGAATTAGGCGATGGTGAGGATATCAGTCGATTTGTTATGCCTCAAGCAAGATGCACACCGATTTTGAGCGAAATCCGCATTACAAGGATTATGTACCTGATAGCCTCTAATATCGACATGCGTATCTCTAGTTTAACTTAAGGCATGGTCTTTCTAGTTTTGTCCCTGGTACTTATTTTTGTTTACGGAATTACCTCGGATTTGGAAACTTTCAAGGTCGGTACATGCGCTGTAAACTCAAGAACACACAGCTACTAATTTTGCGACGTGATACTTCGAAATGTTTGGGAAACCGCCGGACGAGTAAAAAGACCAATCTCGGCCAGCCCAGCTCGTAGTAGGATGCAGCCCACCCTTCATGCGACTCGCCCAACGCCTCACGGCGCTTCGCTCTTGGTGCTAGCAATGTCTGCCTGGTTGATGAAAACCCGAAATGCTCCGCCCCGGCATTGTAGGCATACGAGGGTCTATGGTCATACGACTACGGCCATGCATGGAAATGAAGTACCCCCCCCTCCCCGCCCCTGCACACTGAGGGCGTAAACAAATATTGGCGAATGCACTGAACCATGTAGAGAGCCCTACGAAGCGTCGAGAAGCTCTCTCTATTCCGTATGCCCAGATGTGTCGTAGCGTTTGATGCCTCCACAATTAAGTTTTTACGCCGGCGTTTTGCAACGGGGGTGGTTCCGAACAACTTTGAAGTTTATTTCGATCGTACGTCAGAGTGTTTGCGATAGCGTTTGTGCTGCTTCCCTCCCCGAACATCAACAAACGAAGGTAGGATTTGAGGTCATGNCACAGCGGTTCTTAGTAGGATGCAGCTCACCCTTCATGCGACTCGCCCAACACCCCACGGCGCTTCGCGCTTGGTGCTAGCAATGTCTGCCTGGTCGGTGAAAACCCGACATGCTCCGTCCCGGCATTGTAGGGATGCGAGGGTCTATGGTCATACGACTACGGCCATGCATGAAAATGAAGTACACCCCCCCCGTAACAACCGCAACCACGAATATTCCTACCGTTGGGTGGGTCTTCGGGTGGGCCGTACGGAGCGTTTTGAGGGAGGGGCCTCCCAAACCATTACAGCCGTCACCTATCGCGGCCACGCCTTAAGGCGGAGTGTCATCACGGTCACCGACCGTGCGATCCGTACGATCAAGCACAACCTCTTTACAAACGGCAGGCAATGGGACTACGCCACATGGTTGAAATCTTGATCCATCCCGTGTGTTCTTTCTTTTGGTGAAAAACAGGCCGTTTTGATCGGTTTTGAAGAGACGTATCCGCTGTGGGCGCTCAGCACCCCAGACCGCGGTGGGCTAGGCTGGGGCACCGACGACATCGGACAGGTACGCACAAACGACCACCCCCCCCCCCCCGGATAGTTCTCCATAGTCATTTGTTCACTTTCCGTCTGGCAATGCGTAGCGGGAGTGTCCATGCAGTATTACCCAAAAGTAGGATAAACTAACAGAATATCCAGACCAAGAAAAAAAATCGCCTGAAGCGATGTTGACAACGACCGAAGACCATATAACCGCACCTCGCTGTTCTCATTCTGGCCTGACCCCCCCCACCCACTATAAATATATTACCCGGTAGATATTTATAGGTGTTGGGTTGGCATCGGTTGGCAACGACGCTGTAAAACACGCTCCTCACTGCGTGAGCTAGACAATGAGGGGACCATTTTTTTTTTCGTTTGGCGGTCGCCAAGGCTTGCGGTCGAGATGGATCCTTTGTACAGGGTGGAGAACCTTTGCTCCGCACAAAGGGAATTATCGTATCACGTAGTGTGGATATGATAAGACAACCGCGAGGCAGTTACATAGTGCTCCCATCGCTGTCTCAGGAAGTGGCCACACCAGAAATTATTTTAACTCGTTGAAGCTGTGTCATCCATATGCAAGTCCGCCTCGCAAGCGGTTCTTACGAGCTGGGCTGGCCAAGACCAGATTTTTAATTGGCCAGGCACTTTCTCAAGCCGTTTATTCCAGTTTTGATCTGAAACCTTGACAATATCTTCAGAATAGTCTATCTACCGAAGGGATTACTTACTGCACCTTTTTTTTTTCCTTTTTGTTTCGTGAACTACAGTAGGCACATTTCAGAATTTTCTGGAAAATGGTTTCGGCCACAACTGACAGAAAAAACAAACAAAACTCAAAAGGTGCAGCAGGCTATGTCTTTGTCTTGCCCTGATCTAGGACGTAAACAAAATACAGGCAAAAAAATGACAATGGGAGTGAGAATTTCACATTTTGTGTTTCTCCCCGTAGTATCTTGACTTTGTATAGGGAATCTTATGCACGCCATATATCTTGATGATCGGCGAATTAGGCGATGGTGAGGATATCAGTCGATTTGTTATGCCTAAAGGAAGATGCACACCGAGTTTGAGCGAAATCCGCATTACAAGGATTATGTACCTGATAGCCTCTAATATCGACAGGCATAACTCTAGTTTAACTTAAGGCATGGTCTTTCTAGTTTTGTACCTGGTACTTCTTTTTGTTTACGGAATTATCTCGGATTTGGAAACTTTCAAGGTCGGCACATGCGCTGTAAACTCAAGAACACACAGCTACTAATTTTGCGACGTGATACTTCGAAATGTTTGGGAAACCGCCGGACGAGTAAAACGGCCATTCTTGGCGAGCCCAGCTCGTAGTAGGATGCAGCCCACCCTTCATGAGACTCGCCCAATGCCTCACGGCGCTTCGCGCTTGGGGCTAGCAATGTCTGCCTGGTTGGTGAAAACCCGACATGCTCCGCCCCGGCATTGTAGGCATACGAAGGTCTATGGTCATACGACTACGGCCATGCATGCAAATAAAGTACCCCCCCCCCCCTACTCACACTGAGGGCGTAAACAAGTATTGGCGAATGCACTGAACTATGTAGAGAACCCTACGAAGCGTCGAGAAGCTCTCTCTATTCCGTATGCCCAAATGTGTCGTAGCGTTTGATGCCTCCACAATTAAGTTTTTACGCCGGCGTTTTGCAACGGGGGTGGTTCCGAACAACTTTGAAGTTTATTTCGATCGTACGTCAGAGTGTTTGCGATAGCGTTTGTGCTGCTTCCCTCCCCGAACATCAACAAACGAAGGTAGGATTTGAGGTCATGCTGAAAAATCAACGGCAAAAACATACTTCAGGGAAGGTAGAATTTGATCCAAAGTTTCGGTAAAGTTTAGCTCTCGATACCATTGGCTTATATATACCGAGCAGTCTCCCACGTCTCGCACGCACCAACCTGTGCTGCTTGATGTACGCACCACAACAACCGGTGGGAGAGCGCAGAGGCTCGAGAGGTGTACCTAGAGTATGACACGAGCGAGCGGTGTTGGATTTTGCCAGCGGGGCGCCGGCGGACTGCCGGCGGCCCGCTACGGTACGCTCTCGCCGGCTTGGTGACGTGGAGGATGCATCGTTCAGAAATAACTACTCGTAGGAGTACGAGTACTCGTATGTCCACGTGCTCGTACCGCCTTGCAGGTAGAGCGCGACATGATGACAGATCGTCGTGTATCATTTCAATTCCACCACACAGAGGTCGCAGACGTAGCAGCACTAGCAGCAGCGGCAGCGCGCCGTCTCGATATATATATGTAGGGCACCAGGCGTGCTTAAATCGGAGTGCGCCGGCGCGGTGTTGGGCGTAGGTCGAGGGCAGCAGTACCAGCGGCACACTACGAGAATAATGGTCGGTCCCAAAATGAAACAACAAAACCTGCTGCTTCTGCTGCTCTGCAGCTGCTGCTGCTGCTGCTGCTGCTGCTGCTGCTGCTGCTGCTGGGGCTGCTGATGCTGTCTATTTATGTTGCTCAAGCCGATGCTGCAGTTAGCTGCCGTCATGTAGCTGCCGCCGGCTGTGCTGCTATCGTTTCAATTCCACCACACAGAGGTCGCAGACGTTGCAGCACTAGCAGCAGCGGCAGCGCGCCGTCACTGTCTAAATATGTCGGGCACCGGGCGTGCTTAAATCGCAGCGCGCCGGTGCGGTGTTGGGCGTAGGTCGAGGGCAGCAGCACCAGCGGAACACCACGAGAATAATGGTTGGTCCCAAAATAAAATATAAAAAAAAACTGCTGCTTCTGAAGCACTGCTGCTGCTGCTGCTGCTGCTGCTACTGCTGCTGCTGCTGCTGCTGCTGCTGCTGCTGCTGCTGCTGCTGCTGCTGCTGCTGCTACTGCTACTGCTGCTGCTGCTGCTGCTACTGCTGGGGCTGCTGATGCTGTCTATTTATGTTGCTCAAGCGGATGCTGCTGTTAACTGCCGTCATGTAGCTGCCGCCAGCTGTACTGCTGCTTGCGGTCGTGGGATAGCAGCGGCAGCACTGCTGTTTTCCCGGCAGCACTGCGGTTATCCTTGCTGCCGGCACCGTTACGGGACTGCCGTCGCTACTCGTACGCTCGTTTATTTTTGCTTCGTCACAACTTCGTTTGGTGTGCCGCATTGCCTCCCCTCCTCACTTCCCTTGTTGTTGTGGGAGGCGTCGCCTGCAAGATTTTGTATACTTTTATCGCAAACACTCTGTTTTTAGAATCGCAGTGTACTAACCGTCCGCTTGCTCACAGAGTCCCTTGTCCGCTTTTTCCGGTCGCATTTCCAGGTTTTGCTTGCTGCGGGTATAATGGTGGGGGTGGTACAGCTTCTCATCCTTCCTGGACAAATGAAAGTGGTCGGGATGACCGCTTTGCAGCGAATTGGCTGTATTGTGACCATTGTGTCATTCATATGGGTGCCGTTTTCGAAGTTCACGAGCTGGAACGACATAAGCCTACACGCCGTGGCCATCATTAACGTCTCCTTGGTTAATTGTGGTCTAGACGTGGTGAGTAATCTCTACACGTTGTTGTATTTGTCGTTGATGATGTTGTTCTCGGTATCACATCAGCGAACTTGCGTGTTTGGCCTTAGAGCACTATGTACGATGCCGGGTGGCGTCAGTGGCGTTCGTACCACGCGGCACCGGGTAGTTATCACGACCTTCAAACTACTTTCGTCCGCGTTGGGCTCCCCACGTTCGCGCTCGATTGTTATGCTCGGTTGGACAGGTTGTTCTGGCGCTGACGATTGCGTCGACCACAATAGTTCCCCCCGACATGCGCGGGAAGCTGAGCGGCCTGTACAATACGATAGAGAGCTTCGGCCGCTTTCTCGGCTCGGCCGGATTCGCGATCATGTTTGCGTGGTCCATTTCGACTTCGTCTCCGGAGTGGGTGAACCATGCGTTTGTCTTTTTTGGGACGGCTCTCTCCATGCTTTTGGTTTGCGTCCTGGCGTGGCAGACGATAACCGACCAGAACATGACCCACGAAGAACGAAGGAGGAGTAGTGCTGATGAGGCTGTCGTCGACTGCGGCCGCAGCAGTGGGCAGGGGGGGGTAGGAGCTCCCTACCCCAACATCACTGGCTCTGGGAAGGAGGCTGACTTGGTTTGAAAACGAGTCCGTGTCGTTGCCGATGGCACTTATCAGTGGTTATCTTTTAAGATGAACACTTGATGGGTGTTGTCGTTGTGCAGACATATTCGGGGGATTCCAAATCAACAAAAACGATGCACACATTTGATTTTTTTTTAATCCCCGACAAGGAGGGGGGGGGGTATACTAACACCTACCTGGTAGCAGTGCAATACCATTCTAAAAAAAACGAAAGTTATTTTCAAAATTCGGCCTAAATATTTACCGCACTGATGATGCGTTTGTTTGTTCTGACCGTGGGAAAGGGGAACGTACCACGATTTCGACACAATCGGTTGCTTGCTGTCTCCAGCCTTCGATAGGCTACTGTGACCGATTATATATTTTGGTCGGCGTGGGAGTATAGCGGTTGGTGGGTCGTGCCGGCCGCAGGTTCAGATTGAAGGGCCCAGATCAGTGTGGGACCAGGATGTCGTGGAATCAGGGAGTCAGGTGGGAGCAGGGGAGGAATATGTGCGTGTGTTAGCCAATCAAAATCACCCCCAAGAATGCGAAGTTGACCAATCGAAAGGGTTTTGTCGGATATGTGGCATGCTCCACGTCATTGGGAATAATAGTAGATCGGTTCGGCGTTTCGCCGTGTACACTCTCGCTCTATACTAAATAACCGCGGATGGAATTCAGTGCACAGCCGAGTAGAAAGCCAAACATACAAGAGTATGGCAGGCTTGTTGTGTAGGGTGAGTCGTTTTGTATTTTTGTCCGTGTGCGTACTCTCGCTCCACCCGGGTGGTGTTTCGGGCAAACCCGGGTAGAAACCCAAGCGTACCCGGGTATGATACAATCATTTGCCGCTATATTTAAGCCACCCGATTACCCTGGTATTGAATTGGTACTCCAGCTTATATAGTACTAGTTTTTACCCTGGGTATGATAATGGGGGGTGGCAACGTAAAGACAATACACCCATTGAGTGGTTGCACCTTGGTGCGTTAGCCCCGTGTGAGCAAACGTTGGTAGAAAGCAGGATCCACCCGGGTGTGACAGGCGTATTGCCGCTAACGTAAAGCTGCCCGACTACCATGGTATAGTATCGCGATTCCAGAGTATGATCTAGTACTGGTTTTACCGTGGGTAAGGTATTGGCGGCGACCATGTAGGTACGATACACCCGTTGGCTGGTTGTGTCCGTGTACGTTGCGCCGGGTCCGGGCACTCCCGGGCACATAGCCTGATTTTCACGCGTATAGTAAGTATCTGCCGCTGTTCAAAAGCTTCTCGACTCCCCGGGTGTAGTATCTCGGCTCCAGGGCATGTAGTGTCACGGTGGGTATGGGTATTGGGGGTCGATAACGTAAGTAATGTACACCCGCTGAGTTATTGCACTCGAGTAGGTTACCACTGTTTCAGGCAAACCCGGGTAAAAAAGCCGGAATTCCCCGTGTATGGTAGGCCTCTTGCCACTATGGTAAACCTCTCCGGCTACCTGGGTATAGTATTGCGACCCCAGAGTATGAAATGCTGGTTTTGCCGTGGGTATGATATTGGGTGGCGGTACGTATACCGTTAATGCGCTGGGCCGTTGGATTGGTGTTGACGAGCACCTCTTTAACGAGAGCCTCGCCGCCGGTGCTTGGTAGTGTCCCCCTTTTTGTCACGATATATGTGGGGTGTCCCCCTTTTTGTCACGATGTATGGGGGTGTCCTCCTTTTTGTCAAATGCCCTATGTTTTACGTACGAGTTAATAGTACGAACCCACTCAATATTCTATATACGAGTATGTATATACATATATACGAGTTTTTTTAGTTTTGCACTGCTGCTGCTGCATACCAGGTATATGCCACGTGGTTGTGTACTGTGTACCTATTACCTGTCGAGCAGCCTTGCGAGAGCACCGAATACCCCGAAGCTCAGCCAACATACCACCGCGACCACCAGCCACCACAAGAAACAAGTTTACGGTGCTCCTGGTGGATGGTGGTGCTGGTGACGGTGGTGGTTGTGGTAGGTGGTGGTGGTTGCTGGTACTATAGTCTCTCTTGGTGCTCGTTCTCGAGAGAGAAAGACACGCCACCACATCCCCATCGCGATCTGCTGCGACCACAGCAACAACACCAGCACCATCACCACCAGGACAGGGCTATTGCAAGTCTGGGCATGTTCGAGATAGCTACTAGTGGTGGTAGTGGTGGTGCAGGTGGTGGTGGTAGTGGTGATGTTTGCTGGTAGTGGGGGTGTGGGGGTGCTGGTTGCTTGTTACTGGTACTAATCTGTGGGTTCCTGATCGTCCTTGAGAGCATCAATCCCGGCGGGTAAATCCCAGTCACAATTTAACACCGTTAACCAGTTAGTTAGGACAGTCACTATCGCCTAGCTCTCCCATCTCGGCGCGGTTTCCGACACGAGCAGTACAGGACGGTGCGCCTCAATAGCGGGCGTCTATCAGTCCCGAGCGTGTCTGAATCGGTTAAGTGTACGCGTCGCACGGCGGAAATCCCCCAAAAAAGACGCAATCCAAACGTGGACGAGAGACGAAGGACGACGACAAAATTGCAACATTGATGATTCGTTAAATCAAATCGCACTGTCGGCAGTTTTCAGAACTGTTTTTTGTCCGTTTGTGTCTGTCGTGTACCCCGGCGTATCGGCACACCTACATGCACAAACTCTTATAGGAGAGCATCTAATCGATGCTCGTCCGGCTTCGCTCTCCTCGCATCGTTAACTCCTCTATAGAAGAACGGTGGGAATGAGGAGCGTGACAGACGCCTTCACGTGGTCAAACTCCTAACTGCATTAAGCTACTGCGTTGGCGGTTCTTACATTTTTCTGTGTTCCAACAACTGTAATTGATTGCATCTCTTTTATTTTAAGCGATTTGTGTCAGCACAAAAAACGGTTTTGGTTCATGGATAGATATATATAGGCTGGTGGGTGTGCGTTGTGGGTGAGCGAGTTACTGTGTGGATCGGTAGGTCCCTGGGCTTGTGGTCCCACCATGACCAGCACAACCTACAAACATATCTCGTTAAGCGAAACGCGTCAGTGCAAAAACCTTGTACAGTGGGTGAGTGGATCGGTCGGGTGTGGCTGTTGGGTGTTTGTGGTGCGTATGGCCGGAAATGATGAAAACCGGTAGAGGGCACGTCATTTGTATTGGGCGGGTGTAATAATCAAAACACCACAAGTGCCAAATAAATAGTCAACCACTACAACGCAACACGTGCTACAAAATTTGCCAACCACAACAATACACCAAGACCAAGTATACGAAAACAAAACGTATCGGCACCAAGTGAGCAGATGAAAGAGTTACTAGGTGGGTCTTGGGTGGGTCGGTTGGTCCCTGAGCTTGTTGTCCCACCATCTCCAACACAACCCACCAACATTTTTTCGGGTTAAGCGATGTGCGTCAGAGAAAATTCCTTGTACAGTGGTGAGTGGAGCGGTGGGGTGTGGCTGTTTGTGGTATACACATATCATAAGCAGGCCGGAAACGTCCTAAGCTGATAGGGCGTCACGTGTACTGGGTAGGTATTCTCCGGTCCTTGGACCGGAGACTCAGAAAGCATAATAATTCCAAAAGTGTTCCCGATTTTCAAGATAATAGGCGTGACAAAAGTGGCCCCAGTTTTCAAGTCAATCAGCGTGACAAAAGTGGCCCCAGTTTTCAAGTCAATCAGCGTGACAAAAGTGTGACCCCCTCTCATCATACCACGGGTACCCCCTTGTCCCCTCGACCCTCAAAGCCCGTTCTTGGCTTACAGCAGCGGCGTCGCGACAGTTTTTGCACGCCTCGACAGCCAAGCACACACCATGGGCCTCGGCGGAGTATCATGGGGTGTGCGCGACACGCCGAGGACAACAGCGCGAACAGAGCAGATCAGCACGCAAACACGCCGAGCACTGAGTGACCTTGAGGAGTTCCACATCTGTGATGAATGTTGTTTGCGCAGGGGGAAGGGGGGTTGTGATGATCTGGGAGCTGCGAAGGTCGCGCTGGCGCGGGTATGAGTACATGCAACGCCTCGCCACGTGTATGAGTACATATCACAGCAGCAGCACAACAGCAGTAGTACAGTACAGGACACCTAATAAGAAACAAGGAATATGGTCCAGGCTCGATTTGGTATTTGCGAGAGGGTGCTTTCTACACTGATTTCAAGATAACGACTCCCGAATTTCTTATTTTCCTCTAAATCCTCATTAGCCTGTTTCTTATTAGGTGTCCTCCTGTACTGCTGTACGTCAACGCTCGGATGCTTCGTTGTGTCAAATTTCAAAATAATACCAAGACAGGTCGACTCGAGCGCACTCGGCGCGTCGCCGCCAGACCAGAGGCAGCCAGCGTGGCTTCGGACGCTTGGGTTATACCGTCTGTAGTTTGGCGCTGGCGTATAGCACACAGACACAGGCAGAGCATACCAATACCTGAGGCAGTTCAAACGCTGCTTATTTTATGCCAACAACAATGAGCAGTAGAGGCAGGTAGAGGGCAGGTATCCAGACCGCTCGGTATCATAGCTGCTGCATTGCACATACAGCTCTGTCCCGTAATATAGGAACTTTTTAATGTAGTTACGTATTAATTTCAATACATTTCTTATATTTCGGGACGGAGTGGTACCAAGAAGAGCGTAGAGACAAGGAAGAATCAGACACCGCATCACCTCCAAATACAACGTGCATAGTAGTAGGAATGGCTGCGGTAATAACCACACCTCCCCCGATAAAAACACAAAAGCTTGACCCACGTCAAGAAGTCAGTCGCTGTGCTGAGTGTTCTCTCCTCCCGCGTGCATGTGACATCCACCCTCCGAGAGAGCCTATCTGACGAGCAAAGCTCATGCCTGATGATGGCACCGCTACTTTATACGCACCTGGTATTTTATCGCACTGCATCTATCTGCGTACCGTATCTGCGTACAGCGTATCCGAGAGATTATTTTACGTTTTTGGCAGATTTTCCAGGTGCGTACGTATGTTTGTTCATTGTGCGTGCGGATCACTTTGATTGCACGTATTATTTTTTTCGGATCATACGGTCCGGACCGCCCACCCAAAATGCAAGTGATTTCATTTCCCAACTATCATTTTCACACTCTCCCCAGCCGCTCATTGGTCGTGCTCTGTACGGCCTTCTCATGTTCGTGATGCCTCTTCAGTTTAACAGTTACATGACGATTCAGGATTTTATGTGTTGAGGATTATGTGGATCTTGACGACTGGGTGCATATATATGTGACGACGCACACTGTCACTTCCTGCTATTCGTACCCCTAATAAACGACTTGAATCATCAAACCATCGCTTGTCTCTGGGTGTGTTTTGACTATCTTGCTTGGAGCTGACGAACACCGCAAAGAGGAGGCGTCGTTTGCGGATGGTCATCTCAACGCTCACGCATTGTGCCTTCTTGACAGCCTTGGCGGACGACATGATAAGATGGTCGATGCGTTGTCGGCGATGGAAACTAATGGTCCGTACGTATGAGGAAGTTGTGGTGTGCCGTTCGGAGCTCAGCAAAGTGCTCCTGGACAAGGGTCCACGTCACACACCTGTACAGCAGTGTCTCCATCACCTCGCGGCCTTTAGCATGCGCACATTTAGAGTAAACGGGACATCCTCCATATCATACAGCTCCCGCTTGAACCGCGATCAGCACCTCCAACACTCTGATTAACAACAATCTTCTCTTACGATAGATTGAGACTGGAGACAAGCAACGCGGATGATACTCAATCGATTGCGATACTACTGGTAACACATTGGACAACACTTACTACTTGGTCGATAATAATGCGGCCCTTTCTCAACACCTTTTTTTTCAGTTAATAAGGGGAAGACCGGAGACTAGCAACGCGAATGTTACTCATTCGATTGCGATACTAACACAATAAGAATAAAAAACCCAAATACGTAGTTATACTCGTACGTGAAAATAAATAATAATATGAACGAGACAAAATGCAAAAAAATAAATACCAAAAGAACCTGGTACCACAGGACCAAGTGAGCAGCTAGGTTATCGTGAAAGCAAATCCAATACTAACGAGACAAAATGCAAAAACACACACACAAAAGGTAGTCGTCCGGTACGTTGGCATTTCACTTGCTTTACCCGTTCATTTGCGGTTTTTGTTTTGTTTTGGGGATCAGAAATCAGGACAGACACTGGGTAGAGCAGGCTGAGAGCACTAGCGTTGGTAATCAACTAAAATAATCATGATCAATCACGTTTTTAAACGGTGATTGTGATTATTTTCTCAAAATTTGTTAGGGTTGTTCTTCGCGACGACCTTACGAAAAAAAGACATGTTGGCTATTTTTTGTTGAAACATTTTTTATGTTAAGGAGGTGCATTTCACAGATGCTCCTCGAATATGCTCGATACTCCGAGTATACTCGGAGTATCGATACTCGGAGTATCGAGAAAATTTCGTGCTCCGAGTACTGAGAGTATTAGAGTACGGGTGGCCTAAATACTCGGAGTACTTGGAGTATGAGCAGTACTGAAATCCCAAATACTCCGAGTACTGGGAGTATGAACGCTACTTAATCCGCGAGCACAAGCAGTACTCGGAGTACTCACATCTATATGACTCCGAATACTCCGAGTATCGAGAGTATTGAACACCGAAACACGGCGAGTACACAAAGTACCTGCTATTTCTTCTCTAAAACACTCTAGTTATATATCCAGGTAATGGGGGCATTTGTGAATTTTGAAAAGCTACAAACGCCAGTCACATGCTCCCAGAACCTGGGAGGAATGACGGCCGAGTCTTTAAAATGATGCAAAGATGGTCCTAATATATTTCACGCTCCGTGTATACTCCGAGTATCGAGTACGTTTCTTACTCCGAATACAGCGAGTATTAGAGTACTGGTGGCCTGAATACTTGGTATGAGCAGTATGAGCAGTACTGAAGCCCCAAATACTGCGAGTACAAGGAGTACCCGCAGTATCGGACCCCGAAATACTCCGGGTACAAGCAGTATCGAGAGTGTTTATACCCGAAATACTCCGAGCACGAGCGGTATCCCGCAGTATCGAACCCCGAAATACTCCGAGTGCACGAAGTACCTGAAGTATTTTATCTCCAATACTCCTTATTTTACTCCAAGGTACTCGGAGCATCTGTGGTGCATTTTAACGTTGTAATCTTTCATTTTTCGACAACTTTGACCCAAAATTACGGAAGAACGAAAAAAACTAAAGTAAATAAGCCCATTTTGTTTTTACAAGTTTTCGTACGCTTAAGAAGCACACACTCCTGCTAAATTTTGCTTTCTGGCTCTTCTTGGATCAGGGCGCGAAACAGGTGATTTCCGTGAAAGGAAATTGTCCCCCTAGGGTTTCCAATTAGCTCGATATATTGTTCTAGTACTTTAGCAGGCGTTTAATAAAACAGCGTTGTCCAGCTCGCAGAAAAACAGAAGTGACACGCACCGCTTCCCCTTGTGTTTTGCGATCAAAGCAACACGCCCAGCATCGAACTACTCGACGTATTGATCGATTTATGGCCTGAAGAATAATCGTATGGGTTTTAGTGTTGAACTATGCAACAACGCCTCCGCAAGTAATACGAATATTTCCAATATCTCGCGAACATGATATAGCGTACACGCCAAAACCGGCTTCACCGATGTGTTCCCTTTGTTGATGCGATCACGTAGATATGCCCGATTGCAGAAGGCACGACTGCCGTGGATACGGCTGCTCCATGTCCAGTAGCTGGGTGCTGGGTGTTCTGGTGTCTCGTGGCACGGTGGCCGTCAAAACTACTATCCCGGCATGATAACGCCTTCCATTTCTCTTTAAATAATCAAATAATCATGAGCAATCAATCAACTTTAATTTTACTGATTTAATCACGACCAGCCGATTATAATCAAATAATCATGATTAATCAAGCCAAAAACGCCCGGAACAAATCAATAATCAAATCAAGGCCGTTTTTAAGTTGATTACCTATGCTAGAGAGCACCGACTACCACGAAGCTCAACCAACTTACCACCACGACCACCAGCTACCACGAGCAACAAGCTTCTGGTGCTTTTGGTGGATGGTGGTGGGTGTGGTGGTGGTGATTGCATGTACTTGGTGCTGTGTAAGGTGAAGTTGGTCTCTGGGTACAAAGCTCTCTCTTCTTGAGCCACCATCGCACCATCGCATCAAGCAAACACACGACAACAAGAACCAGAGCACGGGACCAAGCCACCACTAACGACCACCAGCCCCTACGAGCAACAACAGCTTCTGGTGCTCCTGCGGCTGGTGTGGCGGGGGTGACGGTGGTGGTGGTGGTGGTGGTGGTGGTGGTGATGGTGGTGGCGTTTGCTGGTGGTGATGGTTGCTTGTTGCTGCTACAAATCTACCGTGTGTGTCTTGCTGCTTGAAAGAGCGCGGAAGGTTGAATAAAAAATACCAGTGACAATTTGCGCACTGATAACCAATTATGACAGTCACTATCGCCTGGCTCTCCGATCTCGGCACGGCTTTCGACACGAGCAGTACAGAACGATGGGCATGAATAGCGGGCATCTATCAGTCCCGGGCGTGTCTGAATTGGTTCAGTGTACGCGTCGCACGGTGGGAACCCAACAAGTGCACAGACAGACAGACAGACTTGGGACGACACACCTGAATATTAAGGAATCGCTAAATAAAGGCACACTGTAGCAGTTTTTACAACTGCTTTTTGTCCGTCTGTGTCCGTTCTTGGACGGGGGTACACCCCCACACACAACCCCTTATAGAAGCGCATATAATCGATGGCCGTCGGGCTTCGCTCTCCTCGCATCGTTAGCTCCTCATTACAAGAGCGGTGGGAAGGAGAAGCGTGACAGACGCCTTCAAGTGGTTAAACTCCTAACTGCATTAAGCTATTGTGTTGGCGTTGCTTCTCTTGACCTTATCTACTGTAAAACGTGTACTACACACCCTGGAATCGCGATACAATACCATGGCAGTCGGGGAAGCTTTTCTATTGCGGCAAAACGCAAATCATACCCTGGTATATCCTACTTTCTACGAAAGTTTGACCGAAGCGGGACTAACGTACCAGGGTACAGCTGGTCAAAGGGTGTAAAGTACTTTCGTTGCCACCCCCCATTATCATACTCAGGGTAAAATAAGCATTATATACTCTGGCGTCGCGATATCATACCAGGGTAGTCGGGTGGTTCTAATATAGCGGCATATGCGCGTGTCATACCCGGGTACTCTTGAGTTTCTACCCGGGTTTGCCCGAAACACTAGTCAGATGGAGCGATAGTACAAGAAAAAAAAGACAAAACGATCTACCCTACACAATAAGCCTGCCATAGACGTGTTTGTTTGGCTTTCTACCCGGCGGTGCACTGAATTCCACCGGCCGGTATGTAATATAGAGCGAGAGTTCACGGGGAAACAATAAAACGATCTATTCCTCTTCCTACAGTAGTGACGTAGAGCTTACCACATGTTCTCCGAAACCCTTCTGATTGGTCAAGTTTGTATTCTTCGGGGTGATTTTGACTGGCCAACACACGCACATATCCCTCCTTTGCTCCCCCTGGACACCCTGATTCCACGACATCCTGGTCCCACCCTGATCTGAGCCCTTCAACCTGAACCTGCTGCAGGCACGGCCCACAAACAGCTATGATCCCACCCCGATCAAAATATAAAATCGGCCACAGCAAATCGATAGGCTGGCGACAGCCAGCAACCCATTCTGTCGAATAGGTGGTACTGTCTCCTCTCCCATGGCGGTCAGAACAACAAACGCATCAGTGCTGTAAAAATTCAGGCCGAATTTAGAAAATTACAATTTCTTTTCAATAATTGTGTTCACTACTATTGAATAGGTGTTGGTATACGCCCCCCCCCCCCCCCCCTCTCCTTGTCTGGAATTTAAACAAACAAAACTTGGTGGGCATCGTTTTTGTTGCTTTGGAATGCCCCGAATATGTCTGCTCAACGACAACACCCATCAGGTGTTCATCGGGAATAGAACTATCAATACGTATCATCGGCAACGACACGGACTCGTTGTTAAACCAAGTCAGCCTCCTTTCCAGAGCCAGCGATGTTAGGGTAGGGAGCTCCCACCCCCCGCTGCCCACTGCGGCGGCCGCAGTCGACGACAACATCATCAACACTACGCCTCCTTGATTCTTCGTGGGTCATGTTCTGGTCGGTTATCGTCCCCCACGCCAGGACGCAAGCAAGACTCATGGCGAGGGCCGTCCCAAAAAACACAAACTTGTGGTCCACCCACTCCGGGGCCGAAGTCGAAATGGACCAAGCAAACATGGTTGCGAATCCGGCCGAGCCGAGAAAGCGGCCGAGGCTCTCGATCGTGTTGTACAGGCCGCTCAGCTTCCCGCGCATGTTCGAGGGGACTATCGTGGTCGACGCGATCGTCAGCGCAAGAACAACCTGTCCAATCGTGTAAACAAAACGAGCGATAGCGTTGGCAGACCAACGCGGACGAACGGTGCGGATAATAGGGATAACTACTCGGTGCCGATTGGTACCAAAGCGATTGACGCCACCCGGCATCGTACATAGTGCTCTAAAGTCACCACGCAAGTTCGCTGGTGAGAAATCCAGAACAACATTATCGACGGTACCAACAATAACGTGCAGCGATGGGTTCCCATAAGCTCACTCACCACACCCATGCCGCAATACATTAAGGTGACATTAATGATCGCCATGGCGTGCAGGCTCCTGTCGTTCCAGCTCATGAACTTCGAATACGGCACCAAAATAAGCGCCAAAATGGACGCAATACAGCCGATTCGCTGAACAATGGTCATCCCGACCACTTTCATCTGTCCAGGAAGGATGAGAAGCCGTACCACCCCGACTATTATACCCGCCGCAAGCAAAACCTGGCAGTGCGACCGGACAATGAGGACAAGGGGGTGTCTAAGCAAGCGTGCGGTTAGTACACCGCGATTGTCCAAGCACCTCGACGTTGTTCGGGACCACTCGTTTTGCATAACGCGGGCGTAAACAACTCTATGGTGGAGGCATCAAACACTGTAGCACCCAATCAGAGGTACGTAATTGAGATAATTTCTCGTCCCGTCGTAGGGTTCTCCACACAGTTTAATGTAATCTGCATATGTTGCTCACGCCCTCAGTGTGCAGGGAGGGGGGGGTGTCCCGGCTAACTGTGTTACATACCGAAGAATACTATCAATAAACATACCTCGCACAGGGGCATGCTTCGAAACCTATCAACACACGAGTACAAGTTCCTACTTTTACTTGCCCGTTTACCTCACAAATAACTGGAAGTTTAGGCGCGTTCACACCCTTAGCGTCCGTTTCGACGAAGCGAGACAATATGCGCTTAAGGTCAACCTGGAACTTCTTTGCCATCCATCTTCGGAATTCCGTGTGACTGTTATGCTCCCAAAACAGCAGTACGGGACAAACAACCAGTGGACACATGCCAAGGTAGACGTGCATCAGTTTCTTTGCTAGGCTCACGAGCTCTATACGGCGCCCACAACCTCGTTTCGACTAAACTGAAAGTTCAATTGTAAAAATGAACAGCCCCATGGGCTAGGTACACAAGTGTAACCGTATTGCAAAAATAAAATAGATGGCACTCCAACAATTTCGAGTCAAGGAGCCCCGTCAATCAGAAAAATATCTTAGACCGAAAGTGGTACCCCTACCCTAGTGCGCGTCAGTCGATGCACGCTACGGAAAAGGTCTATTAATAGGATGGTTTGTTATGGAGGGTGGTCACTTGATGAAAGTATAGGAGCTCTACACATCCTGAAACACAGACATTCGCGGGAAATTAGAAGTGCTATCCGACGAACAGCAGTCCCACGGTCCAAGTATGAAATGAAGACCATTGGAACACAGGAACGAAAGTCCGGGTATTTTAGGTTAAGGGGCGCCGTCGGTCAGAACACGGTTCAGCCAAAAAACGGTATACCGTATACCTCTATCGCAGCACGCGGTCAGTGATGTGGGATGTCGAGACGAATGTAAGAGAAGCGATGTTTCCCCCATGTTTGGTTTAATTTTTGTTTAGTATATCCTCCCGTCTGGTGTCTCGAAACGGATGTGGCGGTGTTACTGTACCGTGGATCTATAGTTATTTTTTCGTGCACCCCTGCAGCGGCAAGTATTGCGCCGCAACTATACTGCTATTTCCTGTTATCGTCTGTTTTTATCCTATCTCCGTCGGCGGTCTCTTTCCCGCGGTCGTTTGATGTGTATCCTACTTGTATGTCGATCGATGGCCTCTACGGACGGGAAACATTGTACAGCAAGCGAGCACCGAGGTGAGCGAGGTGAGCTTGTGTTTTGGTGAATACTCGGTGGTATACTCGGTGGTCGATGCTTGTATAGGGACATTTTGGGTTTACATGTTGTGACGAGGGGAATTCGTGCTCTGGGTGACTTGTCCCCGGGAGCAGCCTCAGCGGGCAGGCTCGAGCGTCGGCCCCGTCTTTTATTAGATTCATGGCACGGTAGGAATACGCATGCAATTTCATGAGGCCCGTCGCTTGATGAATCTCTATAACACATCCCACACATGACATGGTTTTGATAAATACACATGGTGTACACTTAACCGGGTGACCAATCCGATGGCCAAGGTCTTCAACGAAACGCATCGCAAACCTACACGATAAGGCATGTCACATTGGGTAGTTCCTCACTTGAAGACCTCAATGAATCAAACATAAGTAGTTCGGAATAAACAAATAGCCCGTCTTCTAGCGCAGAACGCGTCGATGCAAGGATGCAAGCAGGTTCCTGCTCGTACGTACGGCATTGCAATACCCGTTTTTAGACCCCAAAACATGTCTCACGAAAGGGACACCGCCCGCCCTTGACTGAAAAGTTAGCCGATAAAGGCGGGAATAATTTTGATCCAGTGCGTTTAGATATACGATGCCGTTGGGGATTTAAGCTAGCGCATGCGAGTGTGGATTAGACTTGGCGTTTGTGCTGTTGTTGCTGACGCATGCTACGATCGAGGTGCACCATGTTTGTTCTGAGCTCCTCACTTAAGGAGCGTCATACCTCACCGGGAACAAATGCTTTTGGAGGAAAACAATAAGTGCTGCCAATTGCGAAATTTCATGGCCGAAATATACTCTGAAGCATTATTGGTCACAAAACTGAAAGTCAGACGAATTTGGGTTAAGGAGCCCGATCGCTTAGAAAACGACTCAGCCAAAAAATGCTACCTCTACTTCTCAAACTCGGTTGTCTTGAGTGGGGTATATACCACCCGAGTGAGCAGCTTCAGATACAGCGAGGTGTTACCACAAAGCCAGACGCATGTTTCCAGCGCTGTATATATTTTACAAACCCTTCACCTGACTCTGAAGAGGTGTACGGTACCACGATGGAGTTAGCGCTGTTCTGACCAAACGTATAAAGGCCGACGGGGCCTATGGACCGGGGAACTACTACACAACATCGTTTGGAAATCCGTTTTGTGTTTTACATATTAGCATTCGCCGAAAAGCTATTTATAAGTCAAGAGATTGTTCACACCTTTCTTGGTTTCATCACGAGTCAAAAATCCTGAAGTGACCAGTCTCACAAATAAATGGGGCATCTCTGCCGTAGCATCACGCGGTACAAGGTCGTACGTTTCAGGAAACCACCCTTTGCATTTTCGACGCGGGCTGTGACAGGGGGTTACAGAGCAATCCCACACACACTAGGGGTGGGGCCATATTTTATGAACTCCCCACACGATCTCACGGTAGGGGTACTACATCTTGACTCAATACTTCCTGACGGGTTGACCTTTCTAAGCGCGCAACTACGGGATAGTATGGTACATGTTTGCTACGGTAGCACATCAGGTTAAGGCCGGGTGGCGTGAAGTAAATCTGACATATTGTCGGAGAAGAAGCACCTGTAGGCCGGAACACTTCCGACTGACGGACGGGATTTCTCAACTGGAGAACTCCCCGATACCGCTGGAATGCAGTATTTGCGATGTTGGTTTTAGGCAATACTTAGTACACCTATTATGGGGTGGGCTAATGTAGTAAATAGAACCTACGGTACACCCAGTAAACCTAGACATGTACCGAGTTTTACTGAGAAGATTTGGTCTTATTTACTATGATCCTTCGTCCTATTTAGTAGGCCGTGGGATTTGGTCAAAACGGATAAAGGCCACAAGACGTTTCAACAAAATAAAAGGTAAGGCTTTTATATCTACTCACGTTAGGACGCATGTGCTGCCATAGAGGGGCACCATGAACGTTCTGAGCTCCTCGCCCTTAAGGAGATCCATGCCTCACCGAAAACGAACATTTTGGAGGAAAATACAAAGTACTAACCGACGAACAGTCTCATGAACTCAGTATACCCTGAATAAGTATCGCACCAAGATTGAAAGTTCGACGAGTTTCGGTTAAGGAGCGAAAAATGTTCAGCCGAAAAACAGTATACCTACCTCTATCGTGTAGTAGGAGTTTTAAGGATTCTTGGCAACTTCACAGGTTGCTCGTACCTCTACCCTCCTCCACAGATTTCGAGAGGCACTATATCATTGTCCCAGAATACACGCACCAATCGCCGTCACGTATCAATAAAGTTGGAGCAGTAGCGTCAGAAGTATCGCAGCATACATTTACTTCTGCCGGGGGCAGTTGTCCCCCGTACATTGGGTCATAGAAGCAAGGCGAAATATGAATGACAGGGGTGTGTAGTTCCATGCCTTTTCGGAAGTGGTTGGGAATGGGGGACTGACCCTTGGGGTAGGAGGGGATACGGCCAGCAGGAGAACAGCGAGGTGCGCCTCTATAGTTTTCGGCCGTTGGCAAACATCGCTTCAGGCGGCTTTTTTCTTTGTCAGGGAATTCTGTTATTCCATCCTATTTTTGGTTATTACTGTGCATGGATACTCACGCTACGCATTGTCAGACGGGAAATGAAAAACCATATCCACGGAGAACCATCGGGTGGGGGGGGGGGTCGTTTGTGCGTACCTGTCCGATGTCGACGGTGGTCCAGCCTAGCCCCCCGCGGTCTGGAGTGCTGAGCGCCCACAGCGGGTACGCCTCTTCAAAACCGATCAGAAGGGACTGTGTGTTTCACAAAAAGAAGCAGCACACGGGACGGATCACGATTAAGACCACGTCGTACTGTAGTTCCATTGGCTGCCGTTTGTAAAGAGGTTGTGCTTGATCGTGCCGATCATACGGGGGCCGTGACTGTAACGACCTTCCCCCTCAGAGGCGTGGCTGCTGCAGGTAAGGCCCGTAAGGTTTTTCGAGGCTCCTCCCTTAAAGCGCTCCATATGGCCCACCCAAAGACTCTTCCCACAGCAGTAGGTATAATAGGGTTTCACAAAACGAAGCAGCACACGGGACGGATCACGATTAAGACCATGTCGTAGTTCCATGGCCTGCCGTTTGTAAAGAGGTTATTTTTATCGTGCGGATCCTACGGGCCGTGACCTTGACGACTTTCCACCTAAGAGGCGTGACCGCGATAGGTGATGCCCGTATTGTTTAATGGGGTTCCTCCCTCGAAGCGCTCCATATGGCTCACCCGAAGACTCACCCGACGGTCGGTATACAAGAATTTTGCGGTTATTACGGGCGGGGCATAGTGCATACAACCAAACTTTGTAAGTAAAAATAGGAAGATATATAGGGACGCATCCTACGATAGAGGTGCAACCACGTTTTTGCTGAGCTCCTCACTTAAGGAGCATCATACCTCACCGAAAAAATGATTTTGGAGGAAAATAAAAGTGCTGCCGAATGAGAAATATCACGACCGAAGTATACTTTGAAACATGATTCGTCACAAATGTGAAAGTCCGACGAATTTGGGTTAAGGAGCCCGATCGTTCAGAAAACGATTCAGCCAAAAAAATGTCACTGGGACTACCTCTACCGTAGCACGCGTCATAGGACCAATTTTTAGTGGTAAACAACAGTAAATAGTATAGGTGTTTGTGTGCACTGCAGGTCCTACTTACCATGGCCGCCCGTAAACGAGTTTGTCTTCTGAGGCCACATTATAACCGGGTTGCGCGGACATAGCAAAATGGACCAACGTTATACACAAAGACCTACATGTTTACCTGTTTTTGCTTTCAATATCTGGCCCTATTTACTATGCCCCCCCCCCCGAAATAGACGTCTTTGAAATCATGTTTTTGGTGAGATATTGAGCCCCTCTTGTGAGGAGGAGCTCAACCAAGTAAGCCGCCACCCCCTGTACACCGCGGTGTCGCCCCAGTACCTTACCTCGGGCAAGATATAAAGCGATCGTGGAGCCCGATGGACACTAATATGATGGTCTGGATGCAATAAAGCACAAGTGAATGGTACACTCCAGCGATCAATCATGCGTTATCGAGGAGTTCCTACCGTAAGTTGGGGAACCTCGTCAAACAAACCTCGCCAACCAGAAGTGTTAGTCGTACCGCGCGTCCTCCTCCGAGGAGCGGCGCACACGAGAAGACCGGACCTACCTGCCGTGTCCTCGGATATCTAAGATGGTTGATCGACTCGTGCTAAGGCAGAGAGGCACCGTTGTATTTTTCTCCCGAACTTCTTAACTGTAGACTCATCCCACGGTAAGGGGCGCAGCAGATTTTTTTTTCGGTTTCTCACATGAGGAGCTCAATATACCACCCGAAACAGGACTTCGGAAACATTCCTTCGCGCAACCCGACCAAGACTTTCAATGCTGTCGTCTCGAAACAAACATACCGCCAACATATTAATAGTATCCGGTGGTTACTCACGTGAGGGTATCCGGTGGTTACTCACGTGAGGAGCTCAACCGGTCAGATTGTTTTGAGCCAAAAAGCGGTACCCCTACCGTGGGTGGGATTGCTCCGCAGGCGCACTATATAGGCATCACCGAAAATATCGAGTGTGATGCAAACACAAAAAAACGCACTACCCGATGAACAGCCCCATGGCCTCTACTACTGTAGACGCATGCTACGATAGAGATGCACCATGTTTTTTCTGAGCTCTCCTCACTTAAGGAGCGTCATTACCTCACCGAAAAAATGATTTTGGAGGAAAATAAAAGGGCTGCCGGATGCGAAATCTCATGACCGAAGTATACTCTGAAGCATTATTCGTCACAAAAATGTAAGTCCGACTAATTTGGGTTAAGGAGCCCGATCGTTCAGAAAACGATTCAGCCAAAAAGTGCTACCTCTACCGTAGCACGCGTCATACATATATATACTTCGTATCAATAAAATATATATATATGACATTTTGGCGATTTCGTGTTAACCCTTATAGGACTGGAGTCCCGTTTTGGGGACATATCACTTAGAAGTAGAGTGGTTTGTCCCCAAAATGGGACTGCAGTTCTAAAAGTGTTGAGGAGCTCCGTCATCCAGAAAATTGTCCTGTAAAAACAACACTTCTACCGCTGTAACGAAAAACCACGCCTCGATCGGCATTATTGTGTGTGTGTGCTCACGGTGTACAGTAGTTCGAACCATATACCTACGATAGGCCATACTAGGCCGAGGTTGAGCTTCCAAAATTTCTCAAAAACAGGTTTCCAGAGGAGGGGAACCTCGTGAAACAAAGAAACAGCGCTGCGCACCTACACTGCCGCCGCACACGTCCATCAAAACGTACGAGCAATGGGCCAGGTAGGGGTGGCGCCTTATTGTCAGAGCTTGTGAAAAACGGGGGGGCTCCCTCTTATCTCTTCACCGGAACCACGCCTCCGACGCATGCTACGATAGAAGGTGGCATTTTTCGGGTGAAACGGTTCCTCCATGACGACGGGTGGTGCTTAACCCGAATTCGACGGGAGCTCATTCTGGCGTGTTTGCAGAACGTTTCGCTTTTTACGTATACAGTACAGGACACGTATCAAGAAACAGGCTAATAAGTAAGCCAGGCTGAGATTTGAAGTAAAACAATACATTCGGGAGTGGTTATCTTGAATTTCGTGTAGAAAGCACCCTCTCTCGAATAAGAAATCCAGCCTGGAACATATTCCCAGTTTCTTATAATAGGTGTCCTCTATTGTATATAGCCATGGAATTGTTAATCGGGTAGCACTTGGACCTATGCCAATGGGAAAGCGATGCTGCCATGAAAAGTTTGAATTCCTAAGATCCCCGTCCGAATTTTCCTGAACAAGTTTGATATGGGACCGATTTTTAAAACGGAATGTTCCCAACTTCTGGAAAAGAAAAAAACACGGCAATTCTGGGGCCGTTGTTGAGACAAGATCGGCTTCAGAAAAACTCAGGCGGATGTTAGTTCGAAGCGGCGAGGTTCCGAGTCCTCGACAGACATGGATCGACGAAACCAACGACTGCGTCGTGAATTGTAAACGCGGTGCGCTCGTTACGGGCTCCGACCCATCCTAGGGTCACCGTGTTCACATGATGGCCGGTAATACGTGGCGGGCGCTGGTCAGGCGTCTGATCAGCAAACAATTGGCCGCTGGTGTGCATAAAACAGATGACAAAAATTATCGATCCATCTCAAATGGATCCACCTTATACCTTCGAGGCCGTCATCTGCACTCGTTGGCCTTACCCGACACAAAGCGGGTTGGCCGTGGGCTGAGTCTTTGCCGAGATCGAAGGTCTATCGTCGCACGAGCTGATTTTTATCAGGGTGTTGACGCTTTGCAACGAAAAACAGCAAATTGTGCCGCCTTCAGCCGTTTGAAATAAAACGAGAAAAATTGCTCGAAAAACCAAACATGTTTTCCCTCTTTTCCCACAGCGGCGATACTAGCGGATCTTCAGCCTGAAAATTCCGGGGAACTATTTCAAACATCGCTTTCGAACATCGCTTTCCCATTGGCATAAGTCTCACCTGGTTAATGTGTTTCCTAAAGAATAACGTTTTGACTTACTATTAGTATAGACCTCATCAAAAAGTGATGAGTCTCAAGAAAAACAAATACCTGCACGCCGACCGTACCATACGTCCTCCGAAAATGATCGTGTTCACGCAACCCCATAAATCGTTTTGTGCGACATTCCTGAAAATACAACGCATATATGCAATATAGACGCATAGTATAGTAGAGGTGGACCATGTGTTTTCTGATAAGAGTGATCGCTCGAGGAGGTCTGTACCGCAGTGCCTCACCCAAAATTATATTTTGGGGGGAAATTATAAATTCTAAATTAGACGCATCCTACGATAGAGGTGCAGGACCACGTTTTTTCTGAGCTGCTCACTTAAGGAGCGTCATACCTCACCGAACAAATTGTTTTGGAAGAAAATAAAAATGCTGCCGAATGAGAAATCTCATGACCGAAGTATACTCCGAAACATTATTCGTCACAAATATGATAGTCCGATGAATTTGGGTTAAGGAGCCCGATCGTTCAGAAAACGCTTTCATCCAAAAAGTGCTACCTCTACCGTAGCACGCGTCTATACCCGATGAGCAATCCCATGTGTCCTGACTGATGCATCAACATAAGAAATAATGTCCGACGATTTCGGGTTAACCCTTTTAGGACTGCAGTCCCGTTATGGGGACAAACCACTCTAATTCTAAGTGATTTGTCCCCAAAACGGGACTGCAGTCCTATAAGGGTTAAGACGCCCGTCCATTCTGAAGCTAATTTCAGCCAAAACGTCGCATGATACCTCTGACGCGTGCTACGGTAGAGGTAGCCTTTTTTGGCTGAATCGTTTTCTGAACAATCGGGCTCCTTAACCCAAATTCGTCGGACGTTCATGTTTGTGACGAATAATGTTTCAGAGTATACTTTGGTCATGAGATTTCGAATCCGGCAGCACTTTTATTTTCCTCCAAAATATTTCTCTCGGTGAGGTACGACGCTCCTTACGTGAGGAGCTCAGAAAGAACATGGTGCACCTCTATCGTAGCATGCGTCCTCTATTGTCGTAGCACGCGTCAGCCGTATCATCTCAAGAGCTCAACATGTCGAAACTCATTTTGGCTCGAACCTTGCCACCCCCTAATAACGGGCGGGGATGATTCGTCTCATCTCCCCTATACCGGAACATGCCCCCTCCGCCTCACCTGAACGAGGCACACCAAGAAAAGAAGCATCTTCACGTGTGGCACTGCGAGCAGCCCGTCCGATCCCCACAGCCCAGGAGGCTCCTCCTCCTCCTGCTGCTGCTGCTGCTGTTTGCAGCCCGACATCACACCAGAACCGCCACCACCACCGTATCTGCTTTTGGTAGCAGTCACGGCCTTGCTGTTGGTGCCCACCTCTTGCGGTTCGAGGCCAGGTGCACCTAATAATGTTTGGGTATTTCGAGAGCGAAATGTGAGTGTCCTAAAGTTCGACAAATGACAACCGTAATGCCAGAAACAGGGCCCTTTCGAGAGGTCCCAAGTCTCCGATGTACGCGACGATTGACATTATATTGTTGTTTGTGGCGAATGCCTGCCCGTGGGTATCCCGGGGGAAGTGCCATACCGCCAAGAACTGCGCTACGGCTAGGTTAGGGGTTAGCGCTAAATGTTATATGGGTGCTTAGTGCCTTGGCTGAAAAAAATAAATCAACAATGAAGGGCGTCCGACGTACGCCGCATACAAGGGACAAATCCCACGGTAGGTATGTATAGGGATTGCAGCTAGTATATGCCTTCTGAGGCCATATTTTGTCACTGGGATTTGTCACTCTGCAGTCCCGTTATGGGGACAAACCACTCTAATTCTAAGTGATATGTCCCCAAAACGGGACTGCAGTCCTATAAGAGTTAAGACGCCCGTCCTTTCAGAAGCTATTTTCAGCCAAAACGTCGCATGATACCTCTATTGTCGTAGCACGCGTCAGCCGTATCATTTCAAGAGCTCAACATGCCGAAACTAACTTTTGGCTCGAACCGTGCCACCCCCTAGTATAACGGGCGGGGATGATTCGTCTCATCTCCCCTATATACCGGAACATGCCCACTCCGCCTCACCTGAACGAGGCACACCAAGAAAAGAAGCATCTTCACGTGTGGCACTGCGAGCAGCCCGTCCGATCCCCACAGCCCAGGAGGCTCCTCCTCCTCCTGCTGCTGCTGCTGCTGTTTGCAGCCCGACATCACACCAGAACCGCCACCACCACCGTATCTGCTTTTGGTTGCAGTCACAGCCTTGCTGTTGGTGCCGACCTCTTGCAGTTCGAGGCCAGGTGCACCTAATAATGTTTGGGTATTTCGAGAGCGAAATGTGAGTGTCCTAAAGTTCGACAAATGACAACCGTAATGACCAGAAACAGGGCCCTTTCGAGAGGTCCCAAGTCTCCGATGTACGCGACGATTGACATTATATTGTTGTTTGTGGCGAATGCCTGCCCGTGGGTATCCCGGGGGAAGTGCCATACCGCCAAGAACTGCGCTACGGCTAGGTTAGGGGTTAGCGCTAAATGTTATATGGGTGCTTAGTGCCTTGGCTGAAAAAAACAAATCAACAATGAAGGGCGTCCGACGTACAGTTTTAAGGATTCTTGGCAACTTCACAGGTTGCTCGTACCTCTACCCTCCTCCACAGATTTCGAGAGGCACTATATCATTGTCCCAGAATACACGCACCAATCGCCGTCACGTATCAATAAAGCTGGAGCAGTAGCGTCAGAAGTATCGCAGCATACATTTACTTCTGCCGGGGGCAGTTGTCCCCCGTACATTGGGTCATAAAAGCAAGGTGATATATGAATGACAGGGGTGTGTAGTTTCATGCCTTTTCGGAAGTGGTTGGGGATGGGGGACTGACCCTTGGGGTAGGAGGGGATACGGCCAGCAGGAGAACAGCGAGGTGCGCCTCTATAGTTTTCGGCCGTTGGCAAACATCGCTTCAGGCGGCTTTTTTCTTTGTCAGGGAATTCTGTTATTCCATCCTATTTTTGGTTATTACTGTGCATGGATACTCACGCTACGCATTGTCAGACGGGAAATGAAAAACCATATCCACGGAGAACCATCCGGGGGGGGGGGGGGGGTCGTTTGTGCGTACCTGTCCGATGTCGTCGGTGCCAGCCTAGCCCACCGCGGTCTGGGGTGCTGAGCGCCCACAGCGGTACGCTCTTCAAAACCGATCAAAACGGCCTGTTTTTCACCAAAGAAAGAAGCACACGGGATGGATCAGATTTAACCATGTGGCTGTAGTCCATTGCCTGCCGTTTGTAAAGAGGTTGTGCTTGATCGTGGCGATCATACGGGGCGTGACTGTCAACGCTTCCTCCTCAGAGCGGCTGCTGCAGGTAAGGCCCGTAAGTTTTTTCGAGGCCTCTCCTTAAAGCGCTCCATATGGCCCACCCAAAGACTCTTCCCAAGCAGTAGGATATATAGGGTTTCACAAAACGAAGCAGCACACGAGACGGATCACGATTAAGACCATGTCGTAGTTCCATGGCCTGCCGTTTGTAAGAGGTTTTTTTATCGTGCGGATCCTACGGGCCGTGACCTTGACGGACTTTCCACCTAAGGGCGTGACCGCGATAGGTGATGCCCGTTGTTAAGGTCTATCGCGGCTGCCCAGGCCAGCGCCCATACTCACCCGAGCCATGTAATCCGCGCGATAAACAGAATCCTATCCGCTAGCGCATACGGCAGGCGCAGCATCAGGCACGTATTGGCAAATCTGAACGACGCATGCTACGATAGAGGTGCACCATGTTTTTTTCTGAGCTCCTCACTTAAGGAGCGTCATACCTCAACGAAAAAATGATTTTGGAGGAAAATAAAAGTGCTGCCGGATGAGAAATCTCATGACCGAAGTATACTCTGAAACATTATTCGTCACAAAAAAAATGAAAGTCCACGAATTTGGGTTAAGGAGCCAGTCGTTCAGAAAACGATTCAGCCAAAAAGTGTACCTCTACCGTAGCACGCGTCTACACGTATTTTTGCTGAAATTTTGACGATCTATTAAGTCCTTACCGTTTAGATTTCGTCTTGTGTTGCAATCTTCCAGAGTCATAACGGTGGTCATATAAATGAGGACCGATACGTGCACACACAAAACACTATATCAAGTTATGTCCTTTTTTCTACGATTTGGCCTTATATGTATTTACTATGCCCCCCCCCCCCCGAAATAGACGTCTTTGAAATCATGTTTTTGGTGAGATATTGAGCCCCTCTTGTGAGGAGGAGCTCAACCAAGTAAGCCGCCACCCCCTGTACACCGCGGTGTCGCCCCAGTACCTTACCTCGGGCAAGATATAAAGCGATCGTGGAGCCCGATGGACACTAATATGATGGTCTGGATGCACTAAAGCACAAGTGAATGGTACACTCCAGCGATCAATCATGCTTTATCGAGGAGTTCCTACCGTAAGTTGGGGAACCTCGTCAAACAAACCTCGTCAACCAGAAGTGTTAGTCGTACCGCGCGTCCTCCCTCCGAGGAGCGGCGCACACGAGAAGACCGGACCTACCTGCCGTGTCCTCGGATATCTAAGATGGTTGATCGACTCGTGCTAAGGCAGAGGGCACCGTTGTATTTTTCTCCCGAACTTCTTAACTGTAGACTCATCCCACGGTAAGGGGCGCAGCAGATTTTTTTTTTCGGTTTCTCACATGAGGAGCTCAATATACCACCCGAAACAGGACTTCGGAAACATTCCTTCGCGCAACCCGACCAAGACTTTCAATGCTGTCGTCTCGAAACAAACATACCGCCAACATATTAATAGTATCCGGTGGTTACTCACGTGAGGGTATCCGGTGGTTACTCACGTGAGGAGCTCAACCGGTCAGATTGTTTTGAGCCAAAAAGCGGTACCCCTACCGTGGGTGGGATTGCTCCGCAGGCGCACTATATAGGCATCACCGAAAATATCGAGTGTGATGCAAACACAAAAAAACGCACTACCCGATGAACAGCCCCATGGCCTCTACTACTGTAGACGCATGCTACGATAGAGATGCACCATGTTTTTTCTGAGCTCTCCTCACTTAAGGAGCGTCATTACCTCACCGAAAAAATGATTTTGGAGGAAAATAAAAAGCTGCCGGATGCGAAATCTCATGACCGAAGTATACTCTGAAGCATTATTCGTCACAAAAATGTAAGTCCGACGAATGTGGGTTAAGGAGCCCGATCGTTCAGAAAACGATTCAGCCCAAAAGTGCTACCTCTACCGTAGCACGCGTCATACATATATATATACTTCGTATCAATAAAATAAAAATATATGACATTTTGGCGATTTCGTGTTAACCCCTATAGGACTGGAGTCCCGTTTTGGGGACATATCACTTAGAATTAGAGTGGTTTGTCCCCAAAACGGGACTGCAGTTCTAAAAGTGTTAAGGAGTTCCGTCATCCAGAAAATTGTCCTGTAAAAACAACACTTCTACCGCTGTAACGAAAAACCACGCCTCGATCGGCATTATTGTGTGTGTGTGCTCACGGTGTACAGTAGTTCGAACCATATACCTACGATAGGCCATACTAGGCCGAGGTTGAGCTTCCAAAATTTCTCAAAAATAGGTTTATCAGAGGAGGGGAACCTCGTGAAACAAAGAAACGGCGCTGCGCACCTACACTGCCGCCGCACACGTCCATCAAAACGTACGAGCAATGGGCCAGGTAGGGGTGGCGCCTTATTGTCAGAGCTTGTGAAAAACGGGGGGGCTCCCTCTTATCTCTTCACCGGAAACACGCCTCCGACGCATGCTACGATAGAAGGTGGCATTTTTCGGGTAAAACGGTTCCTCCATGACGACGGGTGGTGCTTAACCCGAATTCGACGGGAGCTCATTCTGGCGTGTTTGCAGAACGTTTCGCTTATTACGTATACAGTACAGGACACGTATCAAGAAACAGGCTAATAAGGAAGCCAGGCTGAGATTTGAAGTAAAACAATACATTCGGGAGTGGTTATCTTGAATTTCGTGTAGAAAGCACCCTCTCTCGAATAAGAAATCCAGCCTGGAACATATTCCCAGTTTCTTATAATAGGTGTCCTCTACTGTATATAGCCATGGAATTGTTAATCGGGTAGCACTTGGACCTATGCCAATGGGAAAGCGATGCTGCCATGAAAAGTTTGAATTCCTAAGATCCCCGTCAGAATTTTCGTGAACAAGTTTGCTATGGGACCGATTTTTAAAACGGAATGTTCCCAACTTCTGGAAAAGAAAAAAACACGGCAATTCTGGGGCCGTTGTTGAGACAAGATCGGCTTCAGAAAAACTCAGGCGGATGTTAGTTCGAAGCGGCGAGGTTCCGAGTCCTCGACAGACATGGATCGACGAAACCAACGACTGCGTCGTGAATTATAAACGCGGTGCGCTCGTCACGGGCTTCGACCCATCCTAGGGTCACCGTGTTCACACGATGGCCGGTGATACGTGGCGGGCGCTGGTCAGGCGTCTGATCAGCAAACAATTGGCCGCTGGTGTGCATAAAACAGATGACAAAAATTATCGATCCATCTCAAATGGATCCACCTTGTACCTTCGAGGCCGTCATCTGCACTCGTTGGCCTTACCCGACACAAAGCGGGTTGGCCGTGGGCTGAGTCTTTGCCGAGATCGAAGGTCTATCGTCGCACGAGCTGATTTTTATCAGGGTGTTGACGCTTTGCAACGAAAAACAGCAAATTGTGCCGCCTTCAGCCGTTTGAAATAAAACGAGAAAAATTGCTCGAAAAACCAAACATGTTTCCCCTCTTTTCCCACAGCGGCGATACTAGCGGATCTTCAGCCTGAAAATTCCGGGGAACTATTTCAAACATCGCTTTCGAACATCGCTTTCCATTGGCATAAGTCTCACCTGGTTAATGTGTTTCCTAAAGAATAACGTTTTGACTTACTATTAGTATAGACCTCATCAAAAAGTGATGAGTCTCAAGAAAAACAAATACCTGCACGCCGACCGTACCATACGTCCTCCGAAAATGATCGTGTTCACGCAACCCCATAAATCGTTTTGTGCGACATTCCTGAAAATACAACGCATATATGCAATATAGACGCATAGTATAGTAGAGGTGGACCATGTGTTTTCTGATAGAGTGATCGCTCGAGGAGGTCTGTACCGCAGTGCCTCACCCAAAATTATATTTTGGGGGGAAATTATAAATTCTAAATTAGACGCATCCTACGATAGAGGTGCAGGACCACGTTTTTTCTGAGCTGCTCACTTAAGGAGCGTCATACCTCACCGAACAAATTATTTTGGAGGAAAATAAAAATGCTGCCGAATGAGAAATCTCATGACCGAAGTATACTCCGAAACATTATTCGTCACAAATATGATAGTCCGATGAATTTGGGTTGAGGAGCCCGATCGTTCAGAAAACGCTTTCATCCGAAAAGTGCTACCTTTACCGTAGCACGCGTCTATACCCGATGAGCAATCCCATGTGTCCTGACTGATACATCAACATAAGAAATAATGTACGGCGAATTCGGGTTTAAACCCTTTTCAAACTGCAGTCCCGTTATGGGGACAAACCACTCTAATTCTAGGTAATCTGTCCCCAAAACGGGACTCCCGTCCTATAAGGGTTAAGACGCCCGTCCTTTCAGAAGCTATTTTCAGCCAAAACGTCGCATGATATCTCTATTGTCGTAGCACGCGTCAGCCGTATCATTTCAAGAGCTCAACATGCCGAAACTAACTTTTGGCTCGAACCGTGCCACCCCCTAGTATAACGGGCGGGGATGATTCGTCTCATCTCCCCTATATACCGGAACATGCCCACTCCGCCTCACCTGAACGAGGCACACCAAGAAAAGGAGCATCTTCACGTGTGGCACTGCGAGCAGCCCGTCCGATCCCCACAGCCCAGGAGGCTCCTCCTCCTCCTCCTGCTGCTGCTGTTTGCAGCCCGACATCACACCAGAATCGCCACCACCACCGTATCTGCTTTTGGTAGCAGTCACGGCCTTGCTGTTGGTGCCCACCTCTTGCGGTTCGAGGCCAGGTGCACCTAATAATGTTTGGGTATTTCGAGAGCGAAATGCGAGTGTCCTAAAGTTCGACAAATGACAACCGTAATGGCCAGAAACAGGGCCCTTTCGAGAGGTCCCAAGTCTCCGATGTACGCGACGATTGACATTATATTGTTGTTTGTGGCGAATGCCTGCCCGTGGGTATCCCGGGGGAAGTGCCATACCGCCAAGAACTGCGCTACGGCTAGGTTAGGGGTTAGCGCTAAATGTTATATGGGTGCTTAGTGCCTTGGCTGAAAAAAATAAATCAACAATGAAGGGCGTCCGACGTACGCCGCATACAAGGGACAAATCCCACGGTAGGTATGTATAGGGATTGCAGCTAGTATATGCCTTCTGAGGCCATATTTTGTCACTGGGATTTGTCACTGAGACCGGTTGAGCTCCTCCAGCTAACGCTAGCGGTCAGTATGTTACTTCTGCTACTATATACCTGGCATTCGTTTGGGCTACAGTATATATAGCGTACCTGGTAGATATATTGGTCGGTTCGAGCGAACTATCGCTTCAAGAAGTGAATTCGGGTGCGATATTTGGGCTCGTTATTTGCGGAGCTCCGCAAAATAAGGCGCGACCCTTGACGCATGCTACGATTGAGGTGCACCATGTTTTTTGCTGAGCTCTGCACTTGAGGAGCTCGTGCTAACCGAAGAACAAGCCCGATGTCCTAATTATACCCTGGAATATTTGGCAGCACAAGACTAAGAATCCGATGATTTTGGGTTAACCCTTTTAGGACTGCAGTCCCTTTTTGGGGACAAACCACTCTAATTGTAAGTAATTTGTCCCCAAAACGGGACTCCAGTCCTATAAGGGTTAAGACGCTAGATCGATCAGAAAACGTTTAGGCCAAAACGCGCTACCTCTATCGTAGCACGGGTCCCTTGTAAGGCATTGCCCGGGGGTAGAACACTTTGGCCAAACTATGTATGAATGGTGGGAGTTCCAACTTTGAGAGCAATCCCACGGTAGGGGTGCCACTTTTAGGCTCAATATTATCTGACCGGTTGTGCTTCTCACGTGAGTAACCACCGGATAAAATTAATTTTTTTACTGGTATATTTGTTTTTGGAGTACTGCATTGGAAGGTTTGGTCGGGTTGCGCGAGCGAATGTCTCCAAGGTCATGTTTCGGGTGAGGTATTGAGCTCCTCATGTGAGGAGCTCACAAAATTATGCTGCGCCCCTACCGTGGGATGAATCTTGAGGAACTACTACTAGGGCTGGGCACTGATATAGTAGGTATACTCACAGTGATGTACTGGTCGTGGTAATCTACTGGTGGACCTGGCGAGTGCATTCGCTCCAGCAGGTTTTATCGTACGTACGTTCAATAAACACACCACAGCAGTATTGTACGGAAACCCACCAAACTCGTTTCGGAAGGAGAGGGGAGAGCGGAGAGACAGCATTCTGCCGGAATCCAGTATACTGATTGATTTTGTCGGCAGTAGAATCGCTACTTTGACTGAGTCAGCAAGTGCCCATCCTCATCTTATGGCGCCAAATAATCGCTACTGGCTTGAGTCAATGAGTGCCCAGTCCTAGGAACTAACCAACATCGTTTGATATTGCCACCGATATGTCCCAAATAATAAGAACCGGGTGTTCCTTGATATACAAAACACAAGCGGTACTACTGGAATACTTTGGACAAGAGTGGTGTGTGTTTCGAGACAAACCTCGTAGTTCGCGGGATTCTTCATCAGGACGCGCTTTACACCGTTAACTACAGCACAGGACATCTGAAAAGAAACAGGAAATCTGGTCCAGGCTAGATTTATTATTTGAGAGAGGGTGCTTTTCACACTAATTTCAAGATAGCGACTCCAGAATTTATCATTTTTCTCTAAATCTCAGCCTGGCTTTCTTGTTAGCCTGTTTCTTTGTTTGGTGTCCTGCGCCGTATCCAACGCAGCTTCTCCACCGTGGAGGCTAAAAAAGACGTTCCTTTATTTTGCTGAAACCGATTAAAAAAACCATACCAGGTAAATTTCAGTTCCACACGGCAGGGGTGCGTACGGTTATGTCCACGCCATCCGTGGGACGTAAGCTGCCGCTACACGTTGCCTACGGTTTTAGGGGTATCACTTTGCGACTGAAACGTTTTTGAAATGACCGGTTAAAGCCTCCTTAACCTATTTTTCGCGCCGCACTATTCCATGGTTTTCGTGTTGCAATATGTTTTCACGGTATACCACCCCGGCCATGGTATTTCTCGTCGAGTTGAACTTTTTATTTCCCTTCAAAACCAGTTTTTATTTCTTATTGGATTACTAATAGTATGAATTACTAATAGTATTGAGCTCGTCCAGTGAAAGGGCTCGTAAAAAAACAATTGGTGCATCTCTATCTCAAAGTAGCATCCGTCTGGTTTCTTTTTTTTAAAAGGACAGCTTCATCCATTGCATTCAGACCCACCCGCGTATAAATATGAAACTATACAAGGGAATCTACATTATTATTCGACTCTGTCGGGGCATGCGAGGCGTGCTACTTATTTCGAGGTTCCACTTTTGATTGGTCGGGCTTCTCGACCCAAATTCGTCGGACCTCTCATGTTCGTGTTGCGATATGTCTCCTGGCGTACTTAGGCCAATGGGGCTGCCCATCGGGGTGCAGGACTCTTATTCCCCTCCAAAACCATTTTTGGCGTGAGGCGTAGAGCTCCTGACGCGTGCTACGATAGAGGTAGCACTTTTTGCTTATTTTGTTTCTGAACGATCGGGCTCCTTAGGGCCCGTTTTAACGAAGAAGAAAAAAAAACAATTTGGAAAAAAAAAATCAAATCCGCTTTTCATTGGTCAACACACGCACCAGCACCAAAGATTAGGATCTTGGGGTATCATATTTGGTGCTGGTGCGTGTGTTGACCAATGAAAAGCGAATTTGAATTTTATTTTTTCCGAATTGAATTTATTTTGTACTCGTTAATTCGGGCCCTTAACCCAAATTGGTCGGACTTTCATTCTTGTGTTGCCATATTTTCCATAGTATACCTAGCTCATGGGATTGTTGTTCGGGTAGCACTTTTGATTTCCTCCAAAATCGGTTTTCGGATGAGGTATGGAGCTCCTCAAGTTAGCTGCCCAGAAAGAAACATCACGGTGCACCTCTATCGTAGCATTCGTCTCCTGTACTATATTCAAGTGGTACACCTCACCATAGGAAGGGTGCACCTCTTATCGTAGAACGCGTCATGCCGCCCACCAACCATGGCCTTGTCGCGGCAATGCCCTTGGTGATGCCTTGGGGAATTTTTCTGAGCGCCTCGCTTGACATGATTTTGGAGGAGAGATGCAAGTGCTACCCGACGAACAAGCTCAGGACTCGAGTACTCTGAATAATTATTGGAACAAAAAAGAGGAGAGTCTGACGATTTTGGGTTAAGGCTGCCCGGTCGTTCAAAAAACGTTTTAACCAGAAAACGGTATACCTCTATCGTAGCACGCGTCTTCGAATGTGACGGCATGCCATGGCAATTCCATCGATCATGGATCATCATCGCAGCCCATGGTATGAACGCGGCATTGCCAGAGCATTGCCATCGCAAAACGTCACGGCAACACGCCACGTCAAATCTGTGGCGAAGCCATGGAACTTGCCACGGTACACACCACAGCACCGGCATGGTTGAAATGCAAGATCGACAATAGTGAAGTGTTTCGTGGTAGTGCTATTGCTTTCGCCATGAGCCACCATGACATCGCCATGGATCCCCATGTCGTTGTCATGGCATGTCGTGGCATTCCATGGCACTCCCGTGAACTTCCATGGCACGCCATGGCATTGCCATGAGCCTATTCCGTGCCAATGCCAAGGGGCGGTACTATGGCAGTGCCATTGTGTACTTCATGGCGTGTTTACTATCACGCGTGTCGTGAAGCACCATGGCACGCCACGACAATGCCATGGCAGACCTCACTCCCACGACGTAGCTTTGACGCACCAGGACAGTTCGTGGGACGCGATAAAGTGCCATGGCATTGCCATGGCGGCTGCGGCCTGCTAATTTGCGGCGCACCGTGGCGAATATCACGACGCGCCATGAAAAATTCCACTGATGTACGCGTGCATCCCCCGAATAGACGTTTCTGGAATATTCGTTAAAACGCTGGTCAAAGGTATCGGGTCAACGGCAGCAGTTGGGTTAAAGAACGTCTCGAGCGAGCAGCCTCGTCACAAAATACGTGCTGTGTGCAGCGTGTGATGTACGTGAACCTCTGCTAATGCACATAGCAGGCGTCTATCCGGGGTCATATTTCGAGCGGGGGTACGCATTTAATATTTTCGAACCTTCATGTTTTTCAGGTGGCTCCTTTCCGTCGCTTCCCTCCGCCATCGGTTGGTAGGCCAAGCTTCCCTTGGTGCCAGGGAGGGTACTCGCTGCTCCGGCGTCAGGCGCGTCTGTTGGCGATTGTTCGTCAGCGGCACCCCTCCTGTAGTATCGTCGATTATGAAACACGTCGCACATAGATAGGTTTTGTCTTCCCATTCAACCACTGTCTCTGTTCCGAACATCCGTCAGGACAGTGAGACAAGGGCAAGCAACGGTTCTGAACGGGTGTGTGAGGGAGCAACGATTCCTGCCCGATAACATAGCAAGCAGCACGGACCCCAGCGGACGCATGCTACGGTAGAGGTGCACCTGCATACAGGCCATTTTCTGAGGGTGGGTGGTCACTTGAGGAGCTCTCTATACCTCACCCAAAAACTGATTTGGGAAGAAAATAAACGTGCTATATACCCAGGGGCGCCCAGAAAAAAGAGAAAACGACAAACCACACCCCCAGAGGTCGGAATAGAAAACCGTTGCAACCGTTGTGATCACATGATGAAATAAGAAAATAGAAAAAATATATATCCTTATTTTCATTTTGTTTCACTTGGTTTTAGTAACCCCCCCCCTAACGAACAAAAAATTATGTGAGATGTCGAAAAGAACAAAAACGACCACCCTCGATATACCCGATGAAAAATTAATTCCATGGCCTACGTATGCAAGGAAACCTATTGCAACACGACACTGAACGTCCGACAGACTTGGGATAAGGAGCCCGACCATTCAGAGCGGTATTCGGCTTAAATAACGGTATACCTCTACAGTACCTCTACCATGCATCACGGTCCCCAGGATACACTGGTATCTGATACCAAAAGGGTGGTGAAGGATAAATGTGAGCAACGGGTTGGTGAGAGATACACAGGAGAAACAGTTCCAAACAGATAAATGTGTGAACGAATCTTCCCAGCGGGTGAATGTAAGCTGCGGATCCTAACGGCTACATTTAAGCATCGACCAGCAACAGAAAAACACGTTCGCTTTTCCTCCCTACAACCCTGAAATCAAATTATCACCGCCCCACGCCGATCACGGTTGTGAGTTCCTATATGCAAGCGAACTCTAGACTAGAATCCCGAAATATCACTGCCCCGCGCCGATCACGGTTGTTTTCTTTAATATCACCTGCTCGCAGTAGTTCTAGCACGCTGCGCTCCGGAATGTCTTGTCTCTGGAACGAAGAGTATAACAATCGGCACCAGCAGCAGCGCCGCGATCGCCCCAACCAAGTTCGGGAGCAGGAACGGATACCTAGAGGTAGTTGGCATGCCGAAAAAATGGTGCCAGATTATTATGTGCACGTTACCGTGTCCAGGCTGAGTCGGCAGCACCGAGAAGAGCAAGAACAAACAAACCCGTGCTACGGCAAATATTGGGGTTTCAAATTTTGCGCCCATATATCATATATGCCCTAGAGCCACGTTTATCGGCGAGCGCTATATCCACAATATCCAAATTTCGAAAGTTTTGTTTTTTACTTGTATCAAGATGCGGAGGCCTTCAGTCGCGAGTTGTGATATTTAAGACAGGCCAAACATCAGGGAAGTTACATTTTGACATATAATTTGGAAATAAAATCAGGAAATCTTGAAAAACATTAAATTGCGCGAAAATATAACTTGGACAAAATGGAACTTTACGGCAAGAGTCCTTCGATAGGGACGACCCTTGCTGACCGAGCTCCGAATCTGAGGAGCTTGTGCCTAATATCGTTGTATCCGATGAGTATTTCCCCCAAGGGTATTCGACAGATGGACAGCTCGCTCGGTTATACATCGGGCTCAGGTTTTAGCTTTTTGTCGAAGGCGGCTGTTGTTCACGAGGTCGAAGCAAGCGTCTGAACATTCTCAGAAACCTCAGGTGCTGGCCCTACCGTCGCCGCACGCGTCTGAGGAACAATTGGTAGCATGGCGCAATCAACGTAGAACGCCTCGTCGCGTGCATCCGATATCAACGAAGCTGTCATCCACCGCACTTCCGGTTTACAGGCGGTTCTTGATAGGAGCAGGATGCCGGTCACCCTTCCTGCGGCAACTCGTCCAACACCTCGCGTTTCGCTTCGCGCTTGGAACAAGCAATGCCTGCCCTCTCTGGTCGTAGACAACCCGACGTGCACTGTACCGGCCTTGCAAGGAAGCAAGGTCGATGGGCACATGACTATGGCCATGCACGACATAAGCGCACCCCCTACCCCACCGTCCCTACCCGTGGTATGGTCCACCATGGAACGGCTCGTGGCGTGCATCCGATGGATGGTGATATAGGGGTGCGCCATGTTAACATATATGTTATGAGCCTCGACAAATGAGAAGCTCTGAGATGCTTACCCACTATCCAAAACATGTTGTTGCTTGCCGAGGTGGACGCTCAACAAGCCGATGAGCAGTCAATCCCACGGCCTACTGTAGTATGGAGTCATCCCACGGTAGGGGCGCAGCAGAATGTTCTGAGCTCCTCACATAAGGAGCTCAATACCTCACCCGAAACATGACCTTGGAGACATTCGCTCGCGCAACCCGACCAAACCTTCCATTGCAGTACTCCAAAAACAAATATACCAGTAAAATAATAATTTTATCCGGTGGTTACTCACGTGAGAAGCACAACCGGTCAGGAAATGTTAAGCCTAAAAGTGGCACCCCTACCGTGGGATTGCTCTATGCTACTATTAGTACAGGGGGGGGCATAGTATATAGAACCTGCGGTAAACAAAAACCTGTACACTTCTCTAATTGCACTAACAGTATTTTGGGCTTGTTGACTATTGTTTTGTCTTTGTTTTTTTTTGTCCATCCCATTTATAATCTCCGCTCTTCCTTTCTCTTTCCTTCCTGGTCGTAACTCAGATCCGGGGTCACAAAGTAGAATCTTCTCCCTCCCCCCCCATTACGGTTATTGCCTTGCATTTTTATCTCGAGAAGGTTTCAGCACTTTTTTCCCTCGTCGACTTGCGTCGGATTCCGCCTACCTACGCCACGAAGACGCTCTCAGAAATTGGTTCCTTTTTTTTTTTTTTTTTCAAATAAAGTCAAAATCTCTCACCATGGTGGGATTTGAACTCGGGCACCAATGATAGTAGCTTCTGAAGCTGACCACTACTTTACCGGGGCGACCGGTTAGGGCCCCCGTAATATTGCTGGTGTGCGAAATGGTAAAAAATAATAAGGCGTGCGTTAGTGTGTACAGTAGCTCGTCGGCAGAAAAGTCCCGCTGTAAACGCCATGGCTAACGACGGCTATACATACCCCTATTGCCGCGGGCTAGTATTGTTTTGACCGAATATCACTGACAATAAGTATACCCCTCAGCTGAAAAGCTACCCTATAAGGCGTGTGGCTTACCCAATTTGTGGTGCAACAATAGTCGGTGTCAGCTAGATGGGACATGATATTCTTCGTGGGGTTGAGCCGACTCGGTTGTGCCAAAGTACGGAGTTTTAGGATGGGGCATTGAGCTCCACTTAGTATATTCTTCAGCTGAGGAACTGCCAAATAAGGCGCGTGGCTTATCTCGTTTGTGGTGCATTACTATTCGGTGCGAGCTATAGAGATCATGGGATTGTTGGCGGGGTTAATCCCACTTAGTTGTCCCAAGGTGCAGAGTTCAAGGGTGGGGCATGGAGCTCCTGGAGAGGGGGATTTCTTAAACATAAGGCGCTGCCCTTACAAGGAACGCGTCTAATCATAGCCGGCATCATATCCTAGGTTTCGCATTCACCTGCCAAATATTCCGTCAGCAGCGAAAAGGCTGGGGTAGTTGACTGCCGGCTGGGAGAGAAGCCCTCCGACCCCGGTGCCTAGGACGAGGCTGACCGTTTTGCAGCCTACCAAAAAAAAGCAAGACAAGAAAACGCGACAAGCAAGCAAACAGGTGTTTGTTAAAAATAATACTAAACCTATAACAAAAACAAAGCTGTGAAATCAAACTCTTTCTTCGAAACTCATCTTGGCAAGCTTGATGCGATATTGTACTTCGATCGTGCTTTGTTGTTTTAACGACGAGGGCTCCTCTTAACCCAACCTCGTCCGAATTCTATTGTTGTGGTGCAAAATATTCCGTCGTATCAGGCCATACGTATTGGGGGGTGTTCATCGGGCAGAATGTTCATTTCATTCCAAAATCAGTTTTGGAATTACTAATGACTTACTTTTAGTATAGACCTCTTCCAGGGAAGAGGCTCAGAAAAACAAAACGGTGCGTCTCTACCGTATCATACAGAGCATGCCTCATTTAGGTCCTACTTTTGTTGGCTCCTCAACCCGAAATTCGTCGGAGTGGCGCTGGTCATTTGCCATGGTATGGTGATAGTCCATCGAGTTGCACATTTTTTTTTGTTTTTCGTCTCAAAACATCAGCTTTTTGTTTAGGTGAGGAGGATTTTCGTAGTAGAGATTCACTCAAACGAACAACCTGGAAGGAAAGAAGAAAAAATAAGTAAACAAATGCTGCACGTCTAGGGGCGCCCGGAAAAAAGAGAAAACGACACACCACAACCCCAGAGGTCGGAATAGAAAACCGTTGCAACCGTTGTGATCACATGATGAAATAAGAAAATGGAAAAACATATATATCCTTATTTTCATTTTTTTCACTTGGTTTTAGTAACCCCCCCACCCTAACGAACAAAAAAATTCTGTGAGACGTCGAAAAATATTTTTTTCACCACCCTCGGCACGTCTGAGAAAAAAAACGCTAGACTGAAATTCTCAGCCACCAGATTTTCAACACATACTTACATGTCCCGTCCTGATGACAGTGTATAACATCCCCACCGGTGATCATATTTTGGGGTTCTGTTTTTTCCATGCTCCTGGGGTTGTGTGGGGGTGTGGTTTTAAAGTCTCCCCCGGTGGTAAAGTGGGTGGTCGCTTGTTGGTGTTTCAGGTTATCCACCACGCCCCCGGGTCGTACAGTGCGGGGGTTTAAAATAAACGTCCCCCCCCGGTGATAAAGTGGGTGGTCGTTTGGGATTTCATATTACGCAGCACCCCGGGGTGGTATGCTGTATGGGTGGGATAACAACGGGGGGTGGTAGCAGTGGAAACAAAACACGCTTAACTTTCCAACATTCCCCAGCAGATTTGAATGACGAGGAGACAGCACCGACTACTCCCACATACATACCTCCCTACCGCCCACCTCGCACACAAATTGACGACAGTTACGAATGAACTGCTGCGTGGTGGGAGTCCCTAGCGACAGAGATGCCATCATCATCTTAATGATAGGCGTATAAAAATAATAATTTACGGCGCAGACACTATTTTATCAACGCTTGCTGGACCTCGCGACATTCGGTACTCTGAGAGCCAGATTGTGTAAGATCGCCGCGTGAAAAACACACTATTATTAGGAGTGAGGAGGAAAACTGTGGTCTAGAAAGGAATTTTTCGCACAATACAACCACGGCGGCGACACACTACATATATCCCCAGGGTTTGCTGACTATGAGGAGGCATTACCTCAGGGGGTGTGGTATACACCGTACCCCCGGTGATAGCTCCGGTAGTCGTTTTAGGGTTATATAACTAATAGTCACTCGGGTGGTACACTGTGGAGGGGGTGTACTGTAGTATACAAGAAGTGTAGAAGATGGGGTGTGTTATAAGCTGTGACGCATGCTACGATAGAGGTGCACCATGTTTTTTCTGAGCTCCTAACTTGAAGAGCTCCATACGTCGCCGAAAAATAGGCTTTGGGGAAAAATAAAAGTGCTACTCGATGAACAATTCCAAGACCTGAGTCTAGTATGAAAAATAGACCAGCACAAGAGTGAAAGTCTGGGCGTTTTGGGTTAAGGAGCCCGATCATTCGGAAAACGTTTCAGCCAAAAAAAGGTATACCTTTATCGTAGTACGCATCCTGTTATCTGAGGTATCAACCAGCAAAATAGAGGTAACCTAACAACATGGTTTGTGCATCTGGAGCTCACCGCCGAGGTAGGTCATCCCCTTCATGACGTGTTCGTTGCCACACGTCTCGCGCATCGTGGTTCTCAGTGCGGGGGCTATGCCATTTGTCACCCCGAGAAGGAGCCTGTGCGCGACGAACAGATATAAGGCGATGATGTGGCGAGCACGTTTCGCATTAGCAACGCCATGCCCGCTTGGTCCCCAGGACTGGTTTGTCAATCGATAAACAAAATTCAGGGAATACTTATATGTATGCAATGGTTTTGCCACTATGAAGGTCCATAGTGCATCAGCCACAACGGGGATTTGCCGCGGTAGTATGACGCCCGCCTGCGGCTCCGCACATGCTCGTAATGGCCGAGGATGTCAGGACAGCAGTCGAGGCCGTACGTGCGACAGCAGCACTGCCAAGAGATTCACTAAGCATCTTCCATGGCTCAGTCAGTGTAACCGTTTTCTTATTGCACGCATGGTTTTTCTGCGTATGCTTATTTAACGATGGGCGCTCCATAGCCCCAATCCTCAACACTGCAGGTGTGCTGCTCACTGCTGCCAGCAACTGGTGCTATGGTGCGGATGGGTAGCATGTCATCTATTTTACCATCGCCCGCTCGGGCAAGTGGCTTATTGCCTACCTCACTCGATATTAAACGTCATCAATATTATGTTGGCGCCGACCCTAAAACATTCCCATATCGACGCATATCACGAAACCAAGAATCGTAAAAGCACAATACTGCAAGCTTAGGGTGGTCACTCGGCCCAGTGCCTCCGAGTGGCCGAAAAAGGAGGAACGCATGTGGCTTCTGTACCGTAGTCTTCCGGCTGCAGCCGTGAAAACAAACACACATCCATTGCAACAACAACAAAGAAACCCTGCACTCACCTTGATCCTACGGCAAACCCGAATGTAGGGGAGAGCCCGAAGGCCAGGGAAAACAGGGCGATTGAAAGCAGCCCCCCGATCATAATCGGTTTCCTGCCCATGGTGTCTGTGAGATGTCCCAAAGGATAGCCGCTCACGAAACGGCCGAACGTGAATGCGCTTGCCACATACCCAGCGTAGTAGCCTGTCATTGTCGAAACACGAAGGAACACTAGTAAGGGGAAGTTCTACGTCCGATGTGTGCCACGGTAGCCTGATGAATATGATGGGGAGCCATGCGTCGGGGTAAGCGAAGCGAGCGACATCATCTCTCCGTGAAACAGGGGGTCATTTGGCTGTGTGCAGGTGCACAGAAACGGCTGAGAACGTTTGGTCAGAGCGTGAGGCTAAGAAACAATTATGATTATGACGTGACGTACCGTGTTGGTGTGTTGGTGTTCACAAGGTGTTTTGGTGTGTGTTGGCCTTCGTTCTCCGTGTACCACCAAAAACACCACCGATTTTGACACCGACGGTGTTTATGGAGGCCCCTTATTTGCACCTTAATCATTTTCTGCCCGCATCGAAATTCGTGTTGAGTTCGTCGAGCTTGGTCTTGGTGGGTTCTCATCTAATAGCCAGGCTTGGCCTCAGTGATACACGAGAAGCGGTCCCGCCGAGCTCTGAACAACGAACATCAAGAAAGACAGGTACCAGCACAACCAGCAAGCACTGCCAGCAAAAAACAACTACACAACCACCACCACCACCACCACCACCACCACCACCACTACCACCACCACCACCACCACCACCTGCGCTATTACTGCAACCACCAGCTACATATATGATATGTCCAGTCTTGCTGTGGTTCCGTCTTGATCGTGGTGGTAGTGGTGGTGATTGCAGCAGCAGCAGGTGGTGGCGGTGGCTTACTCGATGGTCGCACCAGAGGAGGATCATATCCAGAGTACAACTCTAACACATCACACAATCACCTGCTAGCACCACCACCATCACCGCCAGCACAACCCCACCAACCAAGCAGAGCGCCGCACAAATGCATTTTGCTGCGGGAAAAACAAGGTCGACGCCAAAAAACGAATGTGCGGCACAAACATGGACTCCACCACATGATGCGCTAAGCGGAAACATCCCCAAACAGGCGCACCAGCGCACCGCCGAACGCCATATGTATAACCCTGGTGGGACATGTCACAGCGAGTAACCCCGGGGACCCAACAATTGCGCCCTCCGCGCGGCTACCAGCACCGCTTGTTGTTTACTACCTGTTACAGGCTACGAGGGCAATGCTGTGAAAACGTAGTTCTTTGACAGACTTGCATGGTGTCTCTGAGCCACGTGCTGTAGTAGTTAGTTTAGGATCCGCATACAGGTGTCCTCTGCAACTAACTGCTGCTGCTGCTGCTGCTGCTGCTGCTGCTGCTGCTGTCTCGCGCATGCATATATCATACATACGAAGAGATGTTCGAGTTCGTACTATGTACGTATAATATTTCGAAACGAAATATTGTATGAATATAAATAACATGACATTTACGTAAACCTGGGTCGGTCGTTAGTTACGATTGGACCGTAAGACATAATATCTTATTCTTCGTGACAAACGGCCCAACTTTAGATGAACAGCGGGCAGCTCTTGGAAAGGATTTTAGCTGTTCACTTTTTGCTGGCAGCAGCACGACTTATAGTCAACGAGTAGTTCTTATTTCAATGTTTGTCAGCAACAACGCAGGCAGAGCTGTCCGGCGTTTTCACAGCAGCAGCTTGGCCGCCAACCGCTTTGCCGGAGACATCGTCATACAGGTCATCAGACGGTGTACATCAGCAGGACACGATCAACTGCTGCGATAGCGTATGCCAAACCAATGTGGCTACCGTCGTGGGAGCTACATGCAGCAGCAGCAGCAACGGTCGGAAGCAGCGGGCGCGTGATTTGGTGGGCAACCGCTATAACCACGTCGTTGCTCGACGGCCGGCTTATGTACAGCATCAGGGAGAGACACACCAGCATACGGACTATCAGATAGAAGAACTCACAATGATGTACTGCTGTATAACCGGCATTTTGTGAGTGTAGAAAGAGACACCATCATACAGACTACCACGCAGAGCTCATGATGTACTGATGTACTGCAGTACAGCAAGCAGTACTGGATCGACTTCTGCGACGGTAGCTCAAGCGGAAGGAGTGCAGCTGCCGGGACTGAACTGCTGTAATTCGTGCTCGTATGCGTTCATACTGCGGTGCTGCAGCTGTTCAGATCATAGACCATTGGGTAGTGCTGAAGCGTAGTTTCTTGCCGGTGAAAACGTTTTTGTTTTTGCACTTTCCATTTGCGCAAGAGGCATTCTTTTTCAATTATTTTACAGGAAATACATTGGAAATTCTCTTGAAAATAATACCAGACATTAATTGCTCCATAAAAAGTAAACAAGTCGTACCCGTACGAAGTACGTTCCACAGGGTACGAGTATCATACAATACGTACACCGCCCCTGTGTGCCAGGGTAGAGTGTTTTGTTGTCTTCGGATCTGATGAAAAAAGCTGGTGGTACACACTGTCGACTGGTCCATGGACCAGCAGAGACCACCACAGCAGTATAGGCAGCCGCTTTGTATTGTTTGCTGCTGGTTTGCTACTGCTAAGGTACGCACTTCTCTTGCGTCGCCCTCATTTGGACGGTTCGCTGTATAGGCTAGCTTTCAATGTATGAATTAAAAATAATATAAATACGTCAGCTGTGAGTTCAAACGTATTGTAAAATTGAAACGCATTGTCGCCACACTACTGTAATCCCCCATGCAACTGCTGTGATTTGTTGGCAAATTGCCCAAACCCAACCACAAGCAAATTGTATTCGTGCATGAATTCGTGCATTAATCAAGTCGCATCTTACAACCACTCCAAAGGAAAGCCTGGTATACGAATACGAATGCGCGTTTCGAACGTTTCTCGGCAGCACGACTGGCGCATCCATGTATTTGGTTTCTGATTTTTGTCGAACTCTGGGCGTCCCTCACAGCAGTACCATCAATACTGTACGAGTATTGTTGTTGTAGGCTACCTGGGGTACATAGGAGTCCACTAGTTGATACAACATACCTGCCCGTGGTACATGTACGACAAACTTAGGATTCAGGAGGTGTTGTTTTGTTTTTTTGCACACCCTTCTTTTTCGTGTTACACGATATTATTACCAGTTTACGTACGGAGCGTTTTGGGCAGAGGCTTTTGGGTACATACCCCGTGCGTGCCGCGTGTTGCTCGGTGTATCTACTTGATACGAAAACGCAGATCATTGATGATCATTCACCGTGCTCGATCTTGATTTCCGTATATTAAAAAAAAATAAAAACAACAGCTGTGAGCTCGAGGGTTTCGTCGAACCTCATCTTTGCTAGCTGAGTGTAATACTTCGATCGCGCGTACTTACGGATTTTATATGTCCTCATGTAGGATTTACATCCCGTATGAGGGCGACACAATCTGAGGCTGTAGAATTCAGGAAGCGTGTGTCTATTTGTGGGGGAAGAAATAATTAAAATTAAATTAAAATTAAAATTATACAGTCTGAAATAAACGTACCAGGTATACTATAGTGTTCCGACGAGTTTACGTGATAGAGTGGTTCTACTATTTGTAGCTATGTATGGTATATAAGAAGAGGTGTGTGAGGACAGGTTATGGAGTAAAACTTATATCACATCAGGTGCCGACCACCCCCCCCTTGATATTCGAAAAACTTCCATACCCCCTTCGTTCTTCACGTTCTTGGCAAAATTATCAACTAACTGCTGTTGTGTTGACAATAGTTGTACCACAGCTCGCGTACAGCTCGCGTGGCTGCACCCTTTGCATGACTGCGTACTGCTGTGCTGTGCCGTAGAGCACAACAAGTGTTTGCGTACACACAAGTGCCTTATTTGGAGCCCGGCATGTTGCGCATATTTAGCGCGTTACGTTCCTCTGTTTCACTCGCTAGGACACCTATTTTTTTTTTTTGTAGGAATGCCTTGTCGAGAATGCTCCCCTTGTTGAAAAGCTTACTTGCCGCTTGTTTTCGTCTTCATTTATTTATATTTCGAATACGTGTTGTCGACGTTGCACTGGGCGAAACCTATGACGAGACTTTTGATACTGTTTTACTGTCTGCAACCATTGTGTATACGTAGTATGATACATAAATAGTATATAAATAGGCTATTTTCGAAGTCGTATACATATCGAGACTTCCTGCAGCAGTACCTGCTGCATGCAGTATTATAGTATTAATAGTATTAATACTCCTGCTGTACGTGCCGTATGCTACACATACCGGCATGTAATATATACGCGCACGGGTTTTCGTGGTTCCGTACGTATGTGGCTATACGTAAATTACGGACGTATATCCACACCCCTACTTGTTTTGCGAATGCGAAGATGCGAAGACGCAAAACAGTATAGAGTATATATAGATCGTAAAGGCCCTGCTCATTTTTTTCAAATGTGTTTGTAAAGTTTCCACACCCCGGAAAACGTAACACTCGGATAACACTTATCTACGTTATGGGGCCTAACACAGGGACTTGACAACGTACTAACATAGGGTTAACACTGGAGGGGCAATCACGGTAACGCGGAACACAGTGTTAACAATGAAGGGGCAATCACGGTAATGCGGTAACACAGTGTTAACTGGAAACCCACGAACGTGCACACGCCTTAACGTTAAGTTACACCGTGATCCGTCCTTCAACTATTAATAACACTTTAACATAGTGTTAGGCTCTGACCCAACACGTACGTTATCACTCTAACATTCCCAGATCGATATCTGCAGATTTACTAATACGGTACCAAAATGTTACTGTCCACGGAGCGTTAGACATAACACACTAACATTGTGTTACCCTTCGAATGAGTGTTAACATTGTGCTACAAATAACACACTAACTAACACTAACATAGTGTCCAGCACTACTAACACTAAGTTATTCGGACCCCCAGTCTGATTGCCTTAAGGTCGGATAACGTAACATTTAACATGCGTTACAGTCTTAGCCGGCCGATACGTAACACTATGTTAGGGTGTTAGCCTAAGTACTGAGGTCTGCCTAACATTATGTTACGGTGTTTACTGTCAGTAAATATTTGATTTTTTAACATTATGTTACTGTGTTACCATAACAATCAATCCGGGCGCAACGTTATGCTACTGAGTTACAGTGGGGGCCGGAGTCAATCCAACGTATTGTTACTATGATACGTTACCCTTTGGATCTTCCCACGCTCTAACATGTGTTACCTGAGTTAGGGGTAAAGCGGCGTCGGGGAGTAACATAATTTAGCCGTGTTATCCAATTTTGCTGACATCCCAGTAACACAGTAGTTACTACTGTAGTAATTTACTCGTAGTGGATATGAGGCGCGACCTCAGTACCTGCAGTAGTCAAATCTGCAATGCATCACGCTGGGGGAATACTGATTGTGCTGAACCAACGCGAATGAACAGCTACGTATACGTGCCGTTTGAGTTATATATTTTGTTTTTCAAGAAAAACATATCGTCAGCAAACAGCAGCAGCAGCAGAACAGCAGCATCAACAGCATCAGTATAGGTCGCTTCACGCTCGGCTTGTCGGTCTTACCCTTGAACCCTCTGTACAAGTATTTCACGTATTGTGTGGCTCCTGGTTCCCCAAAGCGGTATTGATATTCGGCATAATTTGAAGACGAAAACTCTGCACCTGTGATTCGTACCTGTCCACCACAACAACATATATTTTCGTAACATAGGTGCCACCACTCCTACTGTTGCAGGATACTTACAGAACCAGAGCTTCTTCGTCCCCTCATCAGTAGGAGGGTGGGCCTGGCAATACGTCGCTCGATACGGACTGCTGCTGCCGCTGCTACGGTAACTGATAACAATGTCAACGTTTTATTGGCTATATACATAATTACGTTTACCCTCTAACGTGTGTTAGGATATCCACAAGGAATTCCGCTAACACACTAGAACATAGATTACGCGACAGCACTTAAGAACTCGGCAGTTAATAATGTAAGGCTGGATTTTCAGACGAAAATAAGAACATGATTTACCTCTTTTGTACTGAAAATAGTGTAGGACACACCCTGCCTTACATAATAATTCCAGCCTGGTCAGAATGTAAGAGATTATTAACAAGTGTCGCGTACTGTAGTGTCATGTAAGCGTTTGATTGTCCATGTACATTATCAGTCTGAAGTGTGCCAAGGTAGCAGGTAAGAATAAAGTAACATGCTAACATAATGTTGCTCGCTACGGGCTGGTGTCGCTAACACGGTAACACAATGTTAACGTAATATTGGTAATTCCGCTAACACACTAACACATACATAGTGTTGTGTAAACATTTATTGGACCATGTATGTACGTTATCCGTCTGAAGTGTGTTACGGTAGCAAGTAAGAATTCCGCTAACACACTAACATAACGTTACTCGCTTCGGGCTGATATCGATAACACGGTAACATAATGTTAACGCTTCATTGACCATGTACGTTATCCCCATAACGTGTGTTACGATGGCAACTAGGAATTCCGGTAAAACACCCATCATAGTGTTACTCGCTATGGGCTGCCTACCTTAACACCGTAACACTTATACTGCGGTCATCACGGGATCAAGGCAACACTCTAACATGATGTTACGCGATCGCCCGCCAGTATCGTAACGCAATAACACTATGTTATCACAAATTCCGGAATTTAGATAACGTAGTAACGTACTGTTACGAGTTTTTTCCCGCTGACGCGTAACATTGACATAAAACGTGAAGTGTTACGTTATCCGAGGTGTGAAAGTTTCGCCGTACACAATAGTGCACACTTTTCGCAGGAAATATTTTTCCTCCGTGCTGGTACACTGGTAGCCCCCAAAACCTGAGGCAGTGCACACACACGCATCTTGCATGAATGCGTCGCGTCTGCCTTACGCTAACTTTTTGTTGTGGCATTTTCCACTTGATTATCCAAGTGACTCTCTCGCCGTCGAGAGGAAGGCCTTTTCTGCACGATACTGCTGACACTTTGGAACACGCCGTTTATCGTGTGTGGCTATTCGGACAAAGCACTTTGACGTCGAGGTATAGGCTCTTTCTGCATAGGGCGGGTTCCGGGCTAAAGCTTAATGTTTATCACGACTCTTTCAGAGGGCGGTTTGCAATGGTTTTTAAGGTATGAACTTTCGCACACACTTTCGGTAGGGCATGTGGGTCACGACAATATACGTTTTGTTTATTTCGTGATCATGGTGACGAGTTATCCAAGACTAAGGGGTTACAAAAGAGGTTGATTCGCCTCCGGGGCCCCCCCAACGGAAATTCAAACACCTCCGAATCGTATGGAATGTTCTGGAGGGATGGCTGTAGTATTCTTGAACACGATTCCGGAGTCAGAAATGAAATCCAAACATATTTGCGCTATTTATGCTCCTTGAAAGTGTATGCAAGAAAGCAGGGATAACTTGGGATATATACTGAAATTAGACCGAAATATCCCCTCCCCAGGCATACGTTCCACAGGTTGATTCAAGCTCTACCGACATCATTCTAGGGTAATTAATTTTGGGCCGGGGGTCACGAATGTATCATCAGAATACCCTATTAATAGTTCGGCATTGCAATCGACCTACAGGTGTACAAAAGCTGGGCGTTCGTGAGCAATTTCGAGATTTCTGAGAAATTTGAAATTCGGTTGGCACCTCGAGTTTTTGTCTCAACACACTTCTGAGTGGCTCTACCCGCCCTAAATCGGCCAAGCAAAGTCGATTGGAGCGATGGTATGAAAAAAAAAGTTCGGGACTGCGGCGAAAAAAGCAAATCGCAACGAAGGGGAACTTGTTTTTTTCATACCATTTTTTCAAACGTCTTTTATGGGCGTTTCAGAGCGAACTCAAAAAGTCATTTGTTTTTTTTTTGACGGTGAAAAGAGCAATTCACCTTTACCGCGGAACAAGCCATAGTATTGATACGCAGAAACACACATGCATCGTGCTTGACCCCTCAAGCAATGCGATTTGAGGACACTTTTGGACTTTCGTAGTCCCCACGAAGTTTGTAACCTGGCCTGCATATTCGTCGACAAGTTCAAGTCGCCAAACTCAAATATTTCAGCGTACGATAATTCGTATGTCTGCGAGACTCCATTCTTAGGATCGGAATGATGATAACGTACAGTACACTTGGTTGATGAGAGCAATGCTCTTAATGGGCATTTAGGTGGCAATGGCCCACTTCCCTACGGATATATCATTGACAGTGACCATGTGTTTTAAGTGGGTGTATAGGTTGCCATCGCCCGGCACCATATGTAGGTTGCATTTATGCCCCGTGCCCCCTCTACCCCAGGGCGCACTCCGTTTATTCCAACGCAGCCGCGTCCTCTCCACCCTCCACCTATACACCCCCTGCACAAGTTCCCTTCATGCCCGCGTCCCCCGTACGCCCTGCACAGGGGACCTCTACTTACCGTTCCACTCCCAGGCACGGAAACCCTTTAGGTTTTGCTTTGAATGTTTTTCTCCTCCCCGTCCCCCTCCGAGTTCGACCCCCCTGCGACTACACCAGTTCGTGACATGCAAGGGCCTTCGACGACAAGTTTCACCCCAGTCCACCAAGGAAGTGTCTCCGGACTTCCCCACGTCGACACCGGCCACCAGGGGAGAGTCTACATTTTCCCCTCTGCTGTGAGAGTCTACACCCCGGGGTTCTGCCACGGATCGTCAGAGGAGGAACGTGCTAACATTTTCAGGTGTTACAACCGGTCATCAGAGGAGGGAAACGCAACCTCTACTCAATCTCTTCATGCCCCCCTGCTCCCTCCCACTCGAATACGACGCCCCCTCCTCTGTTCGAGCCGTTCGAGGATCGTGCATCGATCAACACTGCAACCACTGCCACCGGCTCCCGGAAAAACGACAGCGATACCTCTTCACGGCCCACAAACTACTCCTCCTCCCACAACCGACGAACCCAGGGCAGCCCGTCGCAGCAGGTCGAACAGCCAAGTACCCAAATGCCCGGGGTCCAAATACTCGGCGAGTATGAAGTGTTACCCGTACCCGTCACGGGTATTTACAAGCCGAGTAATACTCGCGAGTACCCGGGTAATTGGCAAAAGGGTAACACTCTACGAGTGTGGTGTAGCGTATGAGGCATGAGATAGCGTTTTCATTTTGAAAAATGTTCCCTCAGGAATATTTACCAAATACTACTCAGGGGACGCGAATTTGAGGACCATAAGTTGCCATCGCCGGGATTTCTGAGATAGATCAACGAGTACCCGGGTACCCGGGCCGCAAATACAAGTATGAAGTGTTACTCGTACCCGTGACGGGTAATAGAAAGTCGGGTAATACTCCCGAGTATCCGGGTAATTGGCAAAAGAGTAACACCTGTAGGATAGGTATCGTATACAGTAGTGTGTGTATCTAATATGGGAAACCATCATACCATAGTAGTCAGGATCCATGACACACACAAAAAACATATATATTCCAGTATTTTTACTATTAATACTCAAATTTGGTCCCGATTACTATGTTTCCCCGCAATAGTACCTGGTATACAGTAGTACAGGACAACTAATAAGAAACGGGAAATTTGGCCCAGGCTGGATTTCTTATCTGAGAGAGGGTGCTTTCTACACTAATTTCAAGATAACGACGCCCGCATTTCTCAGTCTCCTCTTAGTATCAGCCTGGCTTTCTTATTAACCTGTTTCTTATTAGTTGTCCTGTACTGCTGTGCTGCTGCACATTATGGCGAGTAGGGACTGTTTGAATTCAGTGGCAGCGCGGAGGTATGATAAAATGCAGGCCTACGTGAGTGGAGTACGTACTGCTGTATCTCGATTGACTATGAATACGTACTACTGCTGTACATCGTGTTTTGTTCCCAAATTACGTATTGTCCATGCAGTACAATTTAGTCTATAACGTGTCGGGTCATAAGGTTCGAAATACGACGAATTGGGCGAGACTGCTACTTAAGTCGTGGTCACCAGGGCCGAGCGAACAAATGCGGTTTTGGCATTTTGTTTTGTTCGCCCACATTAAAATCGAGTAAGTTATAGCTTGACAAGGGCCAAGATTAGCTACTTTTCACAAAACCATGAATATCTCATCCGACTTGCGTTTTAGAAAAAAAACAAATCGGGTTCCGTCCGTAGATTGAAGAGAGGAATCGTTTCCGGCCTTTTTTTTTTCAGGTTGGCTGGGTGGCTTTTACGAACGATTGATCTGCGTATGACGTCCCGGACACGGTTTTTGTTAGTTTTCTCCGTCAAAAGTTATTCTATTTTCAAACGGAAAAAAGTGCCACTTTGCGATTTCAAAAACCCATCGAAATCCGCCCTCAGATATTATGCAACAGGTTGTCAAAACAGCACACCTAATGGGAATTGAATCCCTGTTTTCAGGTATATTCGCCGTAAAGAGCCGAAGAATAAAAACAAAAATAAAATGAATCCATCTTCCCCTTCTCGAGAACATGGGCATTAAAGGAGTGTTTTTTGGAGTAAGAACTATGCTCCCACCCATCCCACCTGTAGAAAATGTGTACTGTCGAGTTCGATTGTTTTGGAATTCCTCAACTGCATGGACTTCGTATACGTATACCTGTTTGGGACGATCGTCGGTGGGACGAACCCTGGGCCTGGCCGCCCAGAAAAGAACTGGGCCCAATGTCTACGTAGCAGAAGATCTCAGGGTTTTTCGAGCGACAGAGGGCTCCACAGAAAGCTCTCCTTCAGTGTTCGGAGCAGAGACGTTACTATAGGTAAAGGGCGGCTAAGAAGAGTGGGGCGTGGTATCGGGGGGTTGTTGAGGCGGCGGACCATTTCATGGCGAGGTGGCACAGGGCCGAAGCGGAGAGGAGCCGGCTACGGCATGCAGCTGAGGACGCCTAGAGAGGCGACAAGGAGAGGGGGGGGGGAGCAGGGGCGGCTGTACTGATACAGCTATAGACGAATGCAGAAACGAAATGATGGTAGATCGTGCGGCAAGGTATCTGCTCGACTAGCCCTTGAATTATTATTTGTTTTATTTTGTTTGTTTGTTTTTTTGTTGAGTTGTTCACTGGGGGGGGTAGTGCCGGCTCTTGACGCCGTTTTTGTTTTCAGAGTGGGAAGAAGATGGCAGAAGGTGTGACATGGTCCCCGTATCAGTTTTTATAGCAGAGACGGGAACTTGTTACTACCATCGCCTTGAGCTTGCCTTGAGAACGTTTTTTTCTCTTTTCCTCTCTTCTTCGTAGTGTCTTCTTTCTTGCTTTTTGCCTTGTGTTTCTTTTTGTTACCGCCCTATGCCGGTATGCCGGTGTCTTCCTCTTCTTCGTGATGCCTCGCCCGCGCAACAGTTACCTGTTCCTCTTGGGCACGTGTGCTTTTTCTTCTAGGGGCGCTACTTGTCTCCCTGCGTCAGTTGTATTCTTTTTTATGTCAGAATCCGCTTTTTTCATAGTATTTTGTACTTATTCCTTGGTTCGGCTCGTGACCACAGAATTTGTATCTCTCTAAGATTATGAATCAGGACTGGGTGTGTTAAACCTTCCTTTCTACCCGTCGACATCCAGCACACCCAGTGTCCGTGCCGATTCTTCATCCTAAAAAGCTAAAAAGGTACCAGTTCTGTGGTCACAAAACTACGACACAGAGATACTACGCTCAGGGCAGTAAGCAGAACAGACAACGCAATGCCATATACGACAGGCAAGACCTACCCTGCTAGCAATCCAGGTGCATGCAAGAGAAAAAAGAGAAAAAAAAAAAAAGCGAAAAGGAAAAAAGAATAAAAAGTAAACATTCTGGTGAAGCAAATCAACAATCAAGCAACCAGTTGCTTCTTTCTTTTATTTTGTCATGCTTTTGTTTGGTGTGGAAGATTGAACGAAGTTTAAGTGTGGATCATATCCAGCACTTATACTATTAATAATATTAATTCCAGATTCATAAGCAAAACAAATGCTTGATTGTTGATTTGCTTCAGTATGTTTACTTTTCATTATTTTTCCTTTTCGCTATTTTTTCTTTTTTTTTTCTCTTTTTCTCTTGCATGCACCTGGATTGCTAGCAGGGTAGGTCTTGCCTGTCGTATAGGGCTCGCGCCATCCTGCTGCACCACCACACGCTTCGGGCGCCCCGTTTACGTTTGGGGGGGGTATCCATCGTAGTTGTGGGAGGTAGGGGGGCGTTCAAACGCCGAAAACAAAAGATTCTCAAAAACAATCTAAAACAAAATCTCAAAAACATTATCAAATTTTCCCAAAATCCCGATAAAATTTCCAATATTCGACCCACTAATTCTCAAAGAGCATGTCTCGCATTTTTTTTAATTTTATTTTTATGAGTATCACCGTATCAGTAGCTTTTCAGCTAACCACTATCGGTAACCGCACCGGCGAGATATGATTTGTCCCCCATAAGTACCTTTACTTATGGCACAGAGGAAGTATGTACCTGTTTTTGGTTAGGGTTAGAGGTCCGGGTCGGGGTGGTGGCTGCCGTTAGTCGAAGCCAAAAATAAGCTCACCGTCCGGAACGAATACCTTACAGCTTCGTGACCAAACCCTACCGCATTCCGAGAAACAGCATAATTTTATGTAGGCACGTCTGAGAAATTCGACTGCTCTGCGCGGGTAGATTTACGGCTACTGGTTTTGGCGTGTCACGGGGCAGGGGGCAGGGTATTCACTTGAAAACAAAATATCTCAAAAAGCACGACTAATTTTGGTCGGTATCCTCACGTCACCCGACATCACTGTTTTTACAATAGTTGTTGGTTGTCCATTTGTTTACCGTGTGAATTTGTGTGGCACGCACACAGCAGTAGTTCCTTAGCGACCAAATCCCAGCATCTACGTGGGAAAATGACACAGCAGTACGTACGTAGTGACAGCAGTGCCCAGAGTAGTATTAAAAGTGACGATTGACGACGCTTTATGTAGACAGACGCAGCAACAAACCAGCAGCAGCAGCAGCACAACAAGGTTCATGCCACTCCCAGGGCATCCGAAAATGTTTGTCGCTCGAGCAGAAGCCGATCTAGGCACGAACTTCCCCGCTCGGACTGTGTGGATCCTGTCCCTGTGTATGACTTTGAACACCTACACTCTGGTCAACCTGTTCCCTTACGTCGGTGTCATGGTGAAGGACCTCTTGGAGCTGAAAACAACGAACGAAATCGGTGAGTGCGTGGGCTATTATTAGTAGGGTGTTCTGTATTGTTGTGATACTTTTGAGGGGGAAAGTCAAATTAATACTGCCTGTGATCCAATCGAGATATCTTCAGGCAAGGTAATCGGGGTGCGTTCGAAGCTTTGCTCCATGATGACGAGAGGAGAGCTGTGCACAGTCAGAGTTTCTATCGCCGGGTATAGACCACCAGGGCTACCACAGTTAGCAGGTTTGGCACGCGATCCTACTCTCTCTTTCGTGTGGTGGGCAGACAAAGAATGGCACATAGTGCTTTGTTTGCGATCGCAAACCTTGCTCCCGCGCTGGCTGAGGGTCAAAGCCGCGGCAGAATCCTCCTGCCCACACAAACAGTCAAAGCAACATTTTCCACGTGGAGACCGACATGTCAACTTGGCAACTAACGACCCTGTTTGGGACCCCAAGATCGCGGCCAACACATAACTTCGTGGTGTTATCAGCTCCGTCTGCGAGCAGCGTGGACACCGGCAGACCCCTACAAGTATACAGCAGTTTAGGCTCGCCAACAAGAAGCTTATAATCACCGGTCGACCCGATGGTTCAGCAGGTAACCACGAAGTCTGTTGAGTTGGAAGTCGAGGGTTCGAGTCTCCGTATGGAGATTTTTATTCTCAAATGACGCCAAATAAATGTCGAGAGCGCATATTAAATAAAATTATTCTAAATACGTCAGCTGTAAGTTCAACCGATTGAATAGTAGATACTCAACTTTGCCAGCTGCCTGGAATGTTTGTTCTATGTGTTATTTCGTGTGGGATTCGTGATGTACTATTAATAGGAACTGTGGTAGTTACTACTGTACCTCGTATTCGATTTTAGAATACGCCGTTCGCGCGTGTTATGTGTTTATTCCTGGTTAAAGATAATATCGTAGTTCATTGACTCCCCTGGATACTACCACCCGGGTCAGCAGGACAATATTGTAACAAGGATACCCCATGATCATTCTGCGCACTGAGACGAGTACTATATAAACCGAATAGAGGAGACAAGTACAATATTTGGCAAATTAACTTGTGGTTGAGCACAATTCGACGAGAGTTGACGAGGGAAAAAAACGCTAAAATGTTATCGCGATAATAATTGAACGCACGTAACCGTAGTGGGGAGGGGGGAGAAGAGCCTGCTTAGTGACCCCGGATCTGAGTTACGACTAAAGAGGGAGAGAGACTAGAAGGGCGTAGATAATAGGTGGGATGGAAACAAAAAACAAAAAAAAAATGGAGTGATCGAGCCTGAGATTCGTATTTATTTGTTGCTCAAGGTCAGGTCACGTTTTATATCACATTTCTTATCGCACGAAGGCATTGAAACGTGTTTTTCGTACGAACGGTACCTATAAATATGGTTGTTTCAAATATATTCCAGATACAGCAGTGGGCGTCCCTCAATAAGGCGGTATGAATAAGGCGGTATCCCGATATAAGGCGGTCGAAATCACTTGGCGTGACTGGGGAATCGCACTCAAAACCAGAAATGAATAAGGCGGCTTCCCTCTATAAGACGGATATATTGCTCTGGCACACCACCGCCTTATTGAGGGACCCCCGCTGTACTCGGAATAAAGGGTGACCCTTTCCTCGTCTTTTCGATGGCCGTGTGTGCTGGGAGTGTCGAAGATTGCAAACTGCAGCCACCGGCAACAAACTGCCGAGGTGTGTATGTGTGGTGTGTGTTCTTCACGGTAAACCTTCCTTTCTACCCGTCGACATCCAGCACACCCAGTGTTCGTACCGATTCTTCATCCTAAAAAGGTACCAGTTCTGTGGTCACAAAACTACGACACAGAGATACTACGCTCAGTGCAGTAAGCAGAGCAGACAATGCAATGCCATACTCGTATACGACAGGCAAGACCTACCCTGCTAGCAATCCAGGTGCATGCAAGAGAAAAAGAGAAAAAAAAAAGAAAAAAAGCGAAAAGGAAAAATAATGAAAAGTAAACATACTGAAGCAAATCAACAATCAAGCATTTGTTTTGCTTATGAATCTGGAATTAATATTATTAATAGTATAAGTGCTGGATATGATCCACACTTAAACTTCGTTCAATCTTCCACACCAAACAAAAGCATGATAAAATAAAAGAAAGAAGCAACTGGTTGCTTGATTGTTGATTTGCTTCACCAGAATGTTTACTTTTTATTCTTTTTTCCTTTTCGCTTTTTTTTTTTTTCTTTTTTTTTTTTTCTTTTTTTTCTCTTGCATGCACCTGGATTGCTAGCAGGGTAGGTCTTGCCTGTCGTATATGGCATTGCGTTGTCTGTTCTGCTTACTGCCCTGAGCGTAGTATCTCTGTGTCGTAGTTTTGTGACCACAGAACTGGTACCTTTTTAGCTTTTTAGGATGAAGAATCGGCACGGACACTGGGTGTGCTGGATGTCGACGGGTAGAAAGGAAGGTTTAACACACCCAGTCCTGATTCATAATCTTAGAGAGATACAAATTCTGTGGTCACGAGCCGAACCAAGGAATAAGTACAAAATACTATGAAAAAAGCGGATTCTGACATAAAAAAGAATACAACTGACGCAGGGAGACAAGTAGCGCCCCTAGAAGAAAAAGCACACGTGCCCAAGAGGAACAGGTAACTGTTGCGCGGGCGAGGCATCACGAAGAAGAGGAAGACACCGGCATACCGGCATAGGGCGGTAACAAAAAGAAACACAAGGCAAAAAGCAAGAAAGAAGACACTACGAAGAAGAGAGGAAAAGAGAAAAAAAACGTTCTCAAGGCAAGCTCAAGGCGATGGTAGTAACAAGTTCCCGTCTCTGCTATAAAAACTGATACGGGGACCATGTCACACCTTCTGCCATCTTCTTCCCACTCTGAAAACAAAAACGGCGTCAAGAGCCGGCACTACCCCCCCCAGTGAACAACTCAACAAAAAAACAAACAAACAAAATAAAACAAATAATAATTCAAGGGCTAGTCGAGCAGATACCTTGCCGCACGATCTACCATCATTTCGTTTCTGCATTCGTCTATAGCTGTATCAGTACAGCCGCCCCTGCTCCCCCCCCCCTCTCCTTGTCGCCTCTCTAGGCGTCCTCAGCTGCATGCCGTAGCCGGCTCCTCTCCGCTTCGGCCCTGTGCCACCTCGCCATGAAATGGTCCGCCGCCTCAACAACCCCCCGATACCACGCCCCACTCTTCTTAGCCGCCCTTTACCTATAGTAACGTCTCTGCTCCGAACACTGAAGGAGAGCTTTCTGTGGAGCCCTCTGTCGCTCGAAAAACCCTGAGATCTTCTGCTACGTAGACATTGGGCCCAGTTCTTTTCTGGGCGGCCAGGCCCAGGGTTCGTCCCACCGACGATCGTCCCAAACAGGTATACGTATACGAAGTCCATGCAGTTGAGGAATTCCAAAACAATCGAACTCGACAGTACACATTTTCTACGGGTGGGAGCATAGTTCTTACTCCAAAAAACACTCCTTTAATGCCCATGTTCTCGAGAAGGGGAAGATGGATTCATTTTATTTTTGTTTTTATTCTTCGGCTCTTTACGACCAATCTACCTGAAAACAGGGATTCAATTCCGATTAGGTGTGCTGTTTTGACAACCTGTTGTATCTGAGGGCGGATTTCGATGGGTTTTTGAAATCGCAAAGTGGCACTTTTTTCCGTTTGAAATCTTATTTTTTGGTTCGGCTCGTGTCGCTGTGTTCTCGTACCCGGTACGTTACGCATCTCACTTGCTTTACCCATTAATTTGCGTTTATTTTGTTTTGGTTTTTCTCTGTTTCACAGTCTGTGACCACAGAATTTGTATCTCTCTAGGATTGGGAATCAGGACGGGCACTGGGTGTACTGATGTGGTTGAGTAGAAAGAACGGGTTTAATGTGAAGAAAACAACAACAACAACAACAACAACAACAACAACAACAACAAGAGTCTATGAGGCACGCGAAGAAACGGTCACCCACACCTCCACACCTATACCCCTGAACTCAGCAGGAGGAGCCCGGGGCCAGCATAGCTGTGCACCCGGCTAAATATAGGTGTACTCGCAGAAGCACACAGGTAGCAAAAGACGGAGGGATAGTATGTGGCGTTATCCCAGCAGGTATCCGTGTCGCATGCATGCATACATATCATCAGTAGGCTAGGATATCGTAGTGCGTACTTTTTTTCATTATTTTTGTCCATCCCATGTCCATCCCATTTATTACTTACTACCTTCGCACTTCCATCTTGCTCCCTCCTTAGTCGTAACTCAGATAGATCCGGTGCATGCACCTACTGCTCATGTTGCATACCTATGTACCTCCTACTCGACTACTTTCTGGCGTGCGTACGATCCTCATCGCATACTGTGGAGGATAGGCTGCTGTTCCTACTGATGATGTACGTACCCACTACTGTACTTACAGTCCTAACCACTACTCGTATTCAGAATCGAAATTGCTGCTGTACTTACAGCTGCTGATGCACTAAAAGCAGGTATATATATACCCGGTCGGTTTTCACTCAAAAACTGGTACAGCCTGGAAGCAAGTAAAACACACACTCAGCGAGCCACGCATTGGCCAAAAATAAAGTAAACCCATTTTTTTAGAGATACAGCTGTACAGGATACCTTTATAAGAAACAGACTAATGAGAAAGCCAGGCTGAATTTCAAGAGGGAAATAGGAAATTGCCAAGAGGCGTTATATTGAAATTAGCGTAGAAAGCACCCTCTCTCAAATAAGAAATCTAGCCTGGACCAGATTTCCTACTTATTTGGTGTCCTCTACTGCTGCTGTATTGTTCCGGGTTCAACTGTAAATGTCTTGTTGTTGTTGTCTTCACATTAAACTCGTTTCAGTTGCTAATCCCTATAGTCTGATCT
>MEHQ01000044.1:0-41373 GCA_008828725.1 Saccharina japonica | reverse complement strand
CCAACCTGGAACAGCAGGTGCCCCAGAGTTGGTTGATACCGTGACGTGGCCGTGCCCCCCGTCAGCCGCTTGACACAAGGTGCAATACTTTTCAGGGGTGGTGGCATATTAAGTATTTTATTTTTATTGTTATTTGTTTAGCTCCTCACGTGAGGATCTTAATATCATCGAATGCACCCGAATCGTACCTTCGCAAAAGTTGTTCGTGCAACCCAACCAACACTCGATTATACTGATTAGACTATATAGGAGCTAGTTCTAAAACTAAAATGCGCGACCACAGTGAGCACTCTAACCGGTGGTTACTCGCTTGAGAAGCTGAACCGGTCACACCATACGGCGCCTATACTATAATCTAGTCAAGCCCCTTCCGTGGGATGAGTGATAGGCCCTACATAGCCACCCCGCGTACAGACGATTGACGCCGGTCACATTTCCTTTGACACCGTCGTGCTAAATCAAACGACAGCAAAATCACAAACTCGCGTTTCTGTGATGCATAAGATTTACTGTAGATCGTCTACGCCTGACAGTTGACACGATTGTCTCTGTTACCGACCCGATGTGGCGCTTAGACGCCCGTTCCAGCGGGGCTCGGTGTTTGGGCCGTTCAAATTTCGTTACACGGGTAGATCTGTAGCGGGTACGGCTGTAGCCGATATCATGAGGATCAGGAGCTTGAAGACGGACGAAGTGTCATGGAAGTGTATAAGGGCGACCACGAGTAGGTCTTGACGGTGGTGTCCTATATATCTAAAACACGACCGATGCTTCCAGACGGCGGCGGGACATTGACTCCGCGGCAGTCATCGATTTACCACTGCCCAGCCTTTCATGAAGGCTTTTCCGCGTACACTCCGCGGTAGAGAAGTTGTACTGTAAGTTTGGGTGATACACTGGACAGGAAATAGTTATCTAACCCCAGCCAAATGGTCAACGGATAGTTCAAGAGCCCAAGGAAGTATGGGTAGGACCACTGGCTGGGGCAGGAGGCCTCAACTAATCCAATACTTACTTTAAATGATCGTTGAAAGCGTACAAGAATACTACAGTAAAATCGGGAGTCAACCAAATGGAACTACGTGATCGTAGGGATGTGGTTCCACTTTTAGAAACCGAAACTACTGGGTCATGGTGTAGCACACGAGATCATTCTCTTCAAAGGCGACCAAAAGCCAAACCATCGAGGCTTTTGATAAACAATTCTGACCATCCCACCCGCCCAGCTGACAGGTACTTAACAGTAGTTTCTGCGTTTGTAGTTTTCAACGGCCGGGATCGCCACCGCGCTGAGTATGCACTCAGCACGGGGGTGATTTATCCCGGTCTAGTCTCTCCTTCTTCGGGGCAGGAGGCCTCAACTAATCCAATACTTACTTTAAATGATCGTTGAAAGCGTACAAGAATACTACAGCATCATTCAGTGTACGAAACCGTGCTTTCCGTTTCTGGGGCAGGTCTCTCCCGAAACGCTATACTTGGCTGTACTACTGTACCGTGGGCAATTTCGGAACGCCAAAATCACAGCAGCAATAGTGCCGGATAATTGTGTGTTATATTGCTGCCTTATGCTTTGGAACAGGCTGGTATTTCCGTCTGGAATGTATGTGGTATACTGTTGGTGTATTTACTTTCTTATAAAGAAGGGGAACACCAATTTGGATGAATTCATCACTTACTTACTTATTTTCGTTCCCATCCCATTTATTACGCCTTTCTTTTCTCCCTCCCTCTTAGTCGTAACTCGGATCTAGGGTCACTTAGTCGGCTCTTCTTCTTCCTCCCCACTTCGGTGTGTCCCTTTCATTTGTTTATCGCGAGAAGCTTTCAGCACGATCTTCCCTTGTCAACTCTCGTCAAATTGTGTGCCTACCCATGGTATATATATTGACCGCTCTCGATAGTTAGTTGGTGTCATTTGAGAATAAAACTCCCCATACGGAGACTCGAACCCCTGGCTTCAACCTTAGCAGTTTTCGTGGTTACCTGCTAGACCACCGGGGCGACCGACATGGTTAGATTTGATGGAAAGGCGCACACAAGTGCATGTCACCCTTCCTTTCAGATTTGATCGGGGAGATGTCGGTCAGGAGTCGGTAAAGGCCTTCATAAGGGGGACTGCATTATTGGTTTATTTTTATCAAGTATTCAGGTATGATTTATGAAAGGTAGGTAAAAAACACTATGGACCTCTGAAGTGCATGCTTACTGGTACTCGTCCTTTGTGGAGAGAAGATAAAAGTTTACCTCATAGGTAATACGTAGTGTGGATGGGGGTGGGTGATCACTTTTGCTGAAGGGGGAGCCCCCCCCGCCGGTTTGTCCATATACAAGATAATAATAGTGTGGATGGGGGTAGGTGATATTGAATACTCAACTACTTGAGCTAATGTGGATTGATTAATCTAGTAAAAGGGAAAGAACAATACAATCTATAAATTTATTTTGCGAAAGGGGGACAACTGGACTTCTGAAGCCCATGCTTACTGGTACTCGTCCTCTGTGAAGAAAATAGTACTTTTTAGGTAATAGTGTGGATGGGGATGGATGGTTAATTTTGCAAAAGGGGGAACACAATATAAACTTAGGTAGCAATAATGTGGATGGGGGTGGATGCTTAATATTGCAAAAGGGGGAGAAAAATATTTTACATTCATTGATTTAGCTAAAGGGGTAGTAGGTATAGTTCACCTAAAAAGGACACGTTTATATTATTTTAAGACATTAAACAATTTTGATACAAGAGCGGACACGATGCACAACAATGCAAAACAGTAGTACTATCATATTCATAGCAAACGGGGGAGAATTTGTGTTTGTTGGATCATGGACAATAATAAATTTAGCAAAAGGAGAAGAACAGTATATCTATACGTATACGGTATATTATATGCAGTACGCAACTTTTGTTCCCAGCTCGAGAAAAATGAGGGAAGACCAACGGAGGCATGGGTTTGGGAAGCACGCGCAGGCACCTTACGCTGAAGAATACGGTAGGCAGGTGCTTCTTGAAAATACAAACGGTGCATAGCTCGAAATACGACGAGATTCAAACTCGCGCCTTCGATGACGTAGTGCACCCTAACTATTAACAAAAGCTTTCTACGATACAAATATCTTAAAACTACTGCCGGTGCTTTGTTGCTGTTGCTGTTGTTGTGGTTGCTGTTGGTAGTTACTCTGGAGTATGGAAGGAAACAATATATCCAAGAAAGAAGGGAAACTACTGTTGCAGTTATACTGCCGGTGCTTTGTTGCTGTTGCTGTTGTTGTGGTTGCTGTTGGTAGTTACTCTGGAGTATGGAAGGAAACAATATATCCAAGAAAGGAGGGAAACTACTGTTGTAGTTGTAACATGTGGTACATCAATCAATCTGAACGAACTCACACACTACCACACAGCAAACCAAATCAGGCAGATACATACGTTTAGTATATACAGCAAACGGAAACGGGCGACACGAAACCACAGGAGATCCGGGAAGAAACTAACTACAAGTAGCGAAGAAATTGAATCTTGAACAAATTTCGGGGTATTTAAAAAGGTTAAACGGGCTTCTCCTTACCCACCCAGGGCTTGACCCCCAACCCTCGCACCCCTCACACATATCGTCTTCCTCTCCCACCCACCCACCCACACCCATCCCTACTACAGCATACTACGCGTCCACCGGTTATACACTCTTGGACCCTCCACTCTCCACCCTCTTTTCCACCGGACCTAAAGCGAGCTGTTGCAACCTCGTCTTCAGTTGATCGGCATACCGATCGCTCTCACCCCTACTACTGCTGCTGGAGGCGTTGTTAGCAAAGAGTCGACACACTACCGCCCACACGATGGCACACCGGTGAGCATTTTTCCAATACTCGAGAGAAGTACATTTGGCAGGCATAAGGGACCCCCACGACACAAAAGTTCTACTGGGAAGTACAGACATACACAGGAGGAGCAGTCAGTGTGTATACGCTCAATTTCTGACGCGAGTAAAAGAGCGGATAACATATATATATATACATATACTATTCACCGGGTAACTGTTCCAACGTGCGCGAACAACGATTTACGGCACCTCCCATACCGGGAGGGGGGGTGCCTACTATGATGTAAATAAGCAGCAATGTCGTGAAAAAGGCTCGGCTCGCCTCGCGGAGAGAGTGAGAATCCCGCGGGGTTGTACAAAGGAAAGAGAAAACCAAACAAAGTATTATGTAAAGATATCGAGTTATCAACCACCCCCGCCCCGTAAAGCACTTCCGCTGGAGAGAGAAACCAGAAAAGGGCGCACGAATTTGTTGCCGCAGAGTTAGTTGTTGTGACCAGGATGTGCTTATTATGACAATGTATCAAGGCCCCTATTATTGCTATGCACGCATGGTGCCACAAAGCACTACGCCTCGCAGCTGGATTGCTAGCACCGGGTAAGTCGTCGTTCCTGTCGTATATGGCATTGCATTGTCTGCTCTGCTTACTGCATTGAAACGTAGCATACCTGCGTCGTAGTTTTGTGACCACATACCACAAAGTGCAGTAGGTATCTCTAGGAATAATAACACAAATCGGCACGGACACTGTTGTGGGTGCGTTGGATGTCGACGGGCAGAAACATAACGGTTTAAGGGACCCCTTCGGGCCGAAATATATTAGAGCAAATAAAAACAAATCCGTTTATTGTTTCAGTTGCCATACTATTTCTTGTATACTTTCTGCCTTTTCATCACTCCCCACGGAAAACGGTATTCCTCTTGTTCCAAGACTCAGATTTCCGACCGATGAGTAGTTTTAAAGAGCGTAGGTCATGGTGAACATTCGTGTCGAAGGAGGCGTATCGATCAGAGGCCTTTTCATCACGAAAAGTGCCTCCTACTCAAAAATGTCTCGCCATACCCCTGCTACCCAAAGACGAACTTGAAAAATGCCAGGTTCTCCGGCTGCTGGTACTATTTTCACTCAGATTTTCGACAAGGACGCCGAGCACTCGTAGGTGAACCTACCTGGGTCTCTAGTTCGACCGTCCGTAGCGTCCTACGTGGCCACGGGAGAGTGTAGATACCGAACAGGAGCTCCGAAACGATCAACAGTCTTGCTGCAGAGTACTTTCATTTCGTGATGCAAACACAGCAATGCCTACACTCCCTTGGAGATGCAAGAGCTCAAACACCTCCTAGATACTATAACGAACAAGCTGTATATACTTTGGTCGGTCGGAGATATGAACATTAGAACTGAAGCTATGCCGTGTTCCGTAATAATTACTGATATGGTGTTATTATGACCAGACATATTGTATTGCTGCTGTATAAAAGACGAAAAATATACCAGTATATATTTGAACACCCAAGTACTCTTTTTTTTATGACCGAAGGGATCCCTTCATGTGAAGAACACACACACGATAGCTTCCAATACCGGACTATTGGAATCTACGTAGATAATACTCAGTTGTACTGGTCGTATAAACGTACTGTACGTAGTCCGTGCAGGTTTTTTTGTTTCCAGTATTTAAATTTTGTTCACGTGCAGTACAAAGGAACAGGTTTATGTTCTCCTGATAGGATTGCCTGATCGCACAACTTGAAAAACACCCACCTCTGAAACGCTCGTTCTTAGGCGCACGCACGTGTTTCTGGATTTGTTTTCCTTCATGGATCTTATTTGGACATGGAAAGTTATGAAAAAGCACAAACAATGTCATTAAATTTCACGAACAGAAGATCTTTCATAGGACTATTTTGACAACGGATTTTGACCGCTGTCGGGTTTTCGCAGGTATTCTGATATTCCGATAAATAATAAGTAGAAAACAAAACAAAACGAGCGATAAAAATACTGAACAGGGAACGTCATACATACATCCTACATGAGGACTATAAAATCCGTAAGTACGCGCGATCGAAGTACTTCACTCAGCTAGCAAAGACGAGCTTCGACAAAATCCTCGAGCTCACCAAGGGCGTAAAAAAAAGAAGAGAAAACGACACCACACTTACTTGTAGGAAGGTCAGAATAAAAAACAAACCGAATCGCTGTGATCACAGGACGAAATGAGCGAAAACCATTTTTTTTTCGTTTTTTGTTCCCTTTTTTTTAACTTGGTTTTAGAGACCCCCCTATTTTTTTTTCGCTGGTGGGCGGGGAGTTAAAAAAAATATGGACTTATTGTTTTCTGGGATCACAACGGCCCGGTTCTTCCCTCCAATATAGGGGGGGGGGGTAGTGGGGTATCTGGGATTCAGATCCGCGCATACCCTTGAGCTCACAGCTGTTGTTGTTGTTGTTGTTGTTTTAAAATATATATTTCACCGTTACAGGTTTTCCGTCCAACAGAAGGTGTAGAAGTCTGGGTGTCCCCATTGGTACGCAGGTGATATATATATATAAATACATATTTCTTTATTAAACTCGAACGATATTTCGCGAAACACTCGTGGTTCTGCTAAGAACAGCTGGTTGGTGTTGTTAAGATTTTTCCCTTGACAACCTGGAACTTGCTTGATTTTGGAGTTGGCGCAGCAGAAAACCCGCGACGTCAAAGGTGAAACAGTATGTATTTGTTCGCTCGGTCCTGGTTTGAGCACGACGGACTGTGGTCATCGTTTCTTGCAAGTCGTCATATTATCGAAAGTTAATAGCCGAAAACAGATTGGACCAACTGCACTGCACTACATCCAATATGACAGTTTCTCGTGTAACGCCATCAACACCACAATCGCGGGAGTGATCCTGGGATATTACAGCTCATCATGATGTATTTTTTCTGCCCACTTTGGAGGCCAGCCTTGACACATCCCTGGCCTCTCCCTACTCTCACAGCTAATAATCGCCGAAGGAGAAACTATTTTTTCGGGATCGTTTCTCGGAATGTCTTTAGGCCGTTTCTTATGCAATTATTTTTCATGTTCATAAATGGACCCCCCTTTTTATCAAGGGCAAACAAGCAGCACCATATTTCAACTCAAAACCAAGCAGTTTGACCACAAAATAAATATTGACATCAGTTTGGTCAGGCCACCTCAATTAGTTTGCGCGCCAGATTGATCAAGGTCAGAGGCTACAAACCATTGTTTATATTTGAGCCATTGTATAGGTTTATGCATTGTATAGGTTTATATATAACCTACTTGACAGTTAGCTTTAGCGCGAGGGCGCTCTGAGCCCTTCGGACCATACGCCCCCAAACCCAAACCCATTGCAACCCGCTCTCTCCTACACGCAACCAGTCAAGGACAGCGCTGCATTTCAATACGTAGCCTTCCCATAGGTCATGCCATCTTAATTTCGTCGACACGTAGCTTTCACAACTTCACTTAACCCCCAGCTCAAACATGCCCGTTTCATTTTCTGCTGCATGTTCTAAAGTTTCAGATTATTTCACCTTGAACGTTCCTTCAACCGCCGGTTTCGCCTCCAATCCACCCCCGCGTGCCCTCATATGCATACTTTATTTATTTTACGCGCCAAAACCGTTTATGAACCTATGCTCGAGTCGCCAGAGACGTGTTTTCGAGCTGCATGGGAGCTCTGCGCGTATCAGTGTTCCACTAGAAAGTTCCCGGAACGTGTTTCCTGATGTCATGACCGCGTTTTGTTTCGTTGTCCGGTACGTGTATAATAAACTTCCTTCGATCCGAAACTTTCTCAACGCACCTACAGCACCAGTACGTATGCTACTCTGATAAGTATATCCCATATGCAGGGTTGGAGGTCCCATATATAGCATCGTCCACATATCGGTGTTGGTACCGGTTCCATATACGAAGTCAGAAGTGCGAAAACGTTTGACGTCCTTTACAGACACAATAATGGTCCACATATGCTCCGAGTACCTTGGAGAAAAATATGGCATATTGTAGATGACACGCTTCAGATACTTTGCGTACTCGAAGTATTTGGGCATTCAGTACTACTGCTTATACTTCCAGTTACTCGCAGTAGTCAGGCCGCCAGTACTCTACTACTCTCATGTGAGGCTTTAAGGCACCACATCACACTCAGTACTCGGCGTACGACTCAGAGTCTACTCGGAGTGTTAAGTATACTAGCAGCATCTTTCCGATATTTGAAAGACTCGGCCATCATTACTCCCAGGTTCTGGGAGCCTGTTATTGGCGTTTACAGCATTTAGTTGACGCTTCACAAATGCTTCAATTACCTGGAAGAACAATTTGAGTATTTGCGAGGAAAAATACTCCAGATACTTTGGGTACTCGCCGTATTTCGAGGCTTCGTACTGCGGATACTGCCTGTACTCTGAATATTTCGCAACTCGATACTGCGTGTATTGCGTGTACTCGGAGTTTTGTACTGCTCATACTCCCAGTACTCCGAGTATTTGGGCCTTCAGTACTGCTCATACTCCAAGTACTCCGAGTATTTAGGGCCGCCAGTACAGTAATACTCTCAGTACTCGGAGTACGAAAAATACTCGATACTCGGAGTATGCTCGAAGTATCGAGTATACTCGGAACATCTGTGCAATGTTTCATCATCTACGTGTATACATATGTTATTTGCACTGCAATACAATGCGACCAAAACAAATTGTCCAAACAATTGATGCCTGCGGTTGTCGATCAAAACATATACTTCGTACATATATATGTGTACTTTCACTAATACACTAGATTCCAGCGGTTTCGCACCGATTTGGATCGCCCACCATCATTAGTTTCCGAGGCTGCTAATTGGTTAAACTTGTCGACCGCAAATTAGTTCGGGCATCAGTCTTCAACATTCTATTCAGCGGCGAGCTGCAGACGATTGTATATTGTCGAAGCAAAAGCGCTGATTCTGCACCGGCACATGGTTAACTGATTCGGGGCTCGGCTCAAAACCGAAACCAACCCTGCTACGTGTGTATGTGTGACAGAAATCATATATCCCCTACCTGGTATTTTCGGAAATCTAAACGAGCGCAGGATAAACACAATCGGCGTCAAAGTATGCATGACGTGCTTTGGGTCAGCCTAGCAAGTCGCGATTTCAAATTCAACCCCTCTTTGAGTCGGGATGTTTGCCTTTCGACTGTCACACACGGCCTTTGAAAATGCTTGCAGTTTGGCCCACTATATATGTTGCCAGCTTGTTGTGTGAAATTCTTAACGTTGGTGACTTCTATCCACCCCATCTCACAACCATTTTAACGACGTTTTCTCAGGTTCATCGCCTCGAGCGCTCCGCTTCTCCTGCTGTTCGCGAGAGTCTGCCAGGGACAACTGGTGGAAACGTGCGAGGAGCTGAAGGCGGCGTTCGACCTCACAAAGACCCAGGATGTCGTCGTCGAGATGTCCCGCTCCCAAGACATCGACTGCCCGGAAATCACCACCATGAGCATGGACTCCAACAGCCTCACCGTGATGTCTACCGAGGACGTCGGGCGTTTCTCGGGAACCTCCGGTCTGTCTGGGGTCCGGTTCGAGGTAACGAACGGAGCCTCTCTGGTCTGGGAAACGAATGTGTTCATCGACGGGCTGGAAGAGCAGGACCTGAACGGAGGGGCGGTGTTCGTTGGAGAGGGCTCGAGCGTCCGTTTCTTGAACGATGTGACCATGAGAGACGTCAGCATCCGCAGCGTGCCCGCGGAGGGCTCTGACAACCCTGGGTACGTGCTCAGCGGAGGGTGCGTCTATACCGACGGCGACTTCAGGGTGGACGGGACGGCAACGTTCACTCGCTGCGAGGTGACGGGTGGCGGGGAGGGCTCTCCGGGACCTGGCGGTGCGCTGTACGTCGGCGAGGAGGGTTCCGTGCGGTTTAACGGCCCCTTGGAGATAACAGACGTGTCCATCATCGACGACTCGGGAGGCGACGGAGGAGGCATCTACAACAGGGGCACGGTCAACATCAGGGGAAACGCCAAGTTCCAATCCATGATAGCTAGGAACGGTGGCGCCCTCTACAACACACCGGGCGCCCAGTTCAGGTTCAGGAACCAGGCAACCGCCCTGTTCATAGACTGCGCTCACAGCGAGGGTCTCGGCGGCGGCGCCTTGTTTAACGAGGGATTCTTCAGGTTTTCTGGTCCAGCTCTTTTCGTCGAGACGGAGGCACCCATGATCATCGTTTCAGCCACGGGCGAAACCGTGCTTTCGAGGAACTCGGTGTTTTGGGAAAACATCGAAAACAGCGACCCGGCAGTTGTCGTTGCCCCCGGAGGCGACATTAACGTCCCCAGATCCGTTTCGTTCTTCGACAACATCGAGTCTGACTGCAGTACGGTGTTGTTCGAGGAAGATGGCTCGTGCCTGTAGTATACCCACCTCGGGGGCACTGTGTCATTTCTCTCACCCCCGCGTGTTACGTACAAGGGATTTTACCTTCTCCCTAGGCGGCAGTCCAGTCCTTCTGCTGGACGCTCGTTCCCTGCTGCAGCTGTGGTAGCAGGAGTATCTGTAAGGGGCCTGCTTTGCGTCTGCTTGTGCGTGCGCTTGGCAAATTCATATTTCTTTCATTTGGCTTTCTGGTATTTGAAGCGCGGGATCCCCACTGCATGAAGGAGCGTTAAGCGCGGGGGTAGCGTAGCACATTCATGTGCTGGTGCTGGGCTAGACGTATACAATATTCAGTCATCGGATGCTGCATGACCCGTCGCCCTCCCCCGTGGGCCATGTAGTGTGTTTGCTGTCATGGCGCCGCCGTTCCTGTTTTGCTATTTCTTTGGTTCTGGTTGTGATAGTGAATTCGTGCTATGTGTCCACACCTGGCCTCCTGAAGGAATAGTTCCGTGACCAACCGCTATAGGCTTACAACTAGTCTCAGGGGCGTGATAAAGAAACAAAACTTGCGATGCCGTGTGTATTGACGACATCGACGCACGCGTGTCGTTTTCCGTAGCTCGGCGGCGTTCCGTTTGGTGGCTCGGCGCCGAAATGAGCTGTGTGGATTGGTTGCATATCGACTACGAATATATGTATTGGTTCTTCCTGTCTGTGCGTTGTGTGCTTTGTGCTTGTTGCGTTGTTGCTGCCTTTCGATCGTGGCGATGCGTCGCACTGGGTCGCAGCTTGCATTTATTTGAACTGGACGATTCCTTTTTTTGTTTTGGACCTGCTTGGGGACGGCGAACCAACTGCGTTCAGCAGGTGTTTCAAGTTGCATGTTTGAGAGTGCCAATTAATAATAACGAAGTTCGAGTACGGGAAATTCCCGACGCATGCATGGTTAAGGACCATGCTCTGTGAGGGGGGTCACTTGAGGAGCTTTATATCTCAACCCAAAAAAATGACTCTGGAAGGAATATAAAATGACTACCCGATAAACAATGCCATGAACTACTGTAACTACGTATAGAGTGAAAGATATGCAACACACTAGTGGCAGTACGACGATTTTGGGTTAAGGAGCCTTTAATAGGTCGTTCAGAAAACGTTTCAGCCACAAAAAGGTATACCCTACGCCTTTATCGTAGCATGGCTCTTCCTTCCCGCTCAAGTTCTGAACTCTTGCTACCGTACTACCTGGTACAGTTGATGCCGCCTCGAACTCTGCATAGATATGTGCATAACGTTGTGTGTGCCGTTATTTGTTTGATAGATTATGTATTTTGTGAGGTGGAGCTCAGTCGTTGCAGTATAGAAGAGCGCCATTGTTGGTTACCGCACGCTTTACTTACAACGGCTGCACGGAGATGGAGGGGAAAAAAAAACTAAACGTGCTCGTACACGCCCGTTTTGTTTTGCATCTATCGATGTGCGGCTTGAACAGCCGGCCTTAACTTCAAGGGGGTAGGGATGTCTCTTAGCGGTGGGATTCACCTCGAACCAAATGCTATAAGTCGTGCCTCACAAAACTTAGTCTTTATTCGCGTGTCAGGTAGAGGCTCGCCTTACTCGATAGGTGTGCGCCTTAGCACGTCATACATACGGCATATGACGCGTGCTACGATAAAGGTAGCACCTTTTGGCTGAAACGTTTTCTGAACGATCGGTCTCCTTAACCCTTTTGGGACTGCAGTCCCGTTTTGGGGACAATCCACTCTAATTCTAAGTAATTTGTCCCCAAAACGGGACTCCAGTCCTATAAGGGTTAGTCCAAAATCGTCGGACTTTCAGTTTTGTGTCGCAATATGGCATTATTCGTCGGGTAGCACTTTCAATTTCCTCCAAACGCTTTGTTTTTTTTGTGGCGTATGGAGCTTCTCAAGTGAGGAGCTCAGAAAAATCACGAGGCACCCCAATCGTACCATGCATCATATATTCGTCTTAGAATGATACCTGGTACATCTTCTCAGAGAGTCTGAGGGGATTTTCACGACCGCAGCGAGCTGTGGGGGCATGGCTGGAAAACACAGCAGGTATATCAAATCATTCCAACCTGCTTTCCGAACCTTTGTTTTTCCCGGACCTTTCCCCTGTTCTCTGTACTTGCTACAGTAGATAAAACTTAGTTTCCTTTTCGTATGAAACTCGCGATCGCACCACAGTACACAGCACACAGTGCGCTTCCACCTCGAGGAAACCATGAAGCCCGCGCTACACGGCACGCACCATTTCGCCTTCCCACCACACCTAAGGATGGGTATTTCCCCACCCGGAACCACACAATTTCCGGGAAACAGCCTTGTTCAGCTTGTCCTAAACGTTTCTTCTACTTCCCCTCATTCCGGCAAAATGACGTCTTTTTTGGGGGGGGGCATACATTATCATCCCCTCCAGGACTTCGCTCGCCATAAAGTGCAAACTAATCTACATCGCATACAGTATGATGTGGGGTTCGCGGCAAAACGTCACACACACGCGTACGCAACACAATGGGCAGAGTTTTAAAACTTGTAAAATCGGGGCTTTACATTCTATATGGAGGCGTTTATAGGCCCCTGGGGATAAGGGACGCGAATAATTTCCCCTGAAAAAACATATTACTTCGAGCCCTGTTAATTTCGGGTAATTGCCGCTACCGGGATATACGCGTCCTTGCCTACAAATACTGCCACTCTTTCGGGACGGCTTCGGCACTGGCGGCTTCGGCCACGGCTTCTTTTTTGCTGACATGACGCAAGGCGCCACTCCTCCTCCAATCAACTATCTGCGGTGTTTTATGCTCATCGACGGCAGCAGCTGCAGTACGAGAAGTATCACAACTACAAGCAGTAGAAAAAGGGGTAGTGGCAGCCGTCTCCGCACTGGTATTGATGCAATACCTGGTGATACTGTAGGAGTACCGCATATAGTACGATTACGCCCTTCCGAGAATACCCGGTATAGTCAAAGATTTCGATCGCACTTGTATTGTTTGGGGATTTAAGACAAACACTGCTTTCAACTTATTGGTATATATGACGTGTAGCCGTCATTTTTTGTTTGTTTTTGCTGAGCACGTCTTAGATTCGTCTTAGCCCACATCGTACATCCTGTCCTAGCACGTTATCAAGTTTCAAACGAATATACTTAGGCCTAAACTAACGATTAAGCTGCGACTAAGATTATTACGCCTTTCTCTAAACGTCTAGTCCCTGCGGCCGGCTTATTTCTGGCTACGTCTCAACTTTTAAGTCAGGCGCACGACTGGTCGCTCCTCTTGCGCCCCACCGTACATCAAAGAGACTTCCTCCCCACTTTTCATGTGGGTGATGTTTTGTCCAGTGTTCTGTCCCCTCGTCGCTATACACCGGTCCATCCCTACCATATCGGAGCTGTGCTTTCACCCTTTGACCCAGCAGTGTATATTCCAAGTCTCTATCATGCGTCACTCTCCTGCTTCTGTTGGTTTCTCGGTAATTCGTATAGCATGACCTAGCAGGCAGCCGAGCGCTCCGGGGAGCGGCGTAAAGTGGGAGGCATGCGGTCTGCATAGTGATATTGCTTCCGTGCGGGGAAGCATTGATGTTCTGTTGTTGCGCTCGCGAAGGGAGAAACACACGCCAAACCTCCCAGGCTCCACGCTCCTTGTAACGGTGTCAACAGGGCCCAATGAATTCCCCTGTCATTGTCGATCGACCTCCTGTACGACCTCAAGAGATACGCTCTCCGCGAGCTTCGTCGAAAAAGCTCTCCGCGAGCTTCACCGAAAACGCTAGGATGTCTGGGTGCCACCGATCGATGTACTTATAGCCCTACCGCGGACAATGCACCTAATCGCCGCACGGCATAATCGGGGGAGATAAAACATACCAGGTACCGGTATAGCTGTACGGACAACAGCCGAAGTGTTGTATGTTGGCCAACGAACTGCCAAGGCGCCCCGACAAGCGGATGGGGCCGGAACGTGGGAGGGATGTCAACCATCAGACTGGACCAATCGACCTATTCGAATCAGCTCGAGGGACATCATTGTATTATCACTACGGCTGGTCTACTGTAGCCGCCGGGCTTCCTAGTCCTACGAACTGGGAAGACGGTCCAATTTGGATCAACTCGGGGAGAACACTAACATTACTAAGACGACGAACACAGGACTAGCCTTGATGATATACTAAAACCGAAAGGACCAACCAGTCACTCTTGCCGTCCTGGTCGAGACTTGGAAATATGTGGGGTTTGAGGATCGTGGTTGTCCATTGCAGGAGTTTGTGTGGATCTCTGTGTTCGACGAGCCAAATGTTGATATTTACCGGTGGGATTCTTGGAGGACGATTTTATTGGTATCTTTATTCGGCAATTGAGAACTGTCATAGTCACGAAGCAGTCATTGTAACACTGCAAAAACAGTCAAAACAGGACTAGTCTTGACATAATACGACCAACAAAAGTTCGTACCTGTCACTCTTGCAGTAATGGGCGAGGCCTGGAAAGGTGCGAGTCCGAGGATCGTTGCTGTATCCTCCATGATTTTGAGTGCAACCATGTGTTAGGCGAGCCAGATTTTGATAGTTACCGGTCGGATTGTTGGATCGCGATGTTTTTACTGGTGTTTTTATTCGGCAAATGCCACTTCTCATGAGCGTAATTGGACGCGAGTCGACGACCGAAGAAAGTGCTGAAAACTTATCGCGATAAAAATGCAAGGCACGTGTACCGTAGTGGGGAGGGAGGAGAAGAGCCTACGTAGTGACCCCGGATCTCAGTTGCGACTAAAAAGGGAGCGAGAACAGAAGAGGGAAGACAACAAATGGGATGGAAAAACAAGCATACAACATATCATGCGGAAGTCATTTCAACACTGCCCATACCGTCAACAAAGCACTAGCCTCGAAATGAAAGGAACACCAAAACGACTAACCGGCCACCCTCGCAGTACTGGTCAAGAACTGGAAAGGCTCGTTCCGAAGATCGTCGCTGTTCCGTTCAGGCGATTGTGTGCAGCTCTGTGTTCGACGAGCCAACTATTGCTATTTTGTGGTCGGATTGTTGGATCGTGATTTTATTGGTATCTTAATTCGACACTTGCCAACTGTCATAGTCATTCGGCAATCATTTTAACACTTCCGAGATCTTTAGCGCAGGACTAATCTCGTTGAGTGAATAAAGCGTTTAAACAAATACCCATCTACTCTTGCAGTACTGGTCGACACCTGTAATTGTGTGAATTCGATAAACGCTGATGTACCCTCTGGACGTATGTGTGCAACCATGTCATCGACGAGCTGTATTGGTATTTACCGGTCGGATTGTCGGATCGTGACTTTGTTGGTACCTTTAATCGGCAATTGAACTGACTTAGCCATGCGGCAGTCATCGTAACACTACCCAGACCGTCCACACAGCACTAACCTTGACAAATGAAGAAAACCGAAAGAACTAACCAGTTGCTCATGCAGTAGTGGTCGAGACCTGGAAATATGTGAGTTCAAGGGTCATTGCTGTACCTTCCAGGCGATCGTGTGCAGCTCTGTGTTCGACGAGCCACATATTGACATTTACCGGCCGGATTGTTGGATCGCGATTTTATTGGTACCTTAATTTGGCATTTGCCAATTGCCATAGTCATTCGGCAGTCATTTGCACACTGCCGACAGCGTCAACCAAGCATTAGCCTTGAAACAATAGGAACACCAAACATTGTTCTAACCAGTTACACTCGCAGTACTTGTCGACGCCTGGAAAGGGTTGAGTTGGAGGATCGATGCTCTTAAATGTTTGTTATGATCCCATTTGCCATGTGGCCACATGCAGCTCTTAATTCAATCATTTAATTTACATCCATTTATCAATATTCTCTGAGTACCTGACAGGCTTAATCTTATACCCGCAATGCAGTCGCCCTTATGAAGGCCTTCTCGGTCGTAATCGTTTGACTCCGACTGGCCTGTCCAGCCCCTTAACGCAACGCAGCATCATGGTTGTGGTATGCGGTAGCTTGATAAATATTTGCCGGTATTTGGGGTTTTCGTATATTGTGTGTGGGGTTTCGTAAAATATATTTTTCGAGGTATTCATGAGTATGTCTCGCCGCGTGAAGTGTGGATGCTGCTCCCAACGGGGGCAGTCGCAGATGATAATGATACGACCCGGGCTTTGATGATAACGATACTGCCCGCATAGACATATGTGAGTGGTGCAGCCGGTGACAATCCTGGTGCGGCTTACCTCCTGTGTGTGGTTTATGTGGTAGGGTCTCTGACCAAACGGTATTGACCCATCTGGTTTGTATTGATTTTTGGTGTATTATATCTTCTCTCCTCGTCCACAGCATCGCGGTAGGCCGCGTGGGGAACTTTGATCACGCCCGACCGTAGTAGTGTATATCAGCACAGCATCACCATAAACAAACATTGCGTAGAAATAATAAATGGCCACTACCCGTAGCTTCCTTGGCCGCTCGACCGTCGGATCTGTCTGCAATATCCGCGGTTTGGCTAACTGTGAGGTATCTCTGCTCTAATAATAGCCGGGCTCCAACGCCAGCAGACGTGCCGTAAATATGATCGGCCACTTTCAAGATGGAGATAGTATAATAATGTTATATACGCAGAGTACGAAGCAGCTTGGACTCAAAAACAAACAAATAGCAAGAGTCCGAAACCTCAACAGGAAGGAACAGTCGTGCTACGATAGAGGTGTCACGTTGCTGGAACTGTTTCTGAGCGGCCGGGCTCGTTAACCCCAAATCGTCAGGACGTCATCCTTGTGTTGCAGTATGTTTCATTGTATACGTAGCTACAGTAGTCCATGGAATTGATCATCGGGGAACTCTAAAATATCCCTCGAAAGTCAGTTTTTGGGTCAAGGTAGAAAACACTCCTCAAATGAGCTCCCTTGCTAAAAAAAGGGTCATTTACCGTATAGCATGCGTAGGAAACTTCTCTTACTCGAACTTTCGTGAATATTCTACTGGCGCTCTATCTCGACGAGTACATACTCGGCGCGAACGGGCAAAGCACCACATGTATTTGATACATCTGCTCAACGCACAGTTGGTTTGCCGTCTCCGAGCAAGGTCAAAAACGACAAAGCAATCGTCCAGTCCAAACGAATCCACGCTTCGACCTAGTACGACGCACAGCCAAGGTCGAAAGCCAGCAACAACACAACCCACACAAAGCACAGAACGCATAGAAATACTCAATACATGTTCGTAGTCGATATGCAACTAATCTACACAGCTCATTTCGGCACCATGCGACCAAACGGAGCGCCGTCGACATACGGAAATCGTCACGTGCGCATCGACGTCGTTAATACATACGGCATCGCAACTTTGTCACGCCCCTGAGACACTCTTTGTAAGCCTGTAGCGGTTGGTCACGGAGCTATTCATTGAGGAGGACGGGTATTGACACACATAGAACGAATTCGCTGTCACAACCAAAACCAAACAAAGAGAGCAAATAAAGGACTGCGGCGCCATGACCCGAAATAACTACATGGCCCACGGGGGGGGGGGGGGTCCTGCAGCATCCGATGAAAAAAACTCGTACGAAGTATAGGTCTAGCCCGTCGCCACTACCGCATCGCCAGCAGCACATGCATGTGCTCTGTTACCCCGGAACCTCACGCTCCTTCATGCAGTGGGGATCCCGCGCATCTGATATCCGAGAGACGTTAAAGATATATGGTTTTGCCACGCAAGCAGACACAAAGCAGGCCCCTTACAGGTCCACCCACGCTATTACCACAGTCGCAGCTGGGAAGGAGCGTCCAGCGGAAGGACTGGGCTGTCTACGGAAGGTCAAATCCCTTGTACGTAACACGCGGGGATGAGAGAAAGAACACAGTGCCCCGGACGTGGGTATACTACAGGCACGAGCCATCTTCCTCGAACAACACCGTACTGCAGTCAGACTCGATGTTGTCGAAGAAAAAAACGGAACTGGGGACGTCAAGCTCCCCTCCGGGGACAACGAGAACCGCCGGGTCGCTGTTTTCAATGTTCTCCCAGAACACCGAGTTCTCCGAAAGCACGGTTTCGCCCGTAGCTGAAACGATTATCACGGGTGCCTCCGTCTCGACGAAAAGAGCTGGACCAGAAAACCTGAAAAATCCCTCGTTAAACAATGCGCCGCCGCCGGTGCCCTCGCTGTGAGCGCAGTCTATGAACAGGACGCTTGCCTGGTTCCTGAACCTGAACTGGGCACCGACTGTGTTATATAGGGCGCCACCGTTCCTAGCTATCATGGATTGGAACTTGGCGTTTCCCTTGATGTTGACCTTGCCCCTGTTGTAGATGCCCCCTCCGTCGCCTCCCGAGTCGTCGATGATGGATACATCTGTCATCTCCAACGGGCCGTTAAACAGCACGGAACCCTCCTCGCCGACGTACAGCGCACCGCCGGGTCCCGGAGAGCCCTCCCCGCCACCCGTCACCTCGCAGCGAGTGAACGTTGCCGCCCCGTCCACCCGGAAGTAGCCGTCGGTGTAGACGCATCCTCCGCTGAGCACGTACCCAGGGTTGTCAGAGCCCTCCGCTGGCACGCTGAGGATGCTGACGTCTCTCATGGTCACATCGTTCAAGAAGCGGACGGTCGAGCCCTCTCCCACGAACACCGCCCCTCCGTTCAGGTCCTGCTCTACCAGCCCGCCGAATCGCACATTCGTTTCCCAGACCAGCGAGGCTCCGTTCGTTACCTCGAACCGGACCCCGAACAGATCCGCGCTCCCCGAAAATCTATCGAGGTCCTCGCTTGACTGCACCGTGAGACTGTTCGAGTCCATGCTCATGGTGGTGATTTCCGCGCAGTCTATGTCTTGGAAGGGATGCATCTCAATGACGACGTCCTGGGTCTTGGTGAGGTCGAACGCCGCCTTCAGCTCTTCGCACGTTTCCACCTGTCCGTGGCAGGCGCTCGTGAGCAGCAGGAGGAGCGGAGCGCTCGAGGCGATGAACCTGAGAAAACGTGGGCCAAATGGTGAGGTGGGGTCGACAGAAGCGGTCAGCGCTGAGAATGCAACACAACATCCTGGCAACATATATAGTGGGCCAAACTGCATGCGTTTTTTAAGGCCGGGTGACATTCGAAAAAACAAAAACATTCCGGCTCAAAGAGGGGTAATAATTTGAAATCGTGACTCTGCTAGGCTGACCCACAGCACGTCGTCATGCATGCTTTGTCGCCGATGCTGTTTCCCCTGCGCTCCTTCAGATTTCCGAATTTTCCAGGTAGTGGATATATGAGTTTTGTCACACACATGTAGCAGGGGTTGTTTCCGGTAGAGCCCCGAATCGGTTAACCTTGCGCTGGTGCAGAATCAGCGGTTATGCTTCGAAAATATACAATCGTCTACAGCTCGCCGCTGAATGACATGTTGAAGACTGATGCCCGACAAGTACTTTGCGGTCGACAACTTTGGTCAATTGGCAGCCTCGGAAACTCGTGATGATGGGCGATCCAAATCGGTGAGCAACCGCTGGAATTTAGTGTATTAGAGAAAGTACATACATGTACAGTATATATATATGTTGTTCGACAACCGTGGACACCACTTGGTTGGACAATTTATGTTCATCGACGATCGACGGCCTTCGAAGTCCACACTCCGGACAAGTCCTAGTATATGAATATCGACCCGCCCTACTCCGTCGCTCCAGCATTTCATGAACCACAAAATCAGAGTACACGTATGAAATTTTACTGGACACTACATCTCGACGGCTGTAATTTTGCAGGATTTGACCGGACCCAGGCGGTTTCGGTGAACGATTGCCGTTTTAAATAAAATTTGTCGCGCCAAAGTAGTTTGGAGTCTGTGTGCCAGATAAACGTGTTTGGAGTCTGATACACGCACATATAATTCACATGTACAAGATCTCTAGAAGGCCCAGGTACGATACTTCGTATACGATTACTTGAGACGATCACTATTCATAGCCAGCCCAGGTAATCAATTGTGCGGGCAAACCCAATCGATATACGTAGACCTCCTGGGAATATACTGCGCGGACAAATCCTATTATCAATAGTAGGCACAAGAAACAATATTATGGTCGACCAATGTTGTAGTTCGCAGGAAGCCTGCGCTTTCGCTTTGTCTGGACAAATCCTATTAATTGGCAGCCGGTGAAATATGTTGTGGTCGACACTTAAATTCGTAGATAGCCTGTGAAATATCTTTGACCGGTAAACATAAATTAATCAACAACCCAGACGGGCCCAGGGATTCGGATATCATACACCTAACCCCCCGCCCCGTCTCGAAAGGGATACGTGGTCAATGGTCAAATGACTAAGGCAGGCAACCAATGAGTACGCCCCCCCCCCCCCCCCCCCCGGAGTGCTCGAAACATTTTGTTTTTGCACTTTTTTTGGGGTGTCGGTGTATGTATGTGATTCGTGTCACAATACCGGAGAGGCGCAAACCCCCACCTCGCGTAAAATAACGTAGCATGGGACCCCAAGAAACGACTCCTTCTATTACGGGGGACTATAGTATATAGGATATAGGACCTATGGCCCGCACAAACCTATATATTTACCCATTCTTACCAACAATATTAGGTACTGTACGGTCTTCCGTAATACTCCTGTAGCGCCGGTCTATATCACGCCTACTCCGCACGTATAGCAGCAGTGAGATATACAGCAGTTGCTACCAGGACCGCCAGGGCAGACCGGGACGATACAGCAGTAGTATCGGTATTGTACCGCAGCAAAAAAGGTCTACCCCCAGCAGTATGAATAGGTGCCTCGTCTGAATACGGCATCCAAGTGCCCACCCAGCGGCAACACAAACACACAAAGCAACCGCTTGCAGTGTTCGGCTGCTGTAGCTGCGGCAAGCGCTATGCTGCTGTAGTGCCAAGATATACCTGTGCGAGCAAGGATGATGCTGCAGCTCAGTGGTAAGGCAGGGCAACACCGATATATCAGGTACCACAAGTACGTACGAGTATGATGATACCAAATACCAGGTAAGGTGCTCGAATATACTGTAGTATCTCGTATAATATATCAAGGCTTTGACCACTATTATTAATAATGGACTGGTATACCAAAAGGGTACCACGGCTGTGCACAGCAAACGACAGTCCTTTGCAGGTCAGTGCGCTAAAACAGATTGATTACAAACGATGCTATAGATTATGGTGCTCATGCTTTTGCTCGGAAAGGAGGCACTCAGGTTTGATGCTCTTCCGAGAGCTCATCATGCTGTCTGGCAGGTCGGTCATTGAGAGCCTTGCCGTCGCCAAAGTCGCCCCCACAGTGACAGACGCACGCTTTATTATATATCTTTCGAATTGCATTGTCATTATCCTTTTCCGAGTCGTGGGAGAGAGAGATTCTTCCCCTCGGCCAGATACCTGTATCTCAGCCTGCTGCAACCCCCTCAAGTGAAAAAAGGGGCACAAATGCCTGGCTCGGCTGACCAAACCAGCGACTACCCCACGTGTGCTCACACTTGCAGCAGGAACTTTGTGCTTGCTTGCGCTCGACGTGGGGATGCTGACCTGCACTTGACGCCTTTCTCGAAAGGGATGGCTACTACCTGCAGGTCCCTTCAAACCACCAAATAACGCAAAGCCAACCATACTCTATACCAGTCCCCGAGACAGACAATCCTTATTCTCTCTACCAATATACCCTACTTTGTTCGTTACTCCGATAGCGGAGGCCGTTAAGTCGTCTACGAACAAAACTACCCAATGTCCCCCTCCCTCACGACCTTCTTCAGGCAGTGCCTACCCAGCCAAGCCTGCCGATTCCACGGCTCTTCGGGGCCTTCTGGTCCACCTTTGAGCGAGCTCATAGCTCCTTTGTACCGCTCACTACTGCTACAGTCGCTGTCACTACGTACGCAGCTGCGGCCTATATAGGTCACAGGGCCGCCCAGTAGTAGTGTACTACTATGAAAGGCCTTGTATCAAGCAGGGGGAGAGGGGGGGGGTCTCTACCGTCCCCTGCTTTCAGTTTTATATAGTTATTGTTATAGAGTAGCGAGAGGGGACGGTGTTAGGTACACCCCTGTTGGGAGCGTCGAAGTTGAATGATTCGGCGTGAGGTGTCGAAAAAACAACTACGGGCCCCCTCGGACAACCTGTGAAATTATTTTCTGTCGACAAATACGTGTAAGGGGCAGACTCCGAACTTCACACGAAGTATATTTGAAAAAAAAAAAAAAAAAAACAGCTGTGAGCTCGAGGATTTCGTCGAAGCTCATCTTTGCTAGCTGAGTCTCTATCTCTCCTTCCCTCTCTCTCTCTTCCGCAGAAACAAAAAGGAAAATAAATTCGCTTCACCAGCGTGAGTTCGAATCAATTCAACAAATGACGCCAATATGGAGCCCGTACCTCTCGCAGAGTCCCAAAGGTCCCAAATGATGTGGTAGCTTTGACCCGCTACCGAGGGCTGCACTGTTCCTTCTTATATTTAGGGCAAGGAGAGAACCCTCCACGTTGGGTTAGCAGCGTGGAGAAGAGAGAGAGATCGAGTGTGAGGTTCGGGCGGGCAAACAAGGCCCGTCTCGACTTTAAGGAGGCTCGGGTTATTAAGCCGAATTCTCCCGGTTCTCAGAAATATTCTCAGATGTGATACTCGTAACACATCTGGTTGGTGTATCGTCTATGGGTTCATGTGCAACGACCATTCTACGAACTTTCCCCTAAACCTGTCCTCCACACAGTATTAGTACTCGGGAAATATTGATTGCATGCCTCCGCGAGCGCACACACAACACCCCATTCAAGGGCGTAGTATCCCGCAACAAAAGCGTAGAACGAACAGGAACACCGGAGTACATGATGTCTTCAAGAACAAGGCAATCTGGTGTATACCACGTGAACATATCGCTGTTGCTGTGGAGGGGGCCGAAACACGGAGCCCCGTATACAATTTGTTGGCTTGGATCTTCACAGGGGCGGGCTGTTCACTTCTCGCAATGCTTTGGGAGTTGGGAAGCACTTCCTGGTGGGGGACCGAAACACGTTTACAGCACACAGAGCCACGATGACATATATATATAAAACTCTATATCGTGATATATTTGAACTCTTTACACATAAAAACATATCGACATTTCCGGAGTCGTCTTTCGCGCGGTATAAAACTGAAAGTGGCGTATTCTTCCAGCTACAGATCGGGTATAAATCTCAACTGAAAAAAAAAGAAAAAACTCATCTGCGGGCCGTACGTATATGATGTATATGACAGCCCCGCCGAGATCAAACACGGAACACGACACAGCACGCAGCACACACAGCCAAGGTCACACGGCACACGGTCCGGGCAAGAGACCGTGGCTGCAGCTGCTTCTCTCGTTAGACTGCCGTACAACAGCAACTGTGTACTCTATTAATTTGGTCGTCATCGCACAGTGCGCAGGAGGGCTGGAGGAAAAGGGCTCGACGGTACAGATGGGGCACTAAGGAGGACAGTAGCCGAGTAACATAATAAGTACTTACGGCGGCGGCGGCGCGGACGCAGCCCGACGAGGGGAATATTCAAAGTGATTTGAGTCTTTCGTATCTACGCGCCAAAACAGCAGACAATGTACTTGGAAATAGTATACAGTTGGTTTCACAGGAGTCAGATCATTAACCAAAAAACAACAAAAAAACATACCTGGTACTACTGTAGCTCAACAGGAGTAACTATACTCGTAGACAGCGCCTACCGCACACCGTATATATACCCTGCGAAGATGCCGTCGCAATTTACGCAGGAGGACCAGAGCGACGGGTTGCCGGCACAGATGGAGCACTCAGGACAGCCACACAGCACCAGTATTTACAGCGGCGGCGGCAGACCGAGGAGGGAAATATTCAAAAGGACCGAGTGTTTGGTATCTACAGCAGGAAGCCAAAACAGCAGCAGACAAACTACTTGAAAAAATATTTTACAAGAGGCAGGCTGCAGGAGGAGTGAAAACATCAACGAAAATTATAGCTCGACCGCCTGCCCTGTCTTCGCAAAAAGCTCGCGGTCGCTGCTGTTACCGCTGTCCATGTTGCCGGGCTGGAGGTACAGAGCAGTGGACTACCGCAGGCACGCACGATGTGTTTGCTAGCTCTAGACGCTCAGCTCGTGCGCCCATTTTTCTGATTGCGGAAAACCGCAGGCACGCACGATGGGTGTGCCAGCTCTATTAATAGAAGTTCAGCTCGTGTGCCCATTTTTCTGATCGCCGTTCACCCACGGTCCAACTTTTTGCTCAATTAATTCCACGAATTCCAACGTTTTGCTCAAGATACAGAATAAGAAAAATCGACTTGGTGGCATTTCCCACCAACCCGATTTATGGCGATAATATCGCCCTATCTGACGATGGTATAAAACTGGATATGCCGATATTTCATTCAAAAACTTCGTATATGTCGATATTTTATCAGTTTTATATATGTCTATTGTCTTGTAATAATTACCCCGGATACGAATGGCAGTTCAAGAAATACGAGAACGGAGACCAATTACCTGTTACCTATATTGAGGTCATTTCAGGCCTTTCAAGCCCATACGATACTACAACCTTCTTCTGTTGGATGGACATCCCCTGTACAACGAGTAAGGTTGAAATATGCATACAATAGTATGACATTCCCGGTTCAATGTTATTGTTTCTTGTTCAGTTTTGGTTTTCTACCTAATCGAAATATCAGAACAGCTGTCGAAATCCGTTGTCAAAATGGTCCTATGAAAGGTCTACCGTTCGTACCATTGAATATCATTGTTTCACAGATGCTCCGAGCATACTCAATACTCCGAGTATACTCGGAGTATCGACTATTTTTCGTAGTCCAAGTACTGAGAGTATTAGAGTACTGGTGGCCTAAATACTCGGAGTACTTGGAGTATGAGCAGTACTGAAGGACCAAATACTCCGAGTACTGGGAGTATGAGCAGTACTTATCCTCGAGTACAAGCAGTACTCGGAGTACAAACATCTAAATTACTCGGAGTACTCCGAGTATCGGGAGTACCAGGTATTGAACACTGAAATACTTCAGCATTCGAGTAAAAGACTCCGAGTAATACTCTAACCCGGAGTACCTCGGAGTACATAACCCCGAAATACTCCGAGTATTACTTGTACCTCGGAGTATGAAAACCTGAAATACTCCGAGTATTGAAAGTATTAGCAGTACGAAATGCCGAAATACTCCGTGTATTCAAAGTATGGGCAGAACAGGATCCCTCCGAGTACAGAAAGTATTACGGAGTATCGAACCTCAAAATACTCCGAGTACAGCAGTATTCCGGAGTATCGAACCCCGAAATACTCCGAGTACAAGCAGTATCGAGAGTGTTCATACCCGAGATACTCCGAGTACGAGAAAAAAATGCAAGGTCAGGTTCTGTAGGGTACCTACAGAACCATACCCGGGGTATTTACCCGGGAAATACCCTACAGAGAACTTCTGTGAGTTCTGTAAGGGTTTTATACCCGTACCCGGAACTTCTGTAAGACCAGCGAGGCTCCGTTCGTTACCTCGAACCGGACCCCGAACAGATCCGCGCTCCCCGAAAATCTATCGAGGTCCTCGCTTGACTGCACCGTGAGACTGTTCGAGTCCATGCTCATGGTGGTGATTTCCGCGCAGTCTATGTCTTGGAAGGGATGCATCTCAATGACGACGTCCTGGGTCTTGGTGAGGTCGAACGCCGCCTTCAGCTCTTCGCACGTTTCCACCTGTCCGTGGCAGGCGCTCGTGAGCAGCAGGAGGAGCGGAGCGCTCGAGGCGATGAACCTGAGAAAACGTGGGCCAAATGGTGAGGTGGGGTCGACAGAAGCGGTCAGCGCTGAGAATGCAACACAACATCCTGGCAACATATATAGTGGGCCAAACTGCATGCGTTTTTTAAGGCCGGGTGACATTCGAAAAAACAAAAACATTCCGGCTCAAAGAGGGGTAATAATTTGAAATCGTGACTCTGCTAGGCTGACCCACAGCACGTCGTCATGCATGCTTTGTCGCCGATGCTGTTTCCCCTGCGCTCCTTCAGATTTCCGAATTTTCCAGGTAGTGGATATATGAGTTTTGTCACACACATGTAGCAGGGGTTGTTTCCGGTAGAGCCCCGAATCGGTTAACCTTGCGCTGGTGCAGAATCAGCGGTTATGCTTCGAAAATATACAATCGTCTACAGCTCGCCGCTGAATGACATGTTGAAGACTGATGCCCGACAAGTACTTTGCGGTCGACAACTTTGGTCAATTGGCAGCCTCGGAAACTCGTGATGATGGGCGATCCAAATCGGTGAGCAACCGCTGGAATTTAGTGTATTAGAGAAAGTACATACATGTACAGTATATATATATGTTGTTCGACAACCGTGGACACCACTTGGTTGGACAATTTATGTTCATCGACGATCGACGGCCTTCGAAGTCCACACTCCGGACAAGTCCTAGTATATGAATATCGACCCGCCCTACTCCGTCGCTCCAGCATTTCATGAACCACAAAATCAGAGTACACGTATGAAATTTTACTGGACACTACATCTCGACGGCTGTAATTTTGCAGGATTTGACCGGACCCAGGCGGTTTCGGTGAACGATTGCCGTTTTAAATAAAATTTGTCGCGCCAAAGTAGTTTGGAGTCTGTGTGCCAGATAAACGTGTTTGGAGTCTGATACACGCACATATAATTCACATGTACAAGATCTCTAGAAGGCCCAGGTACGATACTTCGTATACGATTACTTGAGACGATCACTATTCATAGCCAGCCCAGGTAATCAATTGTGCGGGCAAACCCAATCGATATACGTAGACCTCCTGGGAATATACTGCGCGGACAAATCCTATTATCAATAGTAGGCACAAGAAACAATATTATGGTCGACCAATGTTGTAGTTCGCAGGAAGCCTGCGCTTTCGCTTTGTCTGGACAAATCCTATTAATTGGCAGCCGGTGAAATATGTTGTGGTCGACACTTAAATTCGTAGATAGCCTGTGAAATATCTTTGACCGGTAAACATAAATTAATCAACAACCCAGACGGGCCCAGGGATTCGGATATCATACACCTAACCCCCCGCCCCGTCTCGAAAGGGATACGTGGTCAATGGTCAAATGACTAAGGCAGGCAACCAATGAGTACGCCCCCCCCCCCCCCCCCCCCGGAGTGCTCGAAACATTTTGTTTTTGCACTTTTTTTGGGGTGTCGGTGTATGTATGTGATTCGTGTCACAATACCGGAGAGGCGCAAACCCCCACCTCGCGTAAAATAACGTAGCATGGGACCCCAAGAAACGACTCCTTCTATTACGGGGGACTATAGTATATAGGATATAGGACCTATGGCCCGCACAAACCTATATATTTACCCATTCTTACCAACAATATTAGGTACTGTACGGTCTTCCGTAATACTCCTGTAGCGCCGGTCTATATCACGCCTACTCCGCACGTATAGCAGCAGTGAGATATACAGCAGTTGCTACCAGGACCGCCAGGGCAGACCGGGACGATACAGCAGTAGTATCGGTATTGTACCGCAGCAAAAAAGGTCTACCCCCAGCAGTATGAATAGGTGCCTCGTCTGAATACGGCATCCAAGTGCCCACCCAGCGGCAACACAAACACACAAAGCAACCGCTTGCAGTGTTCGGCTGCTGTAGCTGCGGCAAGCGCTATGCTGCTGTAGTGCCAAGATATACCTGTGCGAGCAAGGATGATGCTGCAGCTCAGTGGTAAGGCAGGGCAACACCGATATATCAGGTACCACAAGTACGTACGAGTATGATGATACCAAATACCAGGTAAGGTGCTCGAATATACTGTAGTATCTCGTATAATATATCAAGGCTTTGACCACTATTATTAATAATGGACTGGTATACCAAAAGGGTACCACGGCTGTGCACAGCAAACGACAGTCCTTTGCAGGTCAGTGCGCTAAAACAGATTGATTACAAACGATGCTATAGATTATGGTGCTCATGCTTTTGCTCGGAAAGGAGGCACTCAGGTTTGATGCTCTTCCGAGAGCTCATCATGCTGTCTGGCAGGTCGGTCATTGAGAGCCTTGCCGTCGCCAAAGTCGCCCCCACAGTGACAGACGCACGCTTTATTATATATCTTTCGAATTGCATTGTCATTATCCTTTTCCGAGTCGTGGGAGAGAGAGATTCTTCCCCTCGGCCAGATACCTGTATCTCAGCCTGCTGCAACCCCCTCAAGTGAAAAAAGGGGCACAAATGCCTGGCTCGGCTGACCAAACCAGCGACTACCCCACGTGTGCTCACACTTGCAGCAGGAACTTTGTGCTTGCTTGCGCTCGACGTGGGGATGCTGACCTGCACTTGACGCCTTTCTCGAAAGGGATGGCTACTACCTGCAGGTCCCTTCAAACCACCAAATAACGCAAAGCCAACCATACTCTATACCAGTCCCCGAGACAGACAATCCTTATTCTCTCTACCAATATACCCTACTTTGTTCGTTACTCCGATAGCGGAGGCCGTTAAGTCGTCTACGAACAAAACTACCCAATGTCCCCCTCCCTCACGACCTTCTTCAGGCAGTGCCTACCCAGCCAAGCCTGCCGATTCCACGGCTCTTCGGGGCCTTCTGGTCCACCTTTGAGCGAGCTCATAGCTCCTTTGTACCGCTCACTACTGCTACAGTCGCTGTCACTACGTACGCAGCTGCGGCCTATATAGGTCACAGGGCCGCCCAGTAGTAGTGTACTACTATGAAAGGCCTTGTATCAAGCAGGGGGAGAGGGGGGGGGTCTCTACCGTCCCCTGCTTTCAGTTTTATATAGTTATTGTTATAGAGTAGCGAGAGGGGACGGTGTTAGGTACACCCCTGTTGGGAGCGTCGAAGTTGAATGATTCGGCGTGAGGTGTCGAAAAAACAACTACGGGCCCCCTCGGACAACCTGTGAAATTATTTTCTGTCGACAAATACGTGTAAGGGGCAGACTCCGAACTTCACACGAAGTATATTTGAAAAAAAAAAAAAAAAAACAGCTGTGAGCTCGAGGATTTCGTCGAAGCTCATCTTTGCTAGCTGAGTCTCTATCTCTCCTTCCCTCTCTCTCTCTTCCGCAGAAACAAAAAGGAAAATAAATTCGCTTCACCAGCGTGAGTTCGAATCAATTCAACAAATGACGCCAATATGGAGCCCGTACCTCTCGCAGAGTCCCAAAGGTCCCAAATGATGTGGTAGCTTTGACCCGCTACCGAGGGCTGCACTGTTCCTTCTTATATTTAGGGCAAGGAGAGAACCCTCCACGTTGGGTTAGCAGCGTGGAGAAGAGAGAGAGATCGAGTGTGAGGTTCGGGCGGGCAAACAAGGCCCGTCTCGACTTTAAGGAGGCTCGGGTTATTAAGCCGAATTCTCCCGGTTCTCAGAAATATTCTCAGATGTGATACTCGTAACACATCTGGTTGGTGTATCGTCTATGGGTTCATGTGCAACGACCATTCTACGAACTTTCCCCTAAACCTGTCCTCCACACAGTATTAGTACTCGGGAAATATTGATTGCATGCCTCCGCGAGCGCACACACAACACCCCATTCAAGGGCGTAGTATCCCGCAACAAAAGCGTAGAACGAACAGGAACACCGGAGTACATGATGTCTTCAAGAACAAGGCAATCTGGTGTATACCACGTGAACATATCGCTGTTGCTGTGGAGGGGGCCGAAACACGGAGCCCCGTATACAATTTGTTGGCTTGGATCTTCACAGGGGCGGGCTGTTCACTTCTCGCAATGCTTTGGGAGTTGGGAAGCACTTCCTGGTGGGGGACCGAAACACGTTTACAGCACACAGAGCCACGATGACATATATATATAAAACTCTATATCGTGATATATTTGGACTCTTTACACATAAAAAAATATCGACATTTCCGGAGTCGTCTTTCGCGCGGTATAAAACTGAAAGTGGCGTATTCTTCCAGCTACAGATCGGGTATAAATCTCAACTGAAAAAAACAAAAAAAACTCATCTGCGGGCCGTACGTATATGATGTTTATGACAGCCCCGCCGGGATCAAACACGGACCCGACACAGCACGCAGCACACACAGCCAAGGTCACACGGCACACGGTCCGGGCAAGAGACCGTTGCTGCAGCTGCTTCTCTCGTTAGACTGCCGTACAACAGCAACTGTGTACTCTATTAATTTGGTCGTCATCGCAGCAGTGCGCAGAGGGCTGGAGGAAAAGGGCTCGACGGCACAGATGGGGCACTAAGGAGGACAGTAGCCGAGTAACATAATAAGTACTTACGGCGGCGGCGGCGGCGCGGACGCAGCCCGACGAGGGGAATATTCAAAGTGATTTGAGTCTTTCGTATCTACGGCCAAAACAGCAGACAATGTACTTGGAAATAGTAAACAGTTGGTTTCACAGGAGTCCGATAATTAACAACAAAAAACAACAAAAAAACATACCTGGTACTACTGTAGCTCAACAGGAGTAACTATACTCGTAGACAGCGCCTACCGCACACCGTTATATATACCCTGCGAAGGGGCCGTCCAATTTACGCAGGAGGACCAGAGCGACGGGTTGCCGGCACAGATGGAGCACTCAGGACAGCCACACAGCACCAGTATTTACAGCGGCGGCGGCAGACCGAGGAGGGAAATATTCAAAAGGACCGAGGTGTTTGGTATATCTACAGCAGGAAGCCAAAACAGCAGCAGACAAACTACTTGAAAACATATTTACAGAAGAGGCAGGCTGCAGGAGGAGTGAAAACACAACGAAAATTATAGCTCGGCCGCCTGCCCTGTCTTCGCAAAAAGCTCGYCGGTCGCTGCTGTTACCGCTGTCCATGTTGCCGGGCTGGAGGTACAGAGCAGTGGACTACCGCAGGCACGCACGATGTGTTTGCTAGCTCTAGACGCTCAGCTCGTGCGCCCATTTTTCTGATTGCGGAAACAGGCCGACATGTGGCAGAGGCGCTTACACCTGGCGAGTGTAAGGCTTGTGCAAGCTCTAGAAGTTCAGCTCGTGTGCCCATTTTTCTGATCGCCGTTCACCCACGGTCCAACTTTTTGCTCAATTAATTCCACGAATTCCAACGTTTTGCTCAAGATACAGAATAATAAAAATCGACTTGGTGGCATTTCCCACCAACCCGATTTATGGCGATAATATCGCCCTATCTGACGATGGTATAAAACTGGATATGCCGATATGTTCATTCAAAAACTTCGTATATGTCGATATTTTATCAGTTTTATATATTCTTTAATTGTCTTGTATAATTCACCTGTTCTGGTAGGCCGGATACGCGAATGGCGAGTAGAGAGGAAATACGTAGAATCCGGGGACCATTCCCTGTTACCGTTATAATGAGGTATATCATCGGCCTTAGGTCATAGCCCATAACGCATCACTCAAAATGACCACATATCTCACTTTCTTGTCTGGAAATCGACCATCGCGCCTGGTCAAATGCATAGGGAATGTGATGGTGTTGAAAAATCAGCAAACAAAGGATAGTAACCATTCCGGTTGATTTATCAAGTTCCTCTTATCATTGAGTTTTACTAACGTACAATATTCAGACAGCTGCGAATTCATATAGCTATCGGAAAAGCTCCTTCTTGACATGCCCAGGTCTACCTTGTTGCGCTTGAATCAGTGTCTACAGATGCTCCGAGTATACTCGATACTCCGAGTATACTCGGAGTATCGAGTATTTTTCGTACTCCGAGTCTGAGAGTATTAGAGTACTGGTGGCCTAAATACTCGGAGTACTTGGAGTATGAGCAGTACTGAAGGACCAAATACTCCGAGTACTGGGAGTATGAGCAGTACTTATCCTCGAGTACAAGCAGTACTCGGAGTACAAACATCTAAATTACTCGGAGTACTCCGAGTATCGGGAGTACCAGGTATTGAACACTGAAATACTTCAGCATTCGAGTAAAAGACTCCGAGTAATACTCTAACCCGGAGTACCTCGGAGTACATAACCCCGAAATACTCCGAGTATTACTTGTACCTCGGAGTATGAAAACCTGAAATACTCCGAGTATTGAAAGTATTAGCAGTACGAAATGCCGAAATACTCCGTGTATTCAAAGTATGGGCAGAACAGGATCCCTCCGAGTACAGAAAGTATTACGGAGTATCGAACCTCAAAATACTCCGAGTACAGCAGTATTCCGGAGTATCGAACCCCGAAATACTCCGAGTACAAGCAGTATCGAGAGTGTTCATACCCGAGATACTCCGAGTACGAGAAAAAAATGCAAGGTCAGGTTCTGTAGGGTACCTACAGAACCATACCCGGGGTATTTACCCGGGAAATACCCTACAGAGAACTTCTGTGAGTTCTGTAAGGGTTTTATACCCGTACCCGGAACTTTTAAGTTGTGTACGACCTACATACCCTACAGAGAACTTCTGTAAGTTCTGTACGACCTACATACCCTACAGAGAACTTCTGTAAGTTCTGTACTCCCCGTTTCACAATACCCGGGGTACCGGTACAACGTGTTTGTACCTGCCCGGAACTTCTGTGAGTTCTGTACGCCCGTGCCACAATAACCGGAACTTCTGTGAGTTCTGTAAGGGTTGTATACCCTAACCCGGAACTTCTGTAAGTTCTGTAAGACATCCATACCCGTACCCGGAACTTCGGTAAGTTCTGTAACACCTTGGGCACAATACCCCGGGTAAGGGTATTCCCTAGGCACAATACCCTGTGTGCCGGTACAGATTAGGGTATCGTTGAGGATGTCAGGAGGCGGTCAGTCGAGGGAAAATGGGCATCGGTCAAGGGAGTGGATTCGAGTGTTCCACACTAAAACCTAGTATTTTGGCGTCAGTCAAGGATAAAACATGAAAAATTGCCGTCAGTCAAGGGGTGAAAGTGCCGTCTCCTGACATCTTTTGAGGAGTGATGTTATGCATTCTGACGTCATGTCTCATCAGTGACACACACCAAAAACGAAATTACGAAATTAAATTACAGTGTACAACCCACCTCGCTCACAACCACACATGAACCGAGCACACAAGTACGTGCATTTTGATTTGGGGGGTAAATCTATGACCGCGCAAGTTATTCCCATGAAGTTGGAACGGTCCTTACCGTGAAAATCGTGAAATACAGCTATAACAGAAATTAGCTACAATGGTACGTACATGCATGGTATATACGCGTTAGTACCGGTATAGTGTGTCATGTTTGAAGTACACCAATCGCAGTATTTCGAAATGCATTTTATGTATATTTTTTTAGGAGTACATTTAAATTTGCAGTTTTTTCGCCCCCTTGAGGTGGGTATTTACCAGGGTATCACCGGAACTTCTGTAAGTTCTGTACGCCCGTGCCTCAATCGGAACTTCTGTGAGTTCTGTACGCCCGGGCCACAATCGGAACTTCTGTGAGTTCTGTACGACCGGGCCACAATCGGAGCTTCTGTGAAATCTGTACGCCCGTTCCACAATGAATACCAGGAACTTGTGTAAGTTCTGTACGCCCGTGCCACAATACCCGGAATTTCAGTGAGTTATGTGCGACTTTCATACCCGTACCCGGAACTTCTGTAAGTTCTGTGCCACCGAGCCACAATACCCGGGGTACCGGTACAACGTGTTTATACCTGCCTGGAACTTCTGTGAGTTCTGTACGCCCCCGTGCCACAATACCCGGAACTTCTGTGAGTTCTGTAAGGGTTTTATACCCTAACCCGGAACTTCTGTAAGTTCTGTACTCCCCGTTTCACAATACCCGGGGTATCATACCGGTACAACGTGTTTGTACCTGCCCGGAACTTCTGTGAGTTCTGTATGCCCCGGCCACAATACCCGGAACTTCTGTGAGTTCTGTAAGGGTTTTATACCCTAACCCGGAACTTCTGTAAGTTCTGTAAGTTCTGTAAGACACCCATACCCTAACCCTAAATCCACAAACCCTACAGAACCTGACCTTCAAAAAATGTACGTATATACGTACGTAGAATTTGAAATATTGATGTTCTGTGTTGGGCACGTGGTTTTAAACTTCGGTGATTCAAATTCTGAAGTTTCGGATTTCGTGTCATACGATCGAAAAAAACAACATTCATTCATATTTTACATAGCATACGATACACAGCAGTACAGAACACCTAATAAGAAACAGGAAATCTGGTCCAGGCTGGATTTCTTATTTGAGAGAGGCTGCTTTCAACACTAATTTCAATATAACGACTCCCGAATTTCTTATTTTACTCTAAATCTCAGCCTGGCTTTCTTATTAGCCTGTTTCTTATTATGTGTCCTGTACTGTAGTCACGTACATACGAGCATCTGGTACCAGGTAGCATAACAATACTGCACAGATGCTCCGAGATACTCGGAGTATCGGGTATTTTTCGCACTCCGAGCACTGAAAGTATTAGGCTACTGGTGGCCTAAATGCTCGGAGTACTTGGAGTATGAGCAGTACTGAAGGCCCAAATACTCCGGGTACTGGGAGTTTGAGCAGCACTTTTTCTCGAGTACAAACAGTACCCGGAGTACAAACATCTAAATTACTCGGAGTACTCCGAGTATCGGGAGTATTGAACACTGAAATACTTCAGCACTCGAGTAAAATACTCCGAGTAATACTCTAACCCGGAGTACCTCGGAGTACATAACCCCGAAATACTCCGATTATTACTTGTACGTCGGAGCATGAAACCCTGAAATACTCCGAGTATTGAAAGTATTAGCAGCACGAAATGTCGAAATACTCCGAGAGTACTCAAAGTACGAGCAGTACAGGATCCCTAAATGCTCCGAGTACAGAAAATATTCCGGAGTATCGAACCTCATAATACTCCGAGTACAGCGGTATTCCGGAGTATCGAACCCCGAAATACTCCGAGTACAAGCAGTATCGAGAGTGTTCATACCCGACATACTCCGAGTACGAGCAGTATCTGGGAGTATCGAACCCCGAAATACTCCGAGTACACGAAGTACCTGAATTATTTTATCCCCAATACTCCTTACTTTACTCCAAGGTTTTTGGAGCATCTGTGAATTGTTTCATGATTGTTCACAACTGTTCAAATGGCCAAACCATTTCCATGAATGAAACCAAACAAATCCAGACAAACGTGCGCGTACAGATCAAAGAACGAGCGTTTCGAAAGGTGTTTTCTAAATTGGGATATGGTGGTCCCATGTCAGGAGAACCCAAACCTGCTACGTTTTACCGACAAAACATTGGAAACGAAAACCTGCACGGACTATATATATGAACTAGGGCATTGAAGTAAGTAGTAATGGAGATGATAGAGGCTCAAATTAAAGCTAATAATAATAAATAGGAAGCACACTGACAACGAAGATTCTTATTAGGAGTACAAATGGTTAAGAAAATAGAAACGAGGGAGATTGACTCCTAATCAATGCGGGTTGTTTGATGGAAAAACATATTTATAATAGAGCATTAGCCAAAAATAGGTATACCTACGCACTTTGATCCATCTATAGGTACACTGCGTAATGTACACCGGAAATGGCCTCCGGGCCCGCCTGATCTTGGGCCTGGGCTCCATTGTACATACAAATGGCTCAGAGTGCGCAGGTACACCTATTATCGGCTATTTAATGTGCGTATCACCTATTTTTAGCTTCAATTGTACCTATAAATGGCTCGAACGATCCCTTTTCGGCAACTGAAATATGGACAGACGGCCATATCAGATGCCGGGACTGTCAACCAGCCGACCGTACCAGTACAGCCACTGCACTGCGGAGTTATCACGCATTACCTACAAGCGAGAAATCGTTTCACGATCAATGCATACGTATTCAGTACAACACCCCTCCTACGCACACACGTATATATACCAGCGGAGAAACAACAATGACGAGTGTTTCCATGCCATTATGCTGAAAGTACAATATACATACTGTAGTGCAGTATATAGTAGAAGAACATTTGGTATATATACATGTACAGAGTAATACCATACGGTTACGAGGGGGTCTAAGTTACACAGCCGTTGGTGCGGTCCGGAACAACATTTCATACGTAGCAAACGTGGGTGAATGTGTTGCCATTTGTCTATATTTCAGTTGCCAAGAAGTGATCGTTTGAGCCATTTATAGGTACAGTTGAAGCCAAAAATAGGTGATACGTACATTGAGTAGGCGATAATAGGTGTACCTGCGCAGTTTGAGCCATTGTTAGGTACAATGGAGCGCAGGCCCAAGATCAGGCGGGCCCGTAAGCCGTTTCCAGTGTGCATTGCGCAGCGTACCAGTAAATGGTTTAAAGTGCGTAGGTATACCTATTTTTGGCTAACGCCCATTATTATATGTTGTCTGCTCTTTGACTCGCGTCGAATTGAGCGTATATCCGCTGCTCCCCTCCGGTGTATGCACCCCCCAGTAGAACTTTTGGGTCATGGATCCCTTAGCTTGCGAAATGTTCATCTCTGCGTATGGGAACAATGCTCACCGGTGTGCCATCGTGTAGACGGTAGTGTAGTGTGTCGACTCTTTGCTAACAGCGCCTCTCCAGCAGCAGTAGTGGTAGCAGTGGTGAGAGCGGTCGGTGTGCCGGTGAAAGGAAGACAAGGCCGCAACAGCTCGCTCCGTATCCGGTGGAAAAGGGAGTGGAGGGGGGAGGATCCAAGAGCGTAGATAACCGGTATACGCGTCGTATGCTGTAGGGATGGGTGTGAGTGGGTTAGGGGGGGAGGAAGACGCTGTGTTCGAGGATGTGGTGAGATGTGTGAGGGACGTGAGAGTTGGGGGTCAAGCCCCGGATGGGGTTCGTAGGAGAGAAATACGTTTAACCTTTTTATTACCCCGTTATTATAAAATACGGATAATTTTCTTCTTTTTTGTTTTGTTTCCCCGATCTCCCGTGGTTTCATGTCGGCCGTTTCCGTTTGCGATACGTATTCTAAACGTATATACGTATGTATATGCCTGGTTCGGTTTGCCGTGTGGGGTGTGTGATTTCGTTCAGATTGATTGATGTATTATATGATATCACATCACATGTTTTAACTATCAGTTGAAGTTGTCCTTGTTTCTTGGATATATCATATACGTTCCTTCCCCATACTGCAGATTGTGTGTGTTCTTCAGTATAAACCGTAGCAGCAGCCAACAACAACAACAACAGCATACACCGGCATTAGCTACTAGAAAGCTCGTAGTTGCACTATGTCATTGAAGGCACGAGCTAGAGTCTCGTCGCAATTTGAGCGTTTTTTGTGAAATAATAAGCCCCTTGCCCTGCCCTCACTGCACAACAGCAGTGTATTGAGTGTATTGAGCTTGTGCGTGCGTCCCAAATACATGTCTCCGTGGGTCTTCCCTCATTTTGCCGGAGCTGGGAACGGAAGTGGAAGTTGCGTATTGCGTATCGTATGCCGTATATAGATATTCACAGCAGTAAATACTCGCAGAACGTATCATACGTACATAGATTACGATGCCAGGCAGATATTACCGCGAAAAACCTCAGAGCCCTTCTGACCATAATAAACTGACCGAACCTATTACAACAGCCGCTTGCACGCTTTGCCCCAAATCGCCCCACACGTAAGCATTGTGTGGGTGTTCTTCACATTAAACCGTGTTTCCTGCTCGTCGAATCCAGGACACCCAGCGTCCGTGCCGAGATTCTTCATCCTATATATACGTAATATGTATGCAAGTTTCATGTGGCCACCAAACCACGACACAGCAAGCAGATATACTACGTACGGCGTACCAGGTGAATGAAGCACAGCAAGCAGAGAGCAGCAGACACTGCGATTCCATACGAGCGCGTATACAACACAGACAGGCGCGACCTACCCTGCTTGCAATACCTGCTTGCAATACAGATGTGATTGCGACCATAAAACAAACGTCTCAACAATTTCTTCGTTGACTTCAATACCTTCTCCCTCCCTTTTTTTCAAAACCTTTTCCACACCTCGTTTCCACACCTCGGATAACTTATTATTATTATATATAGACCAAAGGTTATGGTACCACTTTGTGGCTCGTTCATAATCTATCCGCAACATAGTGCCAAAGAAAATGGGTGTACCCCTCGTATGGAGCATAAAGTTGGCCACTATGTTCCCCAAGATTGAAAAACCCAACAAAAAGGGGTGTCTCGCCATCATCTGACCCCTGAGATGATGCCAGGCACAATACGCCATTATCTTGGTTGGCTCTTTTATTGTTCCGCGAATATATACGATATTACATGCCTTGCACTATATACGAGAACGATACGTATAATATGTACGTATGACGTACACCAGGTACGTATACTAAAGCGATACGTATCATATTTTGAATACATACGAGTACTTCCCTTCTTCCCCTCGCTGCCTCGGCAAAGTTTTTGCTTTGGCATGGCCCATAGCGAGGGGGGGGGTCTTTCTAGCGAGCAAGGCTAGGCTCACCCTCAAGCGGACCGATACCTTCTTGCTGCTGCGCACCCGCCGCGAAGCGTGTGCAGCGGTAGAGTTGGATCGGCACTGGTGCGTTAGGCGCAAAAGTTCAGATGCACGGGCCTTTTTGGCCGTCGGTGTAGACAGCAATGTCCATCTCACTTTTGTGCGCGGAGGCAGACGCCATCAGAAAGGTGGACGGACACTATGTACACGGCCCTAGGTGTGTTTGCTAGAGGGAGCTGTACTGTCTCAGTAACCTGGCTTCGCCATCAAAGGAGGAGGGAGCGTGTGGCGACGAGCTGTTGTTGGACTGGTCAATCCCTTCAGCGCGAGAATTTTTATTTTCCAGACCAAGCACCCTGAGTGCAACGAGGGAGAAAGCGAGGAGCCGACTGGGAAGGACAGCAACGAGAGCGTGTACGGACGGAGCGGGTCGAGTGTGGTCGTGCTAGGACTGGCCGAGCGGCACCGGAGCGGCGCGCCTGAGCAGCAGCACAGCAGCGCGCCGGCGCAGCAGCACAGCAGCGCACAGGAGAAGCGATCCGGAGCACGGACGACATCGACCCGTGACGGACGAACATTATTGTTTTTCTGTTTTCTGTTGACAAATTCTTCGCTTTTTCCCCCGAATGTTGTTGTTGGGTCGGTGTGGATGACGTCACTGGTTTTGTAGAGAGACGCGGCAGAGATGGCGCGGACACCCCGGGTGCCTTCATTGTGTGCCTGATCGTGGAAGACCCCTTCAATGTGGAACGATTCCTAATCAGTGTCGATGTTTATAATGCTGTGCCTAACACAGACCGTTCAGGATAGATTCGGGTAATTGTCAATGGACATGATGGCTTTGGTTGGCTGTTCTTTTTCACTTTGTGCCCGCGGACTGTCATTCTGGCAGCACTTCAGACAGCAGCTGCGTGCTCCATCTTGTTCCCACGCCTACCGTTTGTTTTTGTACAGACAGCACTTCAGACAGTAGTTACGCTGTAGTCGGCAAATTCATTGGTAAAGAGTGGGAGGTGGGGGGGGGGGGACGATGCTGCTGTAGTCGAATGGAGATTGCGGGCGTGTAGTTCAGTTTTGGACACGCATAACATGCTGTAGGGATTTTAGGTGTACCTCTTCGGACTTGTGTATCCTTTCCCTGCTAAGTGTACGTGTTCTTTAGGATTCTCTGATGGCTCTAGCACTTTTGTGACCACGGGCCGTGATCTTGCTAGATCAGACTATAGGGATTAGCAACTGAAACGAGTTTAATGTGAAGATAACAACAACAACAACAACAACAACAACAACTATGTTGTTTTGGCCATAGGCACTGCTGCTGCACAGCCTTTATCTTTGGTTGGCGAAAAAAAAGTCGGGAAGAAAAAAGAGCCACAAAGTGGTACTATAACGTTTGGTCTTTTAACGATAATAGTTTGATGTTCGGGAAAAAGTAATGACCTTGCGCCACCACGTTATCGTAATTGTAATAATAGGTGCTATGAAATAGCGTGTTACGTAGTACGTTACTATGTTCATCCGTCGATCGCCTGACAGACGTTAGATTTTTACGTTGGGTCGTTATTGGCAACAAACAGCACAACCGTGAGTATTACAAGGGCTCCGCTCCGCGGGCGGCTGACGCCGCCCTCTACGTTCGCGCAAGGAAAGGGGCAGAATAGGCCCATGATGTAGTGCAAGCACCGACTTGAAAAGGCCAAGAGATTAATGATGCATGCAGCGAAGAAACGGCGGAATTGACACGCATGCAAACCATGCTCGGGATGCACAATATCGCTTCATGCTCCAGGACAAAACTAAGCTGTATGTTCGAAAGAGAAAGCACAGCAACACGGCTCACAGCACGACGCTGCGCTGCCTGCTGCTGTTGTTGTGGTGGGTGCGATTTGTGCCTTTTTCGTGAGAATGTGTTGTAGGGTACATACAACAAAACAGAGTAAGTACTAAGTATTTTGTATCTATGAAAGGGAGAAAGCACAGTTAGCACAGCACGGTCGTCAAGTTGTGGAGCACATAAATCAGAAAATCTACAAAACTGAATAATACGTACTTACACCATAGTACTCGTACTCGAACAAAACGGCAGGTGCGAAAAACAAAATTGAAAAAAACGATCGGAAACAAATGAAAATCAAGTGAAACCGATTTTTTTTGTTTTTACTAAACTTTGAAAAAAACGCCCGTGGGGCCAGGTTCTGTGATTGCGCCGCTTGAAAAAAAAAAATCGGACGTCGTTTGCGTTCTGTCATGCAGCCTCGACGCTCTCCGCCCCTCCTCGATCACCTCGCCATCGATTCGGTCCGGGTCGAGAGCTCTACTGCTTCTCTGCCCCAGTGAGCGCCCTGGCCCGCCTCGTGTGAAGCCCGGTGCTCACTGTGGCCCTCGTTCGCCCGCTCGACGATGATGGTGTTCAAACCGCGTGGCTGTCTCTCTGAAAATAATTTTGCTTCGAGAATTAAGCACCGCTTGATTGTTATTTTACAAACATACACGAACCTTATAATTTGGGACATACCAGTCCGGTCGGACATATATGCCTGATTTGGACATATCTTTCGTATGCTACTGTAGTACCTTGGCGAAAAAACAAACTATCGAGTTTTTGTTTGTTTTACTGTCTTTACCATAAACCCATGCACTAAATCGACGCAAACCACTTCCTCCATAATAACAAAATAGCAACCTTCGTATGGTCTCACGAAGCAAGGACACTCGGAGCTCGCCTCACGCTTCCTGCCGGTAAATGTCCC
>MEHQ01001908.1:28751-44043 GCA_008828725.1 Saccharina japonica | reverse complement strand
GGGGGAGTAGATAAATTTAGTAGGTACGTGGGGTTATCCCCCCCCGAGATGTGGTCAAAGGGGGGACTTAGTTTGCTCCCTCGTGCGCCGCCGTCCCGTTAGGCCCAAAGACGTGCCTAAAAAAAAAACAAAAACATGTGCGTGCTTGGCATGGGCTTCGGGCATCTCGCCAGGCTTTCGGAATGGCGTTTGAGGCCTGTTTGGGCCCGCGGGAGCACGTTCCGAGGGCGCATTTTGACCCTACCCCCAAATGGCCGTAAAACCAGGGGGTATACCCCCAAATGACCATTTCCCTTTTTAAGAAGGCATGTGCCTGAAAAACACACGCGCTGCCGACCTAGCTCGACCAACTCTAAACGACTTCCAGCGATACCAGCACGAGAAGACTTCATTAAAATGTGTGCGTGCTCAGAGTCCGACGGGGACTGGCGTTGGTGCCAGCACGCTACATGGTTTTCTACGCAGAACGCAAGCCTGTATGAAGAACCTTTTTTTTATAGAAAAATCAATAAAAAAAGGCTCGCGCTTCGCGCTCGCGCGCCTCGTTATGATACTGGTTGGTGTGTACCGGTACCAGGCATGCACGATGATCTCTGTATAGTATTCATACATACGTGCGCGCGTGGTATTCAGCAGCATGATACTGGTTGGTGTGTGTTGATTCTGTTCGTAGCTTGCGATCCACGAACGAATCACTGCGTGCGTTCCTCAGCAGAGCATGTATGCGTTCCTCAGGAGAACATGTCGGGACATTTTCTCGCGAGGCGCACCATCACCGCACGCAGTAGTAGTACATTCACAGCAAAAGGTACCCGTACCAATATGATCTATGGTACGTACGTGTATACGTCGCATAGTATGGTAATGATATTTGTTGTTGCCGTTTTTAGCATTCGATTATTTCCCAGTGAGTATCACTGGGACTTCTGTAAGCATTAACGAAAACGAGTCCGTCCGTCAGTGCACACGTACCTGCCAAACGTGATGCCGCCAAAATTATCAACTTTTTCCAGCTCCCGATAGCGGGCAGTTACGCACTCTGCGACACCGACCACCGGTAGCCCTCACCTAGTCGCTCGCCCTGAGCCAAACCCCGCCTCGTAAGGAGCTGTGTGTGTCGAGTTCTCAGATTCCACTGGCAGCGCTATTTTCTGTTGTTTTTCAGCGAGAAAATCGCAAAGCTCCTGCTCCACATCTCCTGCTCTACATCTCTTTTACAATGGACACAACCCGAGAGCGGGAAAGGCACGCCACACACACTACTACGGCCCAATACCCACGGAGGCGCTCCAAAGACTGGAGTTCACACTGCTGGATAGGAGCCCTCACGGAGAGTCGCTCGGCGCGGTGAAGCCCTCGCGGAATCGCTCGGCACGGTCGGTACACATTTGTCTTTGTCCAGGTTCACCTCTGCCGCTACTCCAAATCCAGCCTGGCGTTGTCATTATAGCGTGTTTCTTATTTTTTTATTCTGCGTCCTCTATCAGTACACAAACCAGGGAGAACACGCGAGAGTGAACACGCGAGAGTGGACATATCTACGGCGTGGTTGCATCTGTGTCAATCAGCGGAAGCAAGCAAAACACGTTTTAGCTTGCCCCTTCTCTCGCCGTCCTGCATCCTCCACCTCCGTATCGCCCGCCCTTAAATACCCCCCCGGCCTTCCCTTCCCTCCCTCGCTTGCGCTCTCTCGGTGTCCTGCTTGCTATCGCTCGGCCCCAACCGAAAGACCGTCCGTAAGGACATTGCGCGGTGGGTACACATTTATTTGTCCTTGTCCACTTTCTTATCTTGGTATCATAGTCAGTCGAGAGCAGCTGAGAGCGACGGCGCGCATCGTCACGTGCACGCCGCCTACAGTCTCAGCTAAGAAAATACCACTCTCAGCTGTAAACTAGTTATCTTAGTTATCTTGTGTTCAAGTTCTTGTCCTCTTTCTTATTTTAAGCGTCTTTTCGTGTCGAATTCCACCACCCTACTCAAAATATTAACATACGAGTCAGTACGAGTACGTAGTCAGCACGGTTTTGAATTGATACCTCGCTCGGCGGCAATATCTATGGTGGTGCTCAAGCATGGCACGGATGGGAGGCGCGTAGGTGGGGGCAAAACGTTCCACAGCAGCAGCAGCAGTGGTTGCTTTGCACTTCTCGATTCCCGTGTCCATGATACCACGATGCGCTCGGTCAGTATTGGATTGCATGGATGGATAACATGGAAATATTTTTATTTGCAGATCGAAGAGCAGTACGAGTACGTCGTACGCGTACGCATAATAAATGGGATGGAAAAAAAAAAAAAAAAAAAGTGGTAGTTTCTTAGCTGAGACTGTAGGCGGCGTGCACGTGACGATGCACGCCGTCGCTCTCAGCTGCTCTCGACTGACTATGATACCAAGATAAGAAAGTGGACAAGGACAAATAAATGTGTACCCACCGCGCAATGTCCTTACGGACGGTCTTTCGGTTGGGGCCGAGCGATAGCAAGCAGGACACCGAGAGAGCGCAAGCGAGGGAGGGAAGGGAAGGCCGGGGGGGTATTTAAGGGCGGGCGATACGGAGGTGGAGGATGCAGGACGGCGAGAGAAGGGGCAAGCTAAAACGTGTTTTGCTTGCTTCCGCTGATTGACACAGATGCAACCACGCCGTAGATATGTCCACTCTCGCGTGTTCACTCTCGCGTGTTCTCCCTGGTTTGTGTACTGATAGAGGACGCAGAATAAAAAAATAAGAAACACGCTATAATGACAACGCCAGGCTGGATTTGGAGTAGCGGCAGAGGTGAACCTGGACAAAGACAAATGTGTACCGACCGTGCCGAGCGATTCCGCGAGGGCTTCACCGCGCCGAGCGACTCTCCGTGAGGGCTCCTATCCAGCAGTGTGAACTCCAGTCTTTGGAGCGCCTCCGTGGGTATTGGGCCGTAGTAGTGTGTGTGGCGTGCCTTTCCCGCTCTCGGGTTGTGTCCATTGTAAAAGAGATGTAGAGCAGGAGATGTGGAGCAGGAGCTTTGCGATTTTCTCGCTGAAAAACAACAGAAAATAGCGCTGCCAGTGGAATCTGAGAACTCGACACACACAGCTCCTTACGAGGCGGGGTTTGGCTCAGGGCGAGCGACTAGGTGAGGGCTACCGGTGGTCGGTGTCGCAGAGTGCGTAACTGCCCGCTATCGGGAGCTGGAAAAAGTTGATAATTTTGGCGGCATCACGTTTGGCAGGTACGTGTGCACTGACGGACGGACTCGTTTTCGTTAATGCTTACAGAAGTCCCAGTGATACTCACTGGGAAATAATCGAATGCTAAAAACGGCAACAACAAATATCATTACCATACTATGCGACGTATACACGTACGTACCATAGATCATATTGGTACGGGTACCTTTTGCTGTGAATGTACTACTACTGCGTGCGGTGATGGTGCGCCTCGCGAGAAAATGTCCCGACATGTTCTCCTGAGGAACGCATACATGCTCTGCTGAGGAACGCACGCAGTGATTCGTTCGTGGATCGCAAGCTACGAACAGAATCAACACACACCAACCAGTATCATGCTGCTGAATACCACGCGCGCACGTATGTATGAATACTATACAGAGATCATCGTGCATGCCTGGTACCGGTACACACCAACCAGTATCATAACGAGGCGCGCGAGCGCGAAGCGCGAGCCTTTTTTTATTGATTTTTCTATAAAAAAAAGGTTCTTCATACAGGCTTGCGTTCTGCGTAGAAAACCATGTAGCGTGCTGGCACCAACGCCAGTCCCCGTCGGACTCTGAGCACGCACACATTTTAATGAAGTCTTCTCGTGCTGGTATCGCTGGAAGTCGTTTAGAGTTGGTCGAGCTAGGTCGGCAGCGCGTGTGTTTTTCAGGCACATGCCTTCTTAAAAAGGGAAATGGTCATTTGGGGGTATACCCCCTGGTTTTACGGCCATTTGGGGGTAGGGTCAAAATGCGCCCTCGGAACGTGCTCCCGCGGGCCCAAACAGGCCTCAAACGCCATTCCGAAAGCCTGGCGAGATGCCCGAAGCCCATGCCAAGCACGCACATGTTTTTGTTTTTTTTTTAGGCACGTCTTTGGGCCTAACGGGACGGCGGCGCACGAGGGAGCAAACTAAGTCCCCCCTTTGACCACATCTCGGGGGGGGATAACCCCACGTACCTACTAAATTTATCACTCCCCCCGATTGACCACTTTTTTCACCCCGTTCGACCGAAACCATACCCCCGTTCGACCATCTGCGACAGCCTTAAAAACGACTACAGCAGTACGTATCCACGTCACCGCCGAACAGACCGAATAGACCACGGGGCGGAACATCCAGAACTCGCGAATAGTCTGGATCGTTTGCCCCCCAAAATATCGGCGGAACAATATAAAAATCAAATCTTTATAGGCGACATGAAGATATCGGCTCTTCTCAGAAAATGTAGGCCCTTTTGATGGGAGAAGCAAGTGGTGTGAGAAGCAGGACACATACGGGCACGAGATGCTCGGCCTATCTCAGGGGGTCGTGGGTTGCTAGGTGCTTCGTGCTGGGTGCGTGGTGCTTCGTTGCTGGGTGCTGTGCGTCATGGATGCTCGGTGCTTGGTTTTGTCGGACGGGAGGGGTCTTTGGGACACGAACAACATCAGCCGCAACGTTCGGTCGTTAGTTTTATTGAGAGGTGCTTTCCTCCCGTCCCCCATCGTATCCATCCCCCGAGACCGCTTACGACGCAGCACAAGATATGTTAACCTATGTTATTCTACTCGTACTATACTACTAACTGCTAATAGTATTAATAGTAGGGGCCCACAGCATACAACGCGACAAACTACCGCAATCGCTTGATCTTGCTTCGTGTTCTGCTGGCGGACGGCAGGCTTGTATACCGTTGTAGCCAGCTGGTTATAGCACAGCGAGCTCGGTGTCATGTCGATTACTGAGAGTGTCTGGGCGCCAAGTCCCACGCGGTTCTCACCGCACACCAACGTTTTGAGTACAGAATTAAGAATCATTACAGAGGATTCTTTTTCTTTGAGAGCTTTCCTACGGCATAATATGATTTGGTACTTCACAGCCACTCTCAGCCTCTAATTGCCGAAGCAGAAGTTACTTGCTTTCCGGAGGTTCTCGGGTTTCCTAGGTTTCTGTGTTTTTATTACTAAAGTTGCAATTTCAACTTTTTCACACCCTGGACAATTCCTATTTCAATAGTCTATTGTGTCTATAATTATTTTTGGGTGTAGTCTATTAATTGGAATTGCCCAACCAAATGGTTTTGATTGCAGTATATTAATTTGAGTTGTCCGAGTAATTTTTTTTGGATGCTGCCTATTAATTGGAATTGTCAAGACAACTGATTTTGGGTGCTATCAATTAATTGGAATTGCCTGCACAATTATTTGGACCATTCCTATTACAATAGTCTATTGTGGCTACAACTGATTTCGGATGCTGTCCAATAATTGGATTTGCCCAACCAAATGATTTCAATTGTAGTATACTAATTGAAATTGTCCGGGCAACTGATTTTGGGTGCTGCCTACTAATTGGAATTGTGCCACAATTGATTTCGGGTGCTGGCTGTTAATTGGAATTGACGAGACACTTGATTTCAAATGCTATCTATTAAATGCAATTGTCCAACCAAATGATTTCGAGTGATTTCTATTAATTGGGATTGATTGCCCCGTCAAATTATTCCGAGTGAGATCTATCAGTCGGATTTGTATAGCCAATTTGTTTCGAGTGTTGTCTACCAATTGAAACTGTCCAACCAAATGAATTCAAGTACGGTCTATTAATTGGAATTGTCGAGGTCAGAAAAAAAATCGAACACTAACAATTGGAAGGTCAGGACAAAGCCTATTGACCCAACCAACACTTAAATTTGGAAGGTCAGCACAGAAACCTATTGACAAAACCACTCCTATTGATAGGCAAGACCTGAAACTAATTGTTGAAACAATAAAGAGTTTCGCTTCGCACTTCCGTCTCTCCCTCCCTAGTCTACTCTCAGCTGTAAAATAGTTATCTTGTGTTCAAGTTCTTGTCCTCTTTCTTATTTTAAGCGTCTTTTCGTGTCGAATTCCACCACCCTACTCAAAATATTAACATACGAGTCAGTACGAGTACGTAGTCAGCACGGTTTTGAATTGATACCTCGCTCGGCGGCAATATCTATGGTGGTGCTCAAGCATGGCACGGATGGGAGGCGCGTAGGTGGGGGGAAAACATTGCACAGCAGCAGCAGTAGTTGCTTTGCACTTCTCAATTCCCCGTGTCCATGATACCACGATGCGCTCATCGCGGTCGTCAGTATTGGATTGCATGGATGGATAAAATGGAAATATTTTTATTTGCAAATCGAAGAGCAGTACGAGTACGTCGTACGCGTACGCTTAATGGGCTGGAAGATGACACATTGGCAAAGGTCCGCCTTCTCGTATCGACCTTCTTCATCTTTATAATTTGTGGCTCTCTCCTTGTCGATTGTATGATACGTACAGTTTTCCAAGAAGGCGGACCTTTGAATCTTCAATGAATCACCTAATCCAACCTATCGAATTTACGAAATTACGAAACTACGAAATACGAAAATTCTGAAATATGAAACGTTAAAATATCAAAATATGAAATAATGAAATATTTTTTTCAGTATGGGGATAAAAATTTCCCGCCAAATCCTATTTTGGGGATACGAATTTCAAGCTGAATTTCTGTTCACGTACGATTCGTACGAGTGTTTCTTTTCGTTTGTTCCTCTGGAGCAACAACTGTTTTGATCCAATGATCCAGTGCCGCATTACCACTACTACTTCCATACGTTGTTTAGTATATATTGTAATTAATTGGTATATAGTATACCTGGTACAACTCCGTCACATTTGGGACAGGAAAAATCGGTCCCATGGTACGTCCCTCCCGTCCTGTCGTGAAACATTTTTTTACCGTCCCTTCCCCCGTCGTGAAAAATATTTACCGTCCCGTCCCGTCCCGTCCTGAAAATTATATATACCGTCCCGTCCCGTCGTGAAAATCTACCCCGTTGAAATTACCGTCCCGTTCCGTTGAGAAATTGTACATCCACCGTCCCGTCCCGTCCCGTCCCCTCTCAACAACCTGTTTGGTCGTCATTTTACCGCCCCGTCTTCATTTTTTTCCTGCCAAACAAGTAAAAACAGTACCGTCCCGTCCCGTCTCGATTATCGAGTACTGTACCGTGATAAGCCTTGAAAATACGCAGCAGGAGTTCGTATACAATCCTCGTACCCTTTCCTCCTTCTTCCCTTCATCGTTTTTCCTGCTTCTTTTTTCCATTGATTGGTGGATTGGTTTCACTTTCTCCCGGTTGAGGTGTATGATTTCACTCCAGAGCCCGGAGTGTTCGGAGCCATTGCTGCCGTGACTATCGTACGGACTACTGACTATGATATATTTTCCGCGATGAGACAATGTGATAACATTTCGTTTTTGCGTACCAATCACCCCGGTACATTTTGATTTGGTTACCATATTTACACCGGCGTCGTAAGCTCTACAGTAATATCCTTTACTCGTACGAGCAGAGCAGAAGCTCGTACTCTGTTGGGTACAGTATGCAACGCGCTCGTACACCGTCTATTATTACCGTCCCGTCCCGTCGTGAAAATCTACCCCGTTGAAATTACCGTCCCGTCCCGTTGAGAAATTGTACATCCACCGTCCCGTCCCGTCGCCTCTCAACAACCTGTTTGGTCGTCATTTTACCGTCCCGTCTTCATTTTTTTTCCTACCAAACAAGTAAAAACAGTACCGTCCTGTCCCGTCTCGATTATCGAGTACCGTGATAAGCCTTGAAAAATACGCAGCAGGAGCTCGTATACAATCCTCGTACCCTTTCCTCCTTCTTCCCTTCATCGTTTTTCCTGCTTCTTTTTTCCATTGATTAGTGGATTGGTTTCACGTTCTCCCGGTTGAGGTGTATGATTCCACTCCAGAGCCCAGAGTGTTCGGAGCCATTGCTGCCGTGACTATCGTACGGACTACGGACTATGATATATTTTCCGCGATGAGACAATGTGATCACATTTCTTTTTTGCGTACCAATCACCCCGGTACATTTTGATTTGGTTGCCATATTTACACCGACGTCGTAAGCTCTACAGTAATACCCTTTACTCGTACGAGCAGAGCAGAAGCTCGTACTCTGTTGGGTATAGTATGCAACGCGCTCGTACACCGTCTATTAATAGCCAGCTCTGACAAAACGTGCACTGGGAAATAGCAGGCCAACATCGTTCATTGGCCCTGCTTTACAGTATATTATAGTACCCTGGTAGTATTGTTTTAAATACAAGTACGCTTATTTCAGTACTATAAATACAAATTAAATATATCAAGTATGAATGTAAATCTCTCTGTCTGCATCTGTATCTTTTTAGATTAAAAACCAACGATAAGAGCTGTGAGATCGATCTGTATGAAAATGTGTATATACCAGGTATAATTTTCGCACTTTTCGCAACTTTTCTCCCCGCGCGAGCGCTTTTCGGCAAAACGCTAAGTACCCCGACACGGGAGGCCCGGCCGGACACATTGGTCGAGGTTTGGGCTCGATCCGAGCTCTGTGGCTCGCGTGGCGGGCGCTCGAAGTTTTTTTTCCCGCGGGAGTGGATAAGCCGATTTCCCGGGTTTTCTGCATGAGGCCGTGTTCTGTACGTACGTTCCAGCAAATAATAATGTTCTGCTTTTGGCCTTTTCACGAGCTGAAAGAGATGAGCACACAGGAGAGCCCAGACATACCACAGGTAGACAACAGATCATGCAGAGAGCACGACTGTTTTTTTTCCGTCATGCGTTTTTTTGTGTGTTTCTTGCCGGGAGCACTGCTGGGAGCAGGCAAGGACACAGCAGCAGCACTGCAAAGAGCATGCTACAGCACGACCTCAATGTTACAACCCTCCCCGCACAGCAGCACAGCAGGCATCACACCATGCATGCGCGTGCCATAAATCCGTGCTGTACAGTAGTGGTGATTTGCGTTTGTCGAAGCCTGCCATCTTCCAAACTCGTGGTACCTGCAGATCGATGCTCATGTACGAATCTCTCCGCTGTCCCGAAATGTAAGCAACGTTTGTTCATTAAAAATATATACCAACTATCCATACACTTCCGGACAGAGAGGTACAACACTGCCTGTGCGCCTCGGATACAGATCTGTGCTGGTTACTACTTTGTTGTTGCTTCGACTCGTTGCTTTCATAGGAGCCAGCAATCCATCACCAAACCACACCACCACCACCTCTCTCTTGCTTGTTGCTGCTGTTGATGGGTTCCATGTGTCTTCCATGTGCCACGCGTGTGCCCTGCATGTTACATGCCGACGTATGAGAGCATACCGGTCTTCGGGCGGTTTTACTCCAAAAACGAACAATATTTATTTCTGGAAAATAATCAGGTAAAATGTACGTATTATACGGTCCGACTACGAGTACGTGCGTTCGAATCCCGGACATTTCCTGTTTCCTTTCGTTGTTTGGCATGCAGGTATATGTGTATAAGTACGACTGTTGTTTTTTTACTGCTATTTATTATGGAGCTTTATCTCTTTTAGCAAATGCCCGGGTACTCGCGAGGATGCTTATGAGTGATCAATATTGAAGCTCATGCTGCATATCGTCGGGGGGCAAACGAAATAATAAAAGCGAAATCGATTTCGATCCCTTCTGAAATCAAGTCTATTTCGATCCCCCTCACTGAAGCAAGTTAATTTCATTCATTTCCTGCCCGCTCACAAAAAAAAGGCAATGAATTTCGTTCATTTCCTGCCCGCACACAAAAAAAGGCAATGAATGCATACCACCCACAAAAAAACGAATCAATTTGGAACCCACGCTGAAACCGCTCACAAAAACCAAGTCAATTTATATATATATATATGTTGTTTGCTTTTCATGTTCGTCCTTGCGCCACTCCCCTAGGCACGTCCCGGAGGGGAACCTTGTACCAGGTATATGTATCCTTCTGTTGTTGTTTGCTGCTGCTGTTTGTCATTGCGTACACTTGCCACCCCGATGTTCAGAACACAACAGCACTCACTGTCAACATGTTTTATTACTAACGATTAATTAGTGGTAATCAGGCGGGACCTCAGTATCTGCACTAGTCAAATATGCGATACACTATGCCGGGCAAATACCGATTGTTGTTGTGCTGAGACAACACGAACGAACATCTGCGTATGTATACGTGCCGTACGGGTTCTCTCTTTTTAACGAAAAAAAAAAATCGTCGGCAGACAGCAGCAGCAGCAGCAGCAACAGCAACAGCTGCAGCAGTAGGACACACGAGGCCATTTACATGGACATCAGACATTCAGGAGCCGTTATTTTGAAGTTAGTGTAGAACGCACCCTTTCCTCTCAAATATTTAGAAACACAGTCTACGTCAGACCATGCGATTCCCATTAGGTGTCCTGTACTGCACATTCCTTGCCAGTACATTTGCTTTTGTGCGCACTAACCCTCGTATTGTATACCGCTAGTCTTCGCCGTTACGGGCATTGCATGAAGCCGCAGGCGGGCGTCAGCCCGCCGCGGCGAAGCCCCCCTTGTACATATATACATATATACAAGGTTCCTCTCCGGGACGTGCCCAGGGGAGTGGCGCGAAAACAAATTGAAAACCATACATACTGCAATATGGCATCCTACGCATGCATATGGTATCACAGAAGTACAACGTCATGAAAAATCTACATATTACCATACACCTACGAGTATATATTTCGTCTCCCTGAATTCAGAAAATAAATAATTAGCGTGTCACTTATTTCTTATTCCAGCTGTGCTGCTCGTATTGTTATTTTTTGTCCAACTACAACAGAGTGGATGCGTACTGCTACTAAACTGTAGCAATACAAAGTAGACACTACGCATAGGATACAAAGTAGACACTACTCACAGGATACAATAACAGTCGGTGCTACTGTCATTGCCATCCTACAATCAAAGTGTAGCATGATGCGCTTCAACGTTGGTCACTCATAAGCACTCACTCCGAAAGAAAAAAAACACGGAAACGAAAGAGCTCACTGCACAACATCTACTCCCCCCCCTTCTGTACGTATACCTACTTCCGGGTTGAGCTTTGTCGACTAAGGTAATGCTTCGAATTATTAACATTACCTGGTATTACTTCTAGTACCTACAGCAGCAGTATGTACGTGGCATATGTGTAGTATAAGCAATATACTTCGGAGTTCGGGCACACGATATGGATACGTTTTTTATTATTCGTGTGCCCGAACTCCGAAAATAATTAATCAACTCTATTTCTGGTACGAAATAATTAAATTGGAATTGTGATCTAATTATTTTATTGTTTAGCCCAGATTGCACCCCCGCACCTGAAAATAAATAATTAAACATGAACACGTTTTGTTGTGCGGTTTGACTCGTAGAAGCACATACATACTCAAAAACAAATAGTTTGGAAGAGCTAACATGCGGTAAATGTGCGGTTTGACGCGTAGAAGCACATATACTCAAACACAAACAGCTTGGAAGAGGTATTATGCCGCCCGGGACATACACACACGCGGGTTTACGAAATAAGTGATTCGCGTTTACGACATAATAATGTACGCGTGTTACTTTTTTTAGGGGCACATGTTACCTGTGACCCATTTGAGGCAAAATCAGGTATATACTAAAACCAAGTAAAAAACGCACGCCACGTACGGTGTTTTTCAATACTTTTCGGCTGTGAGAAAAAATAAAATATACTTTTTGAATTTGCACCTGGATGGCAAACTGATAGCGAATATATCATACGTGTCCTCCGAACTCTGGATCAATGTACGAGCTGGTTCCAGCAAGAGCAGGAACGTTTCGTCTTCAGACTTTTGCGCCCTAAATGAAAACGAGTTGGAAAACGAAATTTGGCAGGGTTGTTCTTCATGACAATACTGAAAAACGTATTGATGGCCTTTTAAAAAAAAAAAGTTTTTTTGGTGAATGAGGCACATTTATAAACGTTTTTTAGTATTTTTCGGCGACTTTGACCGAACATTAACGACGAACGAAAACGAAAAAAAAACGCCATCAATACGTTTTTCGTATGCTCGTGAAGAACAACCCTGCCAAATTTCGTCTTCAAACTCTTCTTGGATCCGGGCGCTAAAGTGATTTCCGTGAAAGTAAATAGTCCCCCTAGGGTTTCCAAAGAGCTTGATACATTGTTCTAGTACTTTAACAGGCGTTTATTGTAAAACACTTGTACACAATTGTACGGATCGCACAACAAAACAAGTGTCATCGACGTCTTCCCCTTGTTGATGCGATCATATCAACACGTCTAGCGTCTAATTATTCCACGTATTGGCCGAATTATGGCCAAAAGAAGAATCATATGGATTTTAGTATTGACAGCTTAAATCCCTATACAACAACGCCTTCCCAAGTAATTCGAACAATTCCCATATCTCACGAACTACAGCTCGGACGCCAAAACCAGCTTCACCGATGTGTTCGCCTTGTTGATGCGGTATTGTGGATATGTTTTTTGTTGCGAGTTTCAGTGTATTCATGGTTGTATTCCCCGAAGATGGAATGTTACGCTTTCTCCTGGAACCAGCTCGTAGTATGTTATTTTATGTACGGGTATTAATATATGTATAGTTATGTTTGTGAAATTTTCGCACTTTTCGCAACTTTTCGCTTCGCACGAGCACTTTTCGGCAAAACGCTGAGTACCCGACACAGGAAGCCCGGCCGGACACGCTGGTCGAGATTTGAGCTCGATCCGAGCACTGTAGCTCGCGTGGAGGGCGCTCAATTTTTTTTTTCGGCGGGAGTGGATAAGACGATTTCCCGGGTTTCTCTGCGTGAGGCCCTGTTTTTGTTCAGTCGTGCGTTTTTTGTGGGTTCCTTGCCGGGAGCACGGGGAGCACACACGAACAGCAGCAGCACCGCAGAGAGCGTGCTACAAACAGTACAACCTCAACGTTACAACCCTGCCGCCCAGCAGCAGCAGCAGCAGGCATTACACCATGCATGCGCGTGCCTCGAATCCGTATCGTACCGTGACGAGTTGCTTTTGTCGAAGCCTGCGATTTTCCGAGTCATGGTATCATACCTGCAGATCGCTCGTGTACGAATCTCTCCGCTGTCCCGAAATGTAAGACACTTTTGTGAAGTAAAAGTATATATAAACTGTGGTTACTTTTCCGGACAGAGTGGTACAACACTGCTGTGCGCCTCGGAGGCACATCTGTGATGTGCTCTGTTGTTGCTACGAGTAGTTGCTTTCATGGGAGCCAGTAATCCGTCACCAAACCATACCCCCACCACCGCTTTTCTACTTGCTGCTGTTGATGGGCTCCATGTGTCATGCGTGTGCTCTGCATGCCGCATGCCGACGCATGCGATGATATCAGTGTTCGGGCGGTCTGGCTCCAGAAACGAGAACGATATTTCTAGCAAGTAATCACGTACCATGTGGCGTCCAACTTTGCGACTTGAATACGCATAGAACCTGAGTTCAAATCCCGGAGATGCTTCTTTTTCTTCTTTTTTTAGTTCGTCTGTTCAAATGTTTGTGGTTTACTGATATTTACCAGTACCAGGTGAAGAGTTGTACGTTTCCCTTTTAGCAAATGCCCGGGTATACTCTCCCGAGTACAACTATTAAATATTAATAGCCTGTAACTCTTTGGCGTCACACGTCACGGGTACGAGTATAGCACGTCCTTTAGGGCCCTGGTACTGCGTGTGGTATGGACTACAGTACGAAAACCCAACATACATTTGGTTGTACGTAGGATTTGGAATTTGTACATAAAATGGTAGACACTAAACCCGGCGTTAGGAGTATACACACCTGACTAAAAGCTTGACTAAAAAGGGCGGAAATACTCGCGAGTAACCGCATATTGTTTTCACGGAGATTTGGCGAGTACTCGTTGGCCGCGAGCACTCGAGTCGCAGGGGCACAACTGATTTATTGTGTACCCGTAGTTATGTGTGTGCTCTTTTTTTGTGAGCAAGAATTATTTACGATTTTTTGTTTTCTCCCTTATTTGGTTCGTAGGCGTACGTATATCACCAAAAACAAATAGATTTCAACCCCACACAAAGATCAAGTCAATTTCGATCCCGCGGAACTTAACCATCCCCCCACAAAAGCAAACAGTTAATTTCGACCCCAATACTGAAATCAAGGCAATTTTCATGCCCCGACACAAAACCACGTCAATTTCGACCCCACACAAAGACCATGACATTAAGTCAGGCCTATTGAACTCATGAAACAAATGCCTTGCCATTGACCGACCACACGACCAAAGAGACGGAGCACCAAACGGTACGTAGATAAATAGACATCTTGAAGGATAGAAGCCGGTACAAAGTGTAGGGGGATCGTTGGCCAAGCTTTCGGCAGCGAAGGTCTACTCGGGAGCATTAGTGGGGTAGCTACCCATGGTGAAACGTGCATACGATGGAGGAAGCGACGTACGGGGCATCCCGATGTGTGAGTAAGACTTTGTGTTATGCAAGCCGTCCTTGAACCTTGCACGGTAAAAATGACCTCCCTGGAGGAAAGTAACCAGTACAGCAGCGGGGCAAGAAGATAGAAGATACGGTCGTGGGACGCCAGGATGGTTACCATGCAGATCGCCTGACACAAACGTGGGGTACTTGTGTTAAGGGTGTTGAACTTGGCTCCAGGCTATGAGCCCGTGTTGGAAACACTATTTAGTGTGGTGCGCCGGCAAAATAACTGAAAGACACCAGACCCTCAACGAGTACTAGGATTGGGAAGTCCCAGTAACTTGAACATTTCCCACTACAAACACGAACAAAAACAAGCTGGAGATAGTCTCGGAAGAGATTCAGAGAAAAACGGTGAGGCAGGGTAGGTGGAGTAAGAAAGACTGGAAGGGTAAAGTACTAGTAGTGCTGGTATTCGGAGTTCCTAGCGACATGACGAGAATAGAGTTCAAGAGGAAGTGCGACGAAGTAGGACTATACTGCTTTGCATTAGGACAAGTAGAAAGGGAGGGAGAGCATTTTCGAGTCACACTTAAACCGAAAGCGAGCATGGAGTGGCAGAGATTAGAGACAGAACAAGTGTCGGCATGGGTTAGAAGACTAGGGTGGAGGGTATGTATAGCTAATGGAATAGCGAATCTAAGACGTAGTCCTAGGGTGAACGAAGGTAAGGGGAGGCAGGAAACAGTAACTGGCCCAAAGGGAATGGGAGAGAAACACAGTGGCGTAGAGCAAGAAGACAAAACCAGAAACGGAAACAGTCAGAAA
>MEHQ01001908.1:0-25171 GCA_008828725.1 Saccharina japonica | reverse complement strand
CCCCCCCCCACAAAGACCAAGTCAATTTCGACCCCCAGACTAAACACCAAGTTATTTTTGATGTCAACTCTAAAATCAAGTCAACTTCGATGCCCCGACACAGAAACCAAGTCAACTTCGGCTACCCACACGAAATCCAAGTCAATTGCGATCCAGACACTAAAGTCAAGTCAATTTCAATCCCGACACTGAAACCAAGTCATTTTCGATCCAGGCACTAAAAAAACAGCACTATATATGACATATGTACATGCCCGGTAGGGTAGATAAGTAGATACAGAAAGGAGTCAGACTTCATTCATTTATGTATAGGTATCCTTTTACTTTTGGTTGACTTTGATTTTCTTCTTTTAGGGGATGCCTGTGAGTGATCAATGTTCTCATGGTGCATATTGTCGGAGGGCAAACGAAATAATATTAAAGCGAAGTAGTTTTGGAATTCAACACTAAAGCCAAGTCAATTTCGATCCCTACACGGAAAAGCAAGTAAATTATTATCGCCTGCACTGAAAGCAAGTGCATTTCGATAATTTCATCATTTCCTGCCCGCACACAAAAAACAAGTCAATTTTGAACCCACACAAAAAACAAGTCATCTTCGGCCCGCTCACGAAAACCAAGTCAATTTATATGTATATACGAAGTATGCTGTTAGGCTTTCATGTTCGTTCTTGCGCCACTCCCCTAGGCACGTCCCGGAGGGGAACCTTAACCTTGTATGTCGTATGCTTTCAGTGCTCCCGTGATCAAACTCACTCCTACGACGTGGATTTCCGTATTCTTGTACCAGGTGTATGTATATAGTCGTACGTAGCCACATTGATAGCATACAAACAAAACATCGAGTTAATCTGAAACTGAACTGCTCGATTTGCGTACCGTGTCAGCAAGCAGGAGTGTGTAATATATTACAACAGGTCCATTGTGCTGTATGCGCGCGTATGATACGTTCTGTACTCGTTGTAGCCGGTCGTGTATGTACGTAGTGTGGTGATGTCTTCGTGTCGGGCGCATAGGAGGCAGTGTAAGTATGGCCTCTGATTGGCTCAAAATGCGCCAAAATCAGTTGAAACCTAGACAAAGTAGACAAATCCAGGTGTACCTGACCATTCTATGCCAAAATCAGGTACGATGTGACGCTGGCCAATGACAGGTGTCCTAGCGTGTGAATTGTACTTGGTTTTAGGGCAGTACCTATTTTTGGCACCAAAGTGGCCAGGTGTACCTGATTTTGGGTGAAACCTTTTTTTTAACTACGTCTACACACTTTTGGGGACTAAAGTGCTTGGAAATAGTGTGGAACCCTGACTATTGACTATTTTATATATAGATTCCACCAAACATTGTATCATGCTTGTCAGTGTGTCATGTATGTTTTTGTTGTGTGGGCACCAAAATTGACTTTGGTTTTAGAAGGGGGATCGAATTTGACTCGATTTCAGTGTTAGGGTCGAAATTATATTGGTTTTATGTGGGGTGTCTAAACTGACTTAATTTTTGTGTTGGGTAAAAAAATGGCCTGGATTTGTGCGGAGGGTCGAAATAGACTTGTTTTTTGTGTTAGGGTTGAAAATGACTTGGTTTTAAAGGAGGATCGAATTCTACTTGCTCTTTGTCTTCGGGCAGAAAATGACTTGACCCTTTGGTATGCGGGGTGAAAAGGTGCACCGTGCATTGTTATTCCCTAACCCGCTGTTCCGCCGACGCCCGAGATGACGAGATTTGAAAGATACCCAGGATTGTGTAAGTGTATGCAGCGCCTTACCCTATATCGACTGTGAGTCTGCTGCAAAGCAGCATCAGCAGCAGTGTGCTGTTGGTAGGGCTGTGAGTCGGCACGACTTAAGTCGCCGACTAGTTATTAGTCGGACTAATAGTCGTGAAACGGATGTGCCGACTTTCCGACTTATTGGGTTTCCTTAACTGTAGGAAGGCTTTTTTAATGCGGGGTACAGCTTTTCACGTGAATTGCTGCGGGCTGCGGATACCCTCACATGCTCTGTGACACTGCAGCGCACAGCGGGAGATCCACACACACACACGCACATATGGCGGAACAGCCCATCTCTCTCGACGGTGCCGACGGCGTCAGCCCTGGCGCGCCAACGCTGAGGGCGGAGATCACGTCGGCAAAGTTGTGGCCATTATCGGCCCACGGACCACCTTGACCAGTGCACGCGACGCCGAAGCGGTGCTCTACCGCGTGAAGCATGAGCAGAGGCGCAGCAAGCCGCTCAGATCCAAGAACCCGCTGCGGAAGTTTTTAGGACTTGCCGTCGTCATCGACGCGCGCGTTTCGCGCAAGGTTGGGAGATACTTCAATAAACGAATAACATCACGGAGGGATCCAAGACCTTTTCTTCTGGGGATAATTTTTGCACCGCCATCTTGGTGATGAGTTCGCTTTTTCGCTCGTATCCCCGCCAGGTAGTATTGCGACTCAAACAATTGCTGTCACGTTCCTCTAGTCTGGGGTAGATCTACCTGGTACATGTGTTGTACATCTTGTTTTTTGTGATTTTTTGTGTAAACTGAAGCTTTCTTGTGTTTTTCGTTCGAAACTTATGTGAATCTACAGGTAGGTCATATTGTTTGCGCTTTTCTTGCGTAAACTGAAGCCAAATAGCGTTTTTTTTTGCCTCCGGCGGCGCCTTCAGCGACATCCTTCGGAGGCGCCTCCGGCGGGCCCTCCGGGGGCGCCTCCAGCGGGGCCCCCTCGGCCGGGGGAGGCTTTTTTTGGCTCGCGTCGCTCGCTTGACTTTTGTCGGCTAGCCGGCTGGCTTCGCCGCCTAGCGACTAGTTACGAGCTGAGCCAGCCAAGAAACGTACAAAGCTTCCTAAAGTCGAATCTCGTGAACCACTGCGAATTAGGCTACACATATTTGAAGCGCCAACCCTGACATACCAGTGCTTGTGCAAAAAAACGGTATATGAACAATTATATACATATTTTTTTCTCGACTCAATCTCGCCGAGATATCCGCAAAAACTCGAAAACAACCATTCTAATTTCGTATTAAAAATGTCATTTTCGATCAACATGAAATTTGGTGGAGACAATGCTGAAGACACAAGGAGAAGATCGATGTAAGTTTCGTTGCCCAATTCTCCACCCATCAAGAGATATGACCAAAACTCGATTATATATATAAGTCAAGTAAAAACGGAAAAATGGTATTTCCGCCATGCCCCGACCAATTTTGAGAGTTTTACTCTGACATTTTAACCACGTCTTTGAACCGTACGGTCTTTCCGCCATGCCCCGATGTGAGGGTATTACCTGCTGAGCTATAGGGGTAAAAGATCGATCGATTACCCAGCCCAGGGTAATCCTTATAACACTCTCCGGCCGCCTGCCCTCTTTGATTTTCTTTTTCCAAGTAGTTTTGACCGCTTTTGCATGTTTTTCGATTTTTGGATCGTCGTATCTCTCTCGAGAAAAAAAAAAAAAAAAAGGGCAGGCGGCAAGTGTGTTGGTTAGTACACGATCTACACTGTGTCCAAATTCCAGGTCCAAATTCGATAAATTGGTCGGGAGATTCCAGGTCCAAATTCGATAAATTGGTCGGGGCATGGCCAATCTGCTTCAAAAATATTATTTTGGCTGGCCCAGCTCGTAGGTGCACCAAGTTTCAGGGGTTTAGGACGATGACAGACCAGATCTCCACCGCCCAATGGAAAATGGAAATCGGTAAGTTTTTCCGCATGGGGGGGGGGGGGGGGATGGGGGGGGTGTACTCATGTTGTGCACGGCCGTAATGTTAACGAAACTGCTCGACTCAAGAACACATGTGTTTCACCAAGGGTATGCGCGCATGTGTTTCACCAAGGGTATGCCCGGGTCTGAATCCCAGACACGCCACTACCCCCCCTGCCTGGTTGGTGAAAACCCAACGCGCTCCGTCCCGGCATTGTAGGGATGCGAGGGTCTATGGTCATATGACTACGGCCGTGCACAACATGAGTACACCCCCCCCCCCCCCCCCCCTATATTGGAGGGAAGAAACCGGACTTTTGTGATCCCAGAAAACAATAAGTCAAGTTTTTTTTTAATTACCCCCCCCCACCAGCGAAAAAAAAATCGGGGGGGTCTCTAAAACCAAGTTAAAAAAAGGGAACAAAAAACGGGGGAAAAAATGGTTTTCGCTCATTTCGTCCTGTGATCACAGCGATCCGGTTTGTTTTTCATTCTGACCTTCCTACGGGTGTGGTGTCTTTTTTCCTTTTTTTTTTACGCCCCTGCCTGAGGTAATCTTCCGCTGCAAAGTTTTTCGGGGCCTGTCCTGTGACCACGGACTTTTCTTTTCGTCATCAGGTAATGTGTGAGAACAACAAATCGCAGGGTCCGATAAAAAGCAACTACATATATAGTACAGCAGTTTAGTAGGACGCCACAGCAATACAGTGCAGACAAAACTACCGCACAGGCGTGATGTTGCTTCCTGCTCTGCTGGCGCGTTGTAGCCAGTGGGTCGTAGCATGCACCCCGCACTGCTCGTGCACGCTGTCTGGTGTCTGGGTAACGCACGCCTATAATAAATAAAAAACATTGAAAACAAAACAAAACTTGAAAAATAATAGACATGAACGGGAGTCTCGAACTCACGAAATCAAATAAAAAAAAGGGCACCGCGACTATTTGACCATATTAACAAAGATCCAAATTATTATTTTTACTGGCGTGCGTATGCAAGATGCGTGACACACCGCACACACATATGCACAGAAGCAGCAGCAGAAGAAGAGAGGTGGAGATGACCGATGACGGATCGCAGCCTCCGATGAAGCAAATACTGCTGTAGCCACAGCAGTATACCGCGGACCTGACACATGCGCGTGATGTTGCCTGCTGCTGCTTGTGCTGCTGGGTGGGGTTCTCACATGTTGTTTGTGTTTTCTGCATATTACCTGGTGTCTAGATTTTTGGTGATGTGCTTGGGACAAGAACCCATAACATCAGGAATATAAGGACAGTTGACGTACTCATACGTATTATAAACGGTCCTTATATTTTGGTCCAAAGTGAGCCGGGGTATGTCACAAACACAATCAGCAGCAGCAAAGAATGGAAACTAGCGGCGGACTACAAGCAGCAGCCTTCGCCTAAAACATCTACCCGCAGCAGTACAGCCCAGATTGATGTGCCACTCACGCACGATGTTCCCTGCTGGTGCTTGTGGGCGGCAGCGCTGTAACGCCGTGCTCTGTACATGTTGTCCGTTGTCTATCTGGTACATATCTCTGGCCTGTGTGCATGTGTGGGAGCAAACAACAAACAAATCTAAAACGTGTCCACACACGTACGTACAAAATATGGCCTCACGCAGATAACCCGGGAAATCATCTTATCTACTCCCGCCGGAAAAAAACCTTTGAGCGCCCGCCACGCGAGCTTCAGTGCTAGGATCAGCTCAAACCTCGACCAGCGTGTCCGGACGGGATTCCCGTGTCGGCGTACTCAGCGTTTTGCCGAAAGTGCTCGTGCGAAGAGAAAAGTTGCGAACAGTACAAAAAATTCACAAACATAACTTTACATGTGATACGTATGTACCAATTATGCATGTACGAGTACTCGTAGCGTCGTTCGGTGTTAGTGCTGATCCCATCTGGCGATCTCGTGCACGAGAAAGACACGGGAATCATATTTGTTTACAGTTTTGGTTTGCACGAGATTTGGGAAATCGATATTTCCACGGGATATTACTTACGGCTCGGGAACGGAAAATCACTGTAAATCAGACATCCCCACGATAACTGATTGGATGGGAACGGGAAATTGAAATTCCTTCAGGAACTCTTTGGATGGTACCACGGGAAATATATTCGCTCGTGAACAAGAAAAAAAAAACAAATAAAATCCCGAGGGATTATTTTATCCCGCGGGATTTTTCACGCGAGAAATTTCCCGAGTACGTAGTGCCCTGAATTATTGTGTGTACGGCGTGTGGTTCCAGGAATGTGAGAAGGCAATTTGGATCAAACGCCATATTACCCTAACCATATACTTGACCTTGACCCTAATAACCCTTCGTACCCCAAAATCCCAACTCTTGTTCGACCCGTATAAAAATTGTCCGGGAAAAAGTCGAGCAAAAAAAACAAAATGTCGACCATATTATCACACGTATGTTTTCGTAATTTCCATACTATAAGCAATACACCTCTTTGAGGGCCCCGTGTACGTGAGACTACTGGATAAATTAGCCGAAATCCGCGTTCAGGAACCAGGAAGCACGCAACAAATGGAGTAAGTGATTAGGATAGACGGATATGCCGGGCGTACACTGACGCTAGCCCTGGTCTAGTGTGCTGCTGCTGCTGATGATGACGTGCTGCTGTGTTGCTGCTGCTACATCAACTTTTCTGTGGCATATACGCCTTATTATGCCAAGGGTACGCGGCACCGCGCGGTGTGGGGTGGGACCGTTTTGCCCGCCGCAGGCGAGAAAATTAAGGGGCCTTCCCGAGGGACGGTATGGGGAAACGTTCCCGTTTGTTTACCGCGGGATGGGAATGCGACGGGAAGGTGGGAAGTCATTTGGTTGACGGGATGGGACGGCAACACACGAGTTTATGGCGGTAAGGGACAGGACCGGAAACGAATTCTTGGCGGTACGTTACGGTACGGGAAATGTTCTGTTAACGGGTCGCGAATAGGTCGGGAAATCGGTCGGGAACGTAGTCGGGAATCCCAATCCGGAATGGTTGGCAACACGATTGGGAACGCGGGCTGGAAACTACGGCTGAAAAAAGTGAATGTAACCAAGTCTTCTTCGTGTACTGGTGTTATTATAGCTTTTTTTATCCAACCACTGTTAGCAGTGTCGATCGATTCATTTTAGACGTAAAAAAAGGCAAGGAAATCAACCAATCCGAACAGGGCAAATTGCCCCAAAAAACTGTTCCCAATGATGCTACCTTTCAAACAAAAAAGACAAAGATGTGCCGTGTTATGATCGACGCAGCAGCAGAGTGGCGTACAAGCACGAGCAGCAAATTGTTGAAAACAAAAAAGGTGAATAAGCACCGAGGAAGTGTTGCTCGGCACCACTCAGAGTAGCAGCGTTCCACAGAGGAGTTAGCATCGGCGGAGCACAGAGTTGTCTCGTGCAAGCTCCTGCGCGATGGCCGATAGAAGGCCAGTGGATCCCTTGCTGGACACGCTTGAAGCCGGAGGTGGCCACCCCGCTGCTACTGCTGCCTTGCGAGCAAACCTGGATGGCACAACCCGCAGTAGCGCTGCTGGTGCAGCCGGCGATAGCGCTGGGCTGAGGAACCCGCAGCTGCTTCTGCTGCTGCTGCTCCTGCTGCACAGGATACTCCCATCTTTGCGCATCGCATCGGTTGCGTGTTGTATATACATCTTGCATCTCGCCGTCACTGCGGGGTTGACTCACCCCTTTTCCGTGTGGGTTCTCTCGGCAAGGGTGATTGGCATATGAGCACCTACTCGCAGGTGCTGTGGTACAACATGTTTTATATTTTATACCAACTGGTACCAGGCACCTGGTACTCGTCTGTCTGCAAATATAATGTTTTTTTTCTTGAATTTTTTCATCCAAACGTTCCTTATATTTTGGGACAAAGTGGTACTGATCAAACACTACAATGATGAAAAAAATATTTGGTCTTGTGTTTTCCTCACTAAACTAATAATAAATGCTCGAAGGCGATCGTTGTTGTGAATCGGAAAGGCCCGACTTCACCTATCAGTGAAAAACATCTGCAGCTGTAGACACTACCCATACTGCTGCCGCAACCACTGGATGCTACCTCCTACAGCAGCAGCGGCAGCATGGTATCGGCAAAGCAAGTCGTTCAAAGGTACCGCCCGGGACTATACTTCGTGCAAGAAACCAAGCATCGAAGAAGCACGGCCAAGCAAAATATACTCGTACGTACGCGCCAACTTCGTCAAGATTTAAGCGCCAAATCACACCATGAACCATATATACGAAAAGAGCAAGCGATGAAAAAAAAAATCGAAGACTTACTCAAAAGTGGGTCAACTTGTGTGCAAGATTTCTTGTCGAGTACTTGATGGATTCAAGCGCGGGTGGCTTTGCTGTGTGCACAATGTCGTGGCGGAGGGGAAATGATGTATTACTTTTGATGTTATGTCGAAGACTTTTTCCGCAAGGGACAGAAAGATACGAATTAAACATCAAAATCGAGTTTCGCGAACATTTTCAATCGTATACGCGGAAAAAAACACTGCAGAAAAAAAAACAAATTGTGTTCCCCTCGGTCTTATCGATTACGTGTGTCTGTCGAATGACAGCCACCAATTCGTTTGTATTGTGGAGAAAAATTGCATTTACTGCAACCGTGATTGCAGTCTAAAACCAAGTAAATAGGGTTGTAGGAGACACTTTTCGAAAATATTTTTTTTCGATTTTTTGAACGGTTTGTCGAATAGACCGGACATTGTTTTACGTCTAAAACATTATCGATTGACACTGCTAACTGTAACTGGTTCTATTTTCGACTCGTGATGTGCAGGAACTGGGGTTTCGTGCTTAAGCTCTGCTTGAGGCGCCGAGGCAGAGCCGCGGGCATCATCCACCTCCACAACGTCCATCCTTTTGCCATGTTGTGTTTGCGCCGGGTGTGTGGTGTGCGTGTTTCTTTGTTTTCAAAAATACGATCGATGTGTTAGTAGTAAATTAGTTCAAATACTGCTGTATTCAGGTGTGAGTTTGACCGATTGAATGGTTAATACTAAATGTAACCTTGTATTTATAGTGTAAAAAACGAAAAAGAAAAAAAGCAACAAATTGTACACGAAAACGTCACACAGGTAGACAGACTGCAGTCTACTCGTATTCTCCACTCTGTGAAACAGATTGAGGTGTCAAAACCTAAATCCCAAAAGTGACCCCTGATTATCAAGGTAATACCTCGTAAGCGTGACATAAGTGACCCCAGTTATCAAGTTAATAAGCATGACAGAAAAATGACCCCAGAAATCAAGTTGATAAGCGTGACAGAAAAGTGACACCAGAAATCACACCCCGGGTACCCCCTTGTCCGGTCGACCCTCAAACGTTCTGGGCGTACAGCAGCAGCGTCGGGCTAGTTTTTGCACGCCTCGACAGCCTAGCATACACCATGCGCCTCGGCGGAGTATCAGCAAGAGAGGTGGGGTGTGTGCGACACGCCGAGGACAGCAGCACGCGTCGAGCAGACCAGCACGCAAACCCGCCGAGCACTGAATGACCTTTGGGAATTCCACATCTATGATGAATATTGTTTCAACAGGGGGGAAGGGGGGCTGTCATGATCTGCGAACTGCGAAGGTCGCGCACCTGTGTTGCAGTGCCCACAAAATCGACAATGAGGTTCCCGCCAATAACGTCGATTGTTATTGAAACCGCGATTTTGCAAAAACCAGCCCCTCACAATCGCTTTGGGACATGCAGCAGTCTGCGCTCGTTCACTGGCGCCGTGTTCCCCACTCAAACCTCCCAATGACACACCACGCCCGGACGAGCTCAACCAAGTCATGATATAGCCTGTTCTGTAGTTGGTTTGGGCTTTGTCGTGCTAGAATTGGAGAAATTTAATGCACCGCGGCCACGCAATTTTATCCTTGCACAGCCGGTACGTAGGCGCCAGCAGTATCGCCGCCAGTTTAAGCAATTTTCACAGGCACTATCGCGGTGGTAAACCTGAACGAAGTCGCCCAAGATTGAGCGTGTGCTTGTGTGTACAGACAGGGAAGGTATACCAGGGTGGCGCACTTTTTTATTTACATCATGACGCCGCAATCGACTTGAGACGTAACTGCAAAAAACAAATTAATGTAATGATATATTTTTATACAAGAGTTTTTTGTCGTATACCCTCCCTGTCTGAATCTCCAAACTGGTTATCGAGCGAAACATTGCCAAGAAGAACGCGGAGATCCCCTTTTTTTGGTTGGTTGGTGCAATAGCAACACCGTGTTGAACGATGTGTTCCAAATGGCATACTCTTACCGGGCACCATATATCAAAACAAAATCATGGCGGTCGCAAGCTCAATTTTTCCACCAGCTTGATCGGCCAAGCCCGCCGAGAACCAAGCGATCGACCCAAAACACGGAGGAAAAACTCAAGACTTCGATAGCTGCATCGCTGTCGCTGTCCGGTACGTGGCGTTTAACGACTTCCTCCGACCATCCACGCGAAGGTGAGAGTGACAGCTTCCTAGCCTGGGCCTTAAAAATAAAACAGAGGCTGTAGCCGGCGTGCACGTGACGATGCACGCCGTCGCTCTCAGCTTCTCCCCTCGGTACTTGTCAGCCGGGCGTTCTGTGGGATGTCGCGTTATTCCGATCTCATTCACCAACCGAGAACATACGGAACATATGCTCCGGTCACCACTCGTTGAGATTTATCGCCTCGTTGGTGGTTGTCGAGCACAGCCCAAACAGCGACGGATCGCCTCAGGGACGTTCACCCAGTGGGAACATGCCATCCATGTTGGATACACTCCAATCGATTCGTGTGGCGAGATTGGGTTTCATATTTGCGAGGCAGTTCGGAGTTCGGAACTACAGTAGGGGACGAGTCAGCTTCCGATAGCAGGACGAGGCCACAAGGAGACTGACTTGGGCCAATGGAGTAAGCGAAGCTGACGTAAGAGTACGTCAGAGCACGTGCGGCCACCGATAGACTAACAAATGCAGGGGTAGCGGAGAAGGTAACCCTCTCGGTGCAGTATAAAGGGTACGAGTACACAGAGAAACAATACCTAGACTCTGGTCGCATGAACACAGCAGCAGGGCCGAGCTTCACAGAGACGAGCAGGTTAAAATAGATATGACTGAAAGCCCGGGTGAATCTATATTAGGCGAACAGTGACCTAAAAGCTGACTAGGGAGCCGATGATTGGACGAAGAAAGAACGTGCAAGTGAGTTTTTGGACAGGCACGTGGAAAAAATGGGTTGGCTACACCAGCCCCATCGCTTCAGTCTTCCTTCTTTGCTTTCCACCTGGCTGAGATAATAAACATCATTACCTACTCAATTCTTCTCCTTGAACCTGATCACTCCCTACGTTTTCCTGCACCACATAAACTCTGAAGGTCGTCCCGTTCAGACTCGAGTGCGAACCGGGTATCGGAGTCCCTTTTCACGCAATTCGAATCCCGATTTGCAACAAAAATAGTATTTTGGGACTTTTTTTGCAATTCGATCGGATCGACTTTCCCTCGCCCCAATCAGATGATTATTTTCTTTACCAATCAGATGACACTTCAATTTGATTCATTGAACAAAAAAACGATTTGAAGTCGATTCGATTTGAAACGTACCTTCGTTAATACGGGTCCTAAGCATTATGTTTTGGAGCCTGCGTCCTGTGACAACGGATTTCTTTTTCGTGATCAGAAAATGTGAGAGAACAGCCTCACCCACGGCTTAGAGATGGCTCCCGGATTCGTGGGAACCGGGTACCCGGAGGCGGGTACCCGGAACCGTCGGTACCGGTACCGTCCCGGTTCCATTTTCATTACCCGCGGTACTGGGTATACCGGGTACCCGGGTACCCGTTATTAGTTACCCTCCACGGAGCCCCCGATCACCTGTGGTGCTTTCCCCACAAATCACTAAAATGATGTATTTCCATAACGCGAAATATTATTGAAACCGGGATTTGGTCAAAATCAGCCCCTCACAAGGCGTTTGGATGCAGTCGTCGTTGTCCCTGCGTTCTCCCCACCAAGGCACCGGGGAGACACAGCACCAAGGCCCGAGCCTAAGTGATACTTGGTGTAGCCAAACCCGAAGCTACATTGACGATGGGATTTGTAGATTTCGATAATTCAGGCCGCTGTGGCTGAAAGCCAATTTGCAGCTCGAGCCCCTAGGTAGTCGCGCCGCCCGATAAGGCGATGTTCAACGAAGTAGTCGCTGTGCTAGACCAACATGAAATCGCCCAGAACTCCTCCTATATGCCCGCACAGAGCCATGGAACGTTTCCCAGGGTGGTGCAATTTCGGATTAGCACTACCGCTGCCACAACCGGCCTTTGTAGTGTGCCTTCAAAAACAGCAAAAAAACGTCCAAAACGTACCAGATTTAGTGTACGAGGTAGTACGTACGAAATGTGATGCTGTACGTACGTGCACGAGTTCTCGAAAACATGCACCAACAGAAGTCATCGCCATTTGAAAAAGCGGCGTAATTCAACCGCCTGGAACCACATTTTCAAACTTCAGCGACGTAGTCGCTGTTCGTAGAGGACACAAAAACTGCTGCCGCTTTGCCACACAGTAGTGAGAGCACCAAAGAGCCCATCGCAGGGTGGTGGATTTTTTTATTAGCTGTGAGGCTGGAGTTAGAGCAGAATTACGAAATGTCCTATAGGAAAAAATACAGTGGTAGAGGTTCTTCCAGACGTTAGGCTGAAATACCTAAAGCCAGAATCGAACTTTTTTTGTGGGGAGAGCAACACAGGTGCGATAGAGAGCGCACAGCGCACAGCATACCCTACCTACCTTCACACAACACGCCATACACACACGAGACCCCCACCAGCTACCAGCGGAATAGAGATGGCTCCCGGATTCGTGGGAACCGGGTACCCGGAACCGTCGGTACCGGTACCGTCCCGGTTCCATTTTGTTTACCCGCGGTACTGGGTATCCCGGGTACGCGGGTTCCCGGGTACCCGGGTTCCCGGGTACTCGGGTACCCGGGTTCTTTCGCATTTTTATTAATCGAGAGAGACGACATGAAGGCTTGTCCTCCCACCTTCCGCCTCACCACGCCTCACCACCCCGCCTGAGGACCGTTCACGCCGCTCAAACACAAGAATGGAGCAAAAAGTACATGTAACCCCGGGTACCCGGGATACCCAGTACCGCGGGTACCCGGGACGGTACTGGTCAAATCCCACCGAAGGCGGTACTGGTCCCGGTTCCAATTTTTGAATCCGGGAGCCATCTCTACCACGGCTACAGACCGTAGCAAAACGTGGCCCGGCGGTGGCTCCTCAAAACAAAATCATGGCGGTCGCAAGCCCAATTTTTCCACTAGCTCGATCGGCCAAGCCCGACGAGAACCAAGCGATTGACCCAAAACGCGGAGGAAAAACTCAAGACTTCGATAGCTGCATCGCTGTCGCTGTCCGGCGCTTGGTGTTTAAGGGCTTCCTCCGTCCACCCAAGCGAAGCTGAGATTGACAGCTTCCTAGCCTGGGCCCTAAAAACAAACAGGGTCTGTAGGCGGCGTGCACGTGACGATGCACGCCGTCACTTTCAGCTGCTCTCCTCGGTACTTGTCAGCGGGGTGTTCTGTGGGATGTCGCGGTATTCCGATATTATTCACATTTCGAAAACATATGGAACATACGTCGTTTCACCCCATAGGGACCCAAAGCCGTATTTTTCCACCAAACCGAATTTAATTAATAATTTTTCCTACCGAATCGAATTAAATTCAGTTGAAAAAAACGATTTGAAAAAAGAAAAACAATACACTAATTACAAAGTACAACGAATTACTGCTGTAGAGCTGGGGGGGTTTGCTGTTGCGTAGTACATGCATGCTGCCACAGATCCACGGTCTATCTGGGGCAAGGCGCTGTATATATACACTTAAGTACTACGTACGAGTGCTGGATATCTTTCAAATCTCATCATATCGGGCGTCGTTTGAACAGCGGGTTAGGAGATAACAATGCACGGTGCACCTCTTCACCCCCCATACCAATGTCGAGTCATCTTCGGCCCGCAGACAAACGAGCAAATAACTTTCGATCCCCCACTAACACCAAGCCGTTTTCGGCGCCGACACAAAAAAACAAATCAATTTCGGCCCTACGCACCAAATCCAGGCCAATTCCGAACCCAACACGAAACCAAGTCATTTTCGATCCCCCACATAAAACCAAGATAATTTCGACCGTAACACTGAAATCGAGTCAATTTTGACCCTTAAAACCAAGTCAATTTTGGTGCCCCTACACCAACTAGGACATACATAAACACACTGACAAACATGATACAATGTTTGGCGGAATCGTTAAGAAAATCTATTAAAATATTTTGATAACAGTAAGGGTTGCACACTATCTCCAAGCATTTTTGTCCCCAAAAGTGCGCAAATGCAGTTTTAAAAAGGGCAATAACCAAAAACGGGTGCACCCGCGCCGGTTTGAGTCAAAAACGGGTACAGCATGGAATCGAGTCAAAACACCACATCCCACGAGCCATCACGGGATAGATAGGCCAAAATCACATCGTGCCCGTTTCTGAGGGATAGTGATAACCAGGCACACTTACTTGTCGGCGCCTGACTATATACACTTGGACGTATCCGGGTTATCTTGGGAGGGTTCAGGTCCGGGTGGGGTCGGGACAAGGGTCAGGGGTGTTTAGACGCAGAGGGTTCTGGCGGCAAGCATGTGTGTTTTACTTGGTCTCAGCGTGTACCTGAAATACACCCTATATACGCGTATAGATACCAGGTATGTTATCATAATAGGTGGATGGTCGTTTATATGACTCTGAAGACGTACGTACTACGTAGCCAGGTGCGTAAAATGGTTGAATAGAGTTTAAATGGATTGTGAAAAGGCTTGAAATAAAATGAAACGACGAAAGAGCGGCCGCAGACGCAGTGGAGAGCGAGGCACACTGTAGGCAAGTGGTTAACCAAAATAAACAACCAAAAACGGTTGAAAGTCAAGCATAATAGACATTTACAGTTGTACCCGGGGCATTATTTCTCAAAAATGGGTACAACTTGTTTTCGGGCAATCGCGTGGCTCGCTGGGCGTGTTTTTCACTTGATTCGATCCAGCATGTACCCGTTTTTGTAGGGCTGTGAGTCGGTTTCATTTCACGACTAATAACTAGTCGTTAGTCGGCGAAGCCGACCAGCTGACTTTAGTCGGCAAGTCGGCTGGCGAAGTCAGGCGAGCGAAGCGAGCCAAAAAAGCCCCCCCCGGCTGAGGGGGCCCCGCTGGAGGCGCTCCCGGAGGGCCCGCCGGAGGCCAAAAATACGCTATTTGGGTTCACTTTACGCAAGAAAAGCGCAAACAATATGACCTAGATCCACATAAACGTTTCGAACGAAAAACACAAAAACGCTTCAGTTTACACAAGAAATTTTCAAAAAAAGAGAAGTACAACGCATGTACCAGGTAGATCTACCCCGGACTAGAGGAACGTGGCAGCAATTGTTTTGAGTCGCAGTACTACCTGGTGGAAATACGAGCGAAAAAGGGAACTCATCACCAAGATAGCGGTGCAAAATTTTTCTCCAGAAGAAAAAGTCTTGGATCCCTCCGTGATGTTATTCGTTTATTAACGTCTCTCCCAACCTTGCGCGAAACGCGCGCGTCGATGACGATGGCAAGTCCTAAAAACTTCCACAGCGAGTTGTTGGATCTGAGCGGCTTGCTGCACCTCTGCTCATGCTTCACGCGCCGCCTTTACCGCTATTCTGAATGATTATTAAGGATAAAGTATAGAAATCGGGGACTTGGTTGTGGCCCGCGTGTGGTTCAAGTGTTATGAGACCGAATATTTCGAAAAACGCCGAACACACTACTTTAGACACTACCCTAACCCCACCCCCACAACCCCGACCCGACCCTTACAAGCTTTGCCTCGAAAAAATCGGGCGTTTTTTGTTTTTTGAAAAATTGGTCGACCACACTAAAAGGTACCAGGTATGTAAGAAAATATTCCCCGATTTCCATACTTTATCCTAGATAATAATTCAGTAGTGCGGTAAAGGCTGCTGCTTCACGCGGTAGAGCACCGTTTCGGCGTCGCGTGCACTCGCCAAGGTGGTTCGCGGGCCCATAATGGCCACAACTTCGCCGAAGGGATCTCCGCCCTCAGCGTTGGCATTGGGTGCGACATGGCTGACGCCGTCGGCACCGTCGAGAGAGATGGGCTGTTCCGCCATGTGTGCGTGTGTGTGTGTGTCTCCCGCTGTGTGCCGCAGTGTCAGGGCATGTGAGGGTATCCGCAGCCCGCAGCATTTCACGTTAAAAGCTGTACCCCGCATTAAAAAAGCCTTCCTACAGTTAAGGAAACCCAATAAGTCGGAAAGTCGGCATCTCCGTTTCACGACTGACTATTATTGGTCCGACTAATAACTACTCGGCGACTTGAGTCGTGCCGACTCACAGCCCTACGTTTTGAGTGAAAACCGACCGAGTATACCCGTTTTTGGTTATTGCCCTTTTTGAAAGTAGTACTACTCGTACACAAACGATAATATGCAGATATTTCATAACGTCGTACGACTATGATATCATACGCATGCGAAAGATACAATATCGCATTTTTTCTGGTTTTCAATTAGGCTTTAGCCAAAATAAGGTACACCTGGTCACTTTGGTGCCAAAAACAGGTACTACACTAAAACCGAGTACATATCACACGCTAGGCACCTCTCTTTGGCCAGCCTCACATCGTACCTGATTTTTGCATGAAATGGTCAGGTACACCTGGACTTGTCTACTTTGGTTAGCTTTCAACTGATTTTGTCGAATTTTGAGCCAATCAGAGGCCATACGCACACTGTCTCCTATGCTCCCGACACGAAGACATCACCGCAACTACGTACATACGACCCGCCACAACGACTACAGAACGCATCATACGCGCGCATACAGCACAATGGACCTGTTGTAATATACCAGGTATTACGTACTGCTGCTTGCTGACACGGTACGGAAAGTGAGCAGTTCAGTCTCAAATTAACTCGATGTTTTGTTCGTATGCTTTACACATACGTACCCAAGAATACGGAAATACACGTCGTAGGAGTGAGTGTGATCACGAAATCAATGGAAGCATACGACATATATTAATACCCGTACTGAAAATAACATGCAATATTTATCAAGAGTTTGGAGGACACACACATTCGGTACCATTTTGCTGTTCAGGCGCAAATTCAAAAGTATGTTCGATTATTTCTCACAGCCAAAAAATCCTGAAAAACCGATCGTGGCGAACGTTTTTTACTTCGTTTTAGTATATACCTGATTTTGGCTCAAATGGATCAGGTATACCTTATTTTGGCATTTTACCTCTTTAGTTTGCTTTCGCGCCACTCCCCTAGGCACGTCCCGGAGGGGGGCCTTGTAAAGTATTTTACGTATGCTGTAATATGTAATCTTACTCGTGTTAACATGATGTAACTATGTACAAGGGTTCCCCTGCGGGATGTTGGTTTCTTGAAATCCCGGGGGGGTTGCAAGTTGAAAAGAGATCGCACCCGCCTCATAGTTATATTTTCGGAGCAAACGTATGGTATACAAGGTTCCCCTCCGGGACGTGCCTAGGGGAGTGGCGCAAGAACGAACAGAAAACCTACTACAGCATGAATGAAATATATATATGGTATCATGCGCATATCACATAGTCCGTACGACGTTGAAAATCACTTGCACTTGGGGGATAAAGTATACAGGGAAATAGTGTGGAATTGATACTATATTGACTGAATCGTTTTCATAGGTTTTGTCAATGATCTCGCCGAACATTTTGTCAATATTTATTTGTTGTGGTGCTCAAGGTAAGGAAGACTTCTCCCTAAAAAACGAGGACTCCCGACAAAACCACGCTTGCCACACTGCAAACATCACGCGTGACACTCGACACACGCCGCACACGCACGCATTGAAACTGACTTGATGCAGAGTTGGCCGTCGAAATTGACTTTGTTTTTGTGTGGGCGCCGAAGCGCCCTCGGTTTGGGTGGGGATCAAAATTGACTTGGTTTTTGTGCTTATGGTCGAAATTACCTCGATTTTGGTGTTAGCTGCAAACACGACTTGTTTTAGTGTGGGTTCAGATGTACTTGGTTTATGTACGGGTGGTCGAAGTTTACCTGTGTTCGTGTGCGTGATCGATATTGACTTGGTCTTTGCGTGTGGCCTGAGAACGTTTTTTTTTGTGTGGAGGATATAAATTGACTTGATTTCAGTTATAAGGTATCCGATTTGACTTGGTTTGGTGTACGGGTCGAAAATTACTTCGTTCTACGTATAGTTTCTGGATGACTTGGCAATTAATTGCGTGTATGGGCCGAGAACGATTTGGTTTGTGCGGGGGATATACATTGACTTGATTTCAGTGTAGGTATCCGATTTGTCATGGTTTTTGTCGAAAAAAACTTTGTTTGAGAGTGGGTGGTTGAAACTGACTTGGTTTTAGTGTTACGGAATCGAAATGGTTTCGTGATTAAATAGGAATTGAAATTGTCTTGATTTTAGTGTTAAGATCGAAAAAACTTGATATTTGTGTGGGGGATTGCAAAACATAATTTATTTTGTGTGGGGGTCGTAATTGGCTTGATTTTGGTGCAGGGGGTCGAAATTGATTTGTTTTTGTAGTGTCAGGGCCGAAAATGACTTGGTTTTAGTGTCTGGCCAGTCCGGCTGGAAGTTGACTATTTTTTTGTGGCAGGGCTGAAAAACACCTGTATTTAGTGTCAGGGCCTTGGAAATGTCTTGGGTTTAGAATTGTGATCGAAACTGACTTGATGTTAGTGTTGGGTTCAAAATTAACTTGATTTCGTGTCTGGGATCGAATTTGGCTTGGTGCGGGGATCCAAGTAGGCTTGGTTTTTGTTCGGGAGGTCCACAACTTGACTTGGTTTTTAGTGTGCGGGCCGAAAATTAAAGGTTTTCAGTGGTGGGATCGAAGGTCACTTGCTCTTTGCGTGCGGGTCGAAAATGCCTTGGTTTTGGTGTGCGGGGCTATGGAAGGTGCTCCGTGCACCGCTAACCCCTAACGAGAGGGATAGATATTGCGCTGCTTTATTGTTGGCAGGGGTTGTGTTTTTCTCATCAATTCGCTTCGTTATATATGTATAACCCAGTGTTACGTATATGCAGCGCCTTACCTTATCAATCGTAGACCTGATGTGCTTTCGACTGCTCACGAAAAGCGCACAGCAGCAGCAGCAATCAGTAGTGCTGTTGTACCTGTGGTAGCATGCATGCATGTAGCGACATTCTCGAATCTGCTCTACAGATGACAGGGCCGGATAAAAATAACCCCTACTAGTACAGTATATATAGGGACACGCATCAGCAATACAACGCGGAGAAACTACCGAAATCGTGTGATCTTGCTTCCTGCTCTGCTGGCGGACGTCAAACGTGTACAGCGTTGTGTAGCCAGGTCGTTGTAACACTGCAGTGCTCGTGTGTTGTCGGGTGTCTGTGGTGTCTGGGTACGTACTACTGTACACAATAAAAAAAGGGGGGGAAAAAGTGAAGAAAAAAACAACTCGCCGAGGGTCGAACTCACGCCTTCGAATCCAAAATCGGGCACCGAGACCTTTTTACATAAAAAACAAGGATCCAAATTAATATATATATTATAGGGCAACTGCCAAAATCAGGTATAGCTGATCCATTTGAGCCAAAATCAGGTACATACTAAAAACAAGTAAAAAACGCACGCCACGAACGGTGTTTTTCGGGATTTTTTGGCTGCGAGAAATAATCAAACATGCTTTTGAATTTGCGCCTGAACAGCAGCATGACAGCGAATGTGTGTGTCCTCCAAACTCTTGATAAATGTTGTATGTTATTTTTAGTACGGGTATTAATATCTGTCGTATGCTTTCATTGAGTTCGTGATCACACTCACTCCTACGACGTGTATTTCCGTATTCTTGTATATACCAGGTACGAATGTATGTATATAGCAGGGCATTCATCAGTGGTTCGGCGTCTGTCGCGCGCAACACGCCTGTGGCGCGTGTTGCGCGCCGCAGGCGCTCAAGCCCCCCGGAGGGCGCGCCAAAATTTTGCAATCTGTGCGCGAATATACGCCTCAAAACTAAGTAAAAGCCTTTTAATTTATTTTTGGCTACGGCGAATAGCAAAAGGTGCCTAATTTTTGTTTTCGAATAGGACAAGGGGCCTAAAAGATGTTCAATTACAACTAATTATCAAGAAAAAAAGACCCCCAAAAGCAATTCTCGCCTCCGGCAAGAAAAAAAACGCGCAACAAAAATTTTCGCCTGCGCCGAAAATGTTGCGCGCCTGAAAAACGCGTGTTGCGCTGCGCGCAACCAGCCTCGCGGCGACTGTTGCGCAAAACGGTTATTTTGACCAAATGTTGCGCCAGCGCATCAGCGCAACACCTAATTAATGCCCTGGTATATAGTCGTAGCCACATTGGTAGCATACGAACAAAACATCTACTTAATTTGAGACTGAACTGCTCGCTTTCCGTACCGTGTCAGCAACCAGCAGTACGTAATACCTGGTATATTACAACAGATCCATTGTGCTGTATGCGCGCGTATGATACGTTCTGCAGTCGTTGTGGCGGGTCGTATGTACGTAGTGTGGTGATGTCTTCGTGTCGGGCGTATAGTAGACAGTGTACGTATGGCCTCTGATTGGCTCAAAATTCGACAAAATCAGTCGAAAGCTAACCAAAGTAGACAAATCCAGGTGTACCTGACCATTTCATGCCAAAATCAGGTACGATGTGAGGCTTGGCCAATGAGAGGTGTCCTAGCGTGTGATTCGTACTTGGTTTTAGTGTAGTACCTGTTTTTGGCACCAAAGTGACCAGGTGTACCTGATTTTGGCTAAAGCCCTATATTTTACCATGCATTTTTTGAACGGCACACGCCAGAGGCACAACACGCCGCACATACACACATCATGCACAGCACAGCAGCAGAGACAAGAGAAAGGTGGAAATTGGTGATGACTGATGACGGATGCAAGCCTCTGATAAAGCAACGATGAGTAGCAGTACACGGCGGACCTGCCACACGCCGCGTGGTATTGCCCGCTGCTGCTTGTGATGCTAGGCGGTGTTGTAACGTTGTTTGTGTTTTTTTCATGTTGTCTGATGTTGTCTGAAGCCTAATGGATTCCTGCGGTGAGATTCGGGGAAGAAACACAAACAATTCGGAAAAGCTGAGGTACTCAAATTCAACCAAATCGGTACTTTAAATTTCGGCCAGAGTGAACTCGGATTTGTCACACACAGCAGCAGCAGCAGCACAACATAAATGTAGATGGTGGAATACGGACCGCAGACTCCGATAATCACAGCTGTGGCCACAGCAGTACAGTGCACATGGGCGTGTCACACACGCACGGTGTTACCTGCTGGCGCTTATGCGCGGCAGACTTGTAACGTTGTGCTCTCTGCATGTTCTGTGTTGTCTACCTGTGGTATACTGGTATGTCTGCTCTCCTGTGTGCTCATGACGAGCTCGGCAAAGGGCAAAAAACTAAAACCAGAACATTATTATCCACTGGCACGTACGTACAAAATAAGGCCTCACGCAGAAAAACCAGGGTAATTGTCTTTTCCACTCCCGCGGGAAAAAAACTTTGAGCGCCCGCCACGCGAGCTACAGTGCTCGGATCGAGCTCAAACCTCGACCAGCGTGTCCGGGCGGGCTTGTTGTGTAGGGGTACTTAGCGTTTTGCCGAAAAGTGCTCGTACGAAGAGAAAAGTTGCGAAAACTACAAAAATCACAAACATAACTATGCATACAAGGCTCCCCTTCGCCCTTCGGGGAGTGGGGTGTTCCCCGCGGGGTGACGCAAGCTGGCATGCCACAGCGGAAAACCGACCAACCGGCATCCAGCGGTAACCAAAAAACGGTTGTTACTAACATACGCATTTATGTTTAGAAGCAAATTGGCGTTATGATACATGAAACAGAAACACGTATTTTTCTCACAAATCGCGACGTCACCTTTTTTTGTTGAGTTTTTCAAAACTTTTCATTTTCAGTTTTTGTGATGAATATCAGGATTAGCAAAACTGTGATGGTTTGTCACGTTTCGTGGCATTTTTCGTTCGTTAGATATGGCCATCCTTCTCGTGTACGTGCAGTGATGTTGGATTACGGCTGGAAATTCTCGTGCTCTAAGTAATTACGCCATTTTCGGACATGAGAGATTCTTACGGGTAATTGCGGCAAAAACAGGAGACGTTTAAGACACACCCCCGCTAGGATCAACAGGCACATACATGAATGTGGACAACTTTTTTTTTCTCTTTTCCTTTTATTTTTCGCTCGTTTTGATGTGGTTTACCCAATATGTGTACTATTAATATATACTTGGCCAACGGAGATGTTGAGGTCGACTATTATGGAATCGGAATCGAGAACAGGATTTTTCAATACCTTCGCAGGTTTTTCTTCAGGTGACGCTAAACAATGTCCCCTACTACCTTAACGAGCCATTGGTCAATTTTGGAGAGGAATCTAATGGTTTTGGCCCATATTGCAGGCTCGAATTTTCAACGGATGGCCAACTGGCCCTACTTCGTTTTTTCACCCGGTTTCGATCAAAGAAATCGAACCATGCCGCCTGTTTCGTATATTTTACCCTGTTTCGTCGATAAAAAAAATCGCAACAGGGCCAGTTGGCTTGGGTTGGCCATCCGTTGAAAATTCGAGCCTGCAAATCGGCCAATACCACTAGATTTCTCTCGAAAATTGACCAATAATGGCTCGTTGAGATACTGTAGTAAGGTATATTGTTTAGCGTCCCCGGGAGAAAAGGCCTGCGAAAGTGTTGAAAAATCCTGTTGTGGATTTCGACCCTATGATAGTCAGCCTGATAAACCGATCGAAGTTCGGACTCAGACCAGCGTGCTTGAACCTCTTCGCTATCCAAGATGCCATCGCTATGGTCACAGCAGGTCGAAGGGGCACAGCGCAAGCAAACAAAAGATAATATGAAAGGCAGGAGCTGGCCGAGCTGCCCAAGGGAGCAAACAATCCAGGGGTTTCGTATGGAAATGTATGGCTTTTGTATATAGGGGGCAGGGGGCCTACAGTAATTACCGCGGCCCATCCTTATTGCTTACCGCCAAATCAGCCTCGCCGTAAGGAGGTAATGCGGCAATCCGACATCACTGTTAGCAGCGGAATTCAAGACGAAATATCCCAAAAAAGTGTCCTGTCTATTGACAAAACCGTTAAAAAAAATGGGGAAAAAAACAGTCGAAAAATATTTGCCACCGTCTTATTTAACTTGGTTTTAGACTACATTGGAGGATGGTAGTGTATTACGAAAAACTCGACACTGAAAACGAATCAGGCGATGATGTTTCTTCACGATTGACCCGTTGGCTCGGTACTCGTGAGGACTCAAGTCATTTCAGTTCGGTACCCTTGGGACTTGCGAGGACTCAGTCATTTCAGCTTCTGGTACCCTGGCGACTCGCAAGGACTCAGTCCTTTCAGCCTCTGGTACCCTGGGGACTCCCGAGGACTCATGTCATTTCATCTTCTGGTACCCTGGGGACTCGTGAGTTCTCACTCATCTCAGCTTCTGGTACCCTGGGAACTCACGAGGATCCAGTCATTTCAACTTCTGGTACCCTGAGGGCTGAGGACTCAGCACTTCAAAAAGACTCTGACGACCTTTGGAGGTCTGCACACTGAACAGCAACAGCACTACTCTTACTGCTGCGTAAAACACCTAGGTCGTATAATATGATCCGTGATATGATACGTAGGTGATAAGATACGTATTGGTAACCCTAACCATTAACCCTTCGTAACCCCAACCCTAACCCTATGAATAGGTCAGGCTAAGGTCAGGCTAAGGTCGCCGCGTGTTTTGGACAATTTGAAAACAATATGCGGACCACGACAAAGACCGTAATATATTTGGTACTTTATCCAAGGTTTGTCTGATGCGATTTGTGGTCAAGAGACACTTAAAGGCTACTATTAAATACTGTCTCAACACGGCCTTTGGCTAATTTTTATGCCGTCGGATTGGAAGGGTCGAAAAGGTCGGTTTCCGATCCACTCTAAATTCGACGGGGGGTGTCTGGATGCCTTTCCCTATCGTTAATCGGATGGAATTTGTAGTTTTTTTGTGCTTTTCCTGGGGGCGGTTGATACGAGAGTTGAAAACTGCTTCATGTCCTGCTCACGGGTTCTGGGAGGGGCTGCGCTGCGAGCAGCAGCAGTAGCAGCAGTAGAGCAGTCAGCCCAGCATCGGAGAGGTGTCTAGGCTGTTGCTGTGTGGTGTGGCCGTCTGCTTGGAGAGGTGGAGAGAGATGTGGTTGGGCTTTAAAAATATACTCGATCGAGAAATCCAATCCACGAATGAATGAATGCCGTCGAAAAACTCGAGTTTTCCGACTGGATGCGTGGATCGGATTGCTCGATCAAAAAGCTTGGGATGGAAAAAGCTCTTTTTCAATCGGAAACCGTTTTTTTCGGTCCACGTATATCCGACTGCGTAAGAATTAGCCTTATTACGAGCGAACGCGAGTGTCTCTAATTTCGACGGCGTTTTTATGGACCCCCTTTGGAATCGCTGTCAGGTGGATCTACGTATATGATATATTACGACCGCGATGATCTCCAGTAGTCTTCGCGAGTGCTCTTGACCAACAAATCGTACCAGATAAAGTACCAAGTATATTACGGAATTTGTGGTGGTCCGCACATATTTTTTAGATTGTCCAAAATGCGCGGCGAAGCTTCGCACGGGTCGAGCCTTGGCCTGGATATGCATATCAGGGGGGGTAGGGTGGGGTCGGTCGACGGACTTCTTCGGATTGCTTGATTGAAAAAAAAAGGGCAATGGTCATTTGGGGGTATACCCCCTGGTTTTACGGCCATTTGGGGGTAGTGGTCAAAATGCGCCCGCGGAACGCGCTCCTGCGGGCCCAAACAGGCCTCAAACGCCATTCCGAAGCCCTGGCGAGATGCCCGAAGCCTCATGCCAAGCACGCAAAAACTTCTTTGTTTTTTTCAGGCACGTCCTTGGGCCTAACGGGACGGCGGCGCACGAGAGAGCAAACGAATCCCCCCTTTGACCACATCTTGGGGGGGGATAACCCCACGTACCTACTAAATTTATCTACGTCCCCCCGATTGACCACTTTTTATACCCCGTTCGACCGAAACATACCCCCTTTTGACCATCTGCGACAGCCTCAAAAACGACTACAGCAGTACGTATCCACGTCACCKGCCCAAGAGCCCAGAATAGACCACTGGGCGGAACATCCAGAACTTGCGAGTAGTCGGGATCTGTTTGCCTCCCAAGAAAAACATCTCTGGCACAACTTCGTATACAAATCAAATATTTATAGACGATATGAAGATATCGGCTCTTCTGAAGAAAACATGACGGTGATGGGGGAATCAGAACACGTACACGTGTATACTCGGCGTATGGGTCG
>MEHQ01002656.1:0-16533 GCA_008828725.1 Saccharina japonica | reverse complement strand
CCGGGGGTACATCAGTCACACGGGACCATAGTTCCCTTCCCCCGTATCATGTCTGCGTTTATAATCGGGGTGGAGGACTCGATTTGTTTGCCTGACCGGCGTGAACCCGGCACGGAACATCCCGGCATTATACATAGGGGCACCAAGATAGAATCAGGGGGCGTATACCCCCGATTGGTGATATTGACCTTTCCAGTTTTATTTTTACCTTCACATAGCGTGTACGTAGAGGGGAGCGGAGGGCTCCAGACTATCTGTTTTTGACTGACTTTGATCACTTTGCGGACCCTTCGGGTTCCACTTTTAGTTCAGTATACCTTTTTTGGGTAAGTTAGCCTGTGACCACGGGAATCGACCGCGTCAAGTGTTGGATTAGTACGGACAGATGAAGGTACTGGATAGAGAGACCGGCACGGCTTTTAATGTGAAGACAACAACAACAACAACAACAACTGTAGGTCGGTGGTTGAACCTTTCTTCCACTAAAATACCAAACAAAATGCCTCTAATACATTTGGCTTCTTTGCTTACTATTCTATGACGGGGGTCCGTGCTGTTTTTATCTCCCCAGATTTTCCCCAGCAGTAAAGCACATTTTTCTGGTGGTGGTGGTGATATTCGGTCAGAATTGTAAAAATACCTCTAAAACGCTCGTTCTTCCGCGAAGGAAGATGTTTCGTGAGTTTTTTTTTGTTTTGCTGGGGGGTTTTCTCACTGTATTTCTATAAAATCTGAAATAATTATTTTCCAGCGCCCCGGTGGTCTAGCAGGTAACCACGAAGCCTGTTAGGTTGGAGGTCGAGAGTTCGAGTCTCCGTATGTTTGGAGATTTTTATGCTCAAATGTGACACCAACTGTCGAGAGCGCATACTATTATAGCGTGGGTAAGCACACATTTCGACGAGAGTTGACGAGGGAAGAAGGTGCTGAAATCTTCTCGCGACAAAAAATCAAGGCAAGAACTGTAGTGGGGGAGGAGGGAGAGGAGCCCACTTTGTGACCCCGGATCTGAATTACGACTAGGAAGGAGAGAGAAAGGAAGGGCGAAGATAATGAACGGGATATTAAAAAAAAAATGGGGTGGGAAGAGTACTTTTCGCAACACTATATACGTATTTAGAGCACGGATTTGAAATGCTTTCGGGATTTCCCAGACCTAATAATGATATCCTTCCGATTTTAAAGAAAACAAAAAATGACGAAGAAAGAGGCAAAAAACACCCGTCAGAACATATGGTTCATTTCAATGGGAAACGATTTCCACCCAACGGCTACAGAAATAAAGGGCGTCAAACGATTCCTTTCGGCGATCTACAGACCTGAACCAACCATTTATTTTTATTTTTATTGAATGAAAAATACACGACCATTTCGTGGGATAATGAAAATGAGGTAATTATGGTCCTCGGCAAGATGTAAAGCACTTGATTATAGACTAGGCGAAACATAAAACTGCAAAAACAATATATATACTCGTATCTATCTATTATATATAGTTCGTCTGATGCCCAAAAAACAATACTTTAATCAAGTGATCTTTGATGCCCAATTTATCATAGCAACTTAGAGTGGAGCAAATGCAAACAAAAAAAACTTTCATTTTGTTTTGTCCCACACACGTTCAAAGCGCACGCTTCTCCCTACGCCGGCATCCCGGCACCGTCTTCTTACGTCGCAGGCTGGGATACTGTAGTACAACTCGTACGTGCGCCGTGCCTGTCGTCGTGGCCACAGCGATTCGCGGCTGCTCTCGTACGGTATTGCAGCAGTGCGGTTGCTACTTTTAACCTTTGCTGAGATTGTATCGTTCATCCTCGTTCTGGTCGTACTCGTATCGTATGATACGTACGTGCCTTCTGTCACCGTACGCGACGAAAGCACCACTGCTTTAGAAACGGACGGGGTCTCTGAAGGCCCCTAGATAGCGCCCCCTCCTCCTGCCTCTGCTCGTGTTCAAAGCCGTCCCGAGTTCGCGAAGCTTGGTCATGTCGCATGGCCTACTTACCAGGTACCACGGGTGGTCCTCGGGAAAACAAGCATACATATACGTATCTCACCGCATACCAGGTACCAGGTACGAGCAGGTACCAGAGATCACCAACAACCGGGGGTGTCGCAAGGTGAAAATATATCGCACATGCTTCATAGTTTATTTTTTGGAGCAAACCTGTGGCATAGACTGTAAAAATAGTAGCGACGGCTATTCCTAACGAAACAACTGTCACGAGATTATATCGTATCTGAGGTACAGTGGGCTCCCGGTGTTGAGAAACTTCAGTTTGGTGTCCAGGCTCAACGGCTTGTTTTGTTTCTGAAGTCGATCTACGTGTAACTATTTTTTGTAGGTACTGTAGTTATCACGGCCGTTGTGCGCTGTACAGCAGAGTATGTATACAGAAGATAGTTATGACAGAGCTGTTACCCGACGAGTCCCGCCCCGGTCCTAGAGAAGAGTATTCACTCGTACGTAATACTTTTTGGGCGGGTACCCTGGTACGCGTTTAGCAGCCGAGTACTCGTCTAAGGTGCCCGTCGATTAGATGGATACCCGGGTGCCCTGGGCCCAAATTCTCGGCGAGTATGAAGTGTTATCCATACCCGTGACGGGTATTAGCGGTTTTGTTGTTTTTAATCGCTGCTGTAAAGCGCGGGGTGATATTAAAATCAGAGAGGGGGGTTTTGCTGGAAGCGCATACACCAAACACACATCACTGTACCTCAGATACGATATCATCTCGTCACATTAATTTCGTTAGGAATGGCCGTCCCTACTACTTTTTCCTTTAAACAATGCAGCAGTCTATGCCACGGTTTGCTCCAAATTTTGCCAGAATTCGCGACTTTAAAGGCCCAGAGCACGCCCCAGTGCTGTACGTATGTACTGCTGTACGTATGTACTGCTGTACGTACGTACAACTGAACGTACAGCAGTACCTGCCTACCACTACCTATCTCGTACTGAAGCAGTATTGGTATGTGGCATGTGGCAAAGAACCTACGACACGGCTATATGAGATCGGCCTATCGTTTACGTAGATAGAGGTATGTATATATGATATGCACACCTTCCTACTCGTAGATCTTGTGTACGTACTCCACGTAGATTCCCAAATAATGGAACCAAATTTTAAATTTTTACCTATAATGCGTCTCGTACAACTGCTACTGCTCTACGTACACAACCTAGAGAGAGCAGACGCATGCAACGTAGCATCAACTACTGCTGCACGACGCTTGATGTGTGCCTCGTTCAATGTCAAGTCGGTGTGGTCCTTGTTGTCTCGTGCGTGGTGCGTGCTGTGGGTGTTCCGTTATCATGCGGATAAGGCCCATGCAACCAAGCTTCGCGACCTCGGGACGGCTTTGAACACGAGCAGAGGCAGGAGGAGGGGATGTTATCTAGGGGCCTTCAGAGATCCCGTCCGTTTCTAAAGCAGTGGTGCTTTCGTCGCGCACGGTGACCAGAAGGGGACGTACGTATGATACGATACGAGTACGACCAGAGCGAGGATGAACGATACAATCTCAGCAAAGGTTAAAAGTAGCAACCGCACTGCTGCAATACTCGTACGTAGAGCAGCCACGAATCGCTGTGGCCACAACGACAAGCACGGCGCACGTACGAGTTGTACTACAGTATGCCAGCCTGCAACGTAAGAAGGCGGTGCCGGGCATGCCGGCGTAGCTCGTACCTGCACATACATAGGAAAAGTGCCCGGTAACATCTTGTCGGAGATCACCGTAAGGATCTCCCATGCAAGTATCACCAAGTCTCACCCTGTTCATAAGATCTCTGGTAAGTAGGCCCATGCAACACGACCAAGCTTCGCGAACTCGGGACGGCTTTGAACACGAGCAGAGGCAGGAGGAGGGGATGTTATCTAGGGGCCTTCAGAGACCCCGTCCGTTTCTAAAGCAGTGGTGCTTTCGTCGCGCACGGTGACCAGAAGGCGACGTACGTATCATACGATACGAGTACGAACAGAGCGAGGATGAACGATACAATCTCAGCAAAGGTTAAAAGTAGCAACCGCACTGCTGCATGCAATACTCGTACGTAGAGCAGCCGCGAATCGCTGTGGCCACGACGACAAGCACGGCGCACGTACGAGTTGTACTACCATATGCCAGCCTGCAACGTAAGAAGATCGGTGCCGGGCATGCCGGCGTAGGGAGAAGCGTGCGTTTTGAACGTGTGTGGGAGAAAAAACTGTGTGTGTGTGTTTTTTTTTTTGCATTTGCTCCACTCTAAGTTGCTATGATAAAGTGGGCACCAAAGATCACTTGATTAAAGTATTGTTTTTTGGGCATCAGACGAACTATATATAATAGATAGATATTAGTACAGCAAGTACAGGTATTAATAGTACAGCAGCAGTACGACGTATACGCGTTGGGAAGGCTGAACCCTCTGCGCGATAAAAACCTATTAATCGTAGTGGGGGAGGAGGGAGAGGAGCCTACTTTGTGACCCCGGATCTGAGTTACGAGGGAGAAAAGACAGAAGAAATGCGAACATAATAAATGGGATGGAAAGAAAACTAAAAAACGTTCTTAATATTAGTACAGCAAGTACAGGTATTAATAGTACAGCAGCAGTACGACGTATGTATACGTATACGTATCATACCATGCATACGTATTGCTGTCAGTTCTAAAACGAACGTTCCGAGAAACATCTATTAATAGTGAAACGCTACGTGGTGAAAGTAGTATATACGAGTATTATAATATAGTACAGCAGTAGTAGTGATACAGTAGTAGTGGAAGGTCGCAAAGTGATAGCGAAATTTTCAAGGTCAGGTTCTGTAGGGTACCTACAGAACCATACCCGGGGTATTTACCCGGGAAATACCCTACAGAGAACTTCTGTGAGTTCTGTAAGGGCTTTATACCCGTACCCGGAAGTTCTGTAAGTTCTGTGCGACCTTCATACCCTACAGAGAACTTCTGTAAGTTCTGTACTCCCGGTTTCACAATACCCGGGGTACCGGTACAACGTGTTTGTACCTGCCCGGAACTTCTGTGAGTTCTGTACGCCCGTGCCACAATACCCGGAACTTCTTTGAGTTCTGTAAGGGTTTTATACCCTAACCCGGAACTTCTGTAAGTTCTGTAAGACATCCATACCCGTACCCGGAACTTCTGTAAGTTCTGTAACACCTTGGGCACAATACCCCGGGTAAGGGTATTCCCTCGGCACAATACCCTGTTCGCCGGTACAGATTAGGGTATCGTTGAGGATGTCAGGAGACGGTCAGTCGAGGGAAAATGGGCATCGGTCAAGGGTGTGGATTCGAGTGTTCCACACTAAAACCTAGTATTTTGGCGTCAGTCAAGGATAAAACATGAAAAATAGCCGTCAGTCAAGCGGTGAAAGTGCCGTCTCCTGACATATTTTGAGGAGTGATGTTATGCATTCTGACGTCATGTCTCATCAGTGACACACACCAAAAACGAAATTACGAAATTAAATTACATTGTACAACCCACCTCGCTCACAACCACACATGAACCGAGCACACAAGTACGTGGAGTTTGATTTGGGGGGTAGATCTATGACCGCGGAAGTCATTCCCATGAAGTTTGAACGGTCCTTACCGTGAAAATCGTGAAAGGCAGCTATAACAGAAATTAGCTACAATGGTACAGGCATGGTATATACGCGTTATTACCGGTATATTGTGTCATGTTTGAAGTACACCAATCGCAGTATTTCGAAATGCATTTTATGTATATTTTTTTAGGAGTACATTAAATATTTGCAGTTTTTTCGCCCCCTTGAGGTGGGTATTTACCAGGGTATCACCGGACCTTCTGTAAGTTCTGTACGCCCGTACCTCAATCGGAACTTCTGTGAATTCTGTACTCCCGGGCCACAATCGGAACTTCTGTGAGTTCTGTACGACCGGACCACAATCGGAGCTTCTGTGAGTTCTGTACGCCCGTTCCAGAATAAATACCCGGAACTTCTGTAAGTTCTGTATGCCCGTGTCACAATACCCGGAATTTCTGTGAGTTCTGTGCGACCTTCATACCCGTGCATGGAACTTCTGTGAGTTCTGTACGCCCGTGCCACAATACCCGGAACTTCTGTGAGTTTTGTAAGGGTTTTATACCCTAACCCGGAACTTCTGTAAGTTCTGTACTCCCCGTTTCACAATACCCGGGGTACCGGTACAACGTGTTAATAAATACCCGGAACTTCTGTAAGTTCTGTATGCCCGTGTCACAATACCCGGAATTTCTGTGAGTTCTGTGCGACGTGTTTATTACTGCCTGGAACTTCTGTGAGTTCTGTACGCCCGTGCCACAATACCCGGAACTTCTGTGAGTTCTGTAAGGGTTTTATACCCTAACCCGGAACTTTTGTAAGTTCTGTAAGACACCCATACCCTGACCCTAAATCCACAAACCCTACAGAACCTGACCTTGGAAATTTCGATTAGCGTATGGCACGGTAGGCGCGGAGGAAGATGAACCAATGAGCAGAACGGTGAACAGCTTATTGCTAACGATTTTTACAATGTATAGTAAGACTAGTAGCAAATCTATGGTAAAGAGCACAATACGAAGATATACGCATGACTTTATCACGGATGGTTCTACATATGTACAAGATTTTAGATGTATACAAGGCGGCTTCGTCGGCGGCGTAATGGCCGCCGTCGGCCCCGTAAGTAGCTTTCTGGCTGAGTACTGCGAATTAGAGTTTTCGATGCCAAGGGTCCGTTAAATAATGTTCGATTAATCTCTTGTGAAAGAAAAAAGAATAACCGCAGTAGCAGCCAACGACACGTTCGAAACCTGGTGATTCGGATCTAGGCAGAAGTTTTTATTACATATTAATTATATCAGACGCTGGTGAAGAAAACCGAACGCGGGAACAACCGTTCAATATAAGAGTCAACACTCACTCAGTGCCTAGTCACTCAAAGTGAAAGGAAGAAAACCCCTCTGACAATAAAACAACGTTCATACTCAACATGTAAAACCAACCTCGCGCCATTCGCAGCACAACTCTCGGCAGACACACTGGTGAAGAAAACCGAACGTTGGGGGAGTGACCGCTCGAATTGAAAGTTTATGGCAACCGTCCAAGCTCAAGGCCCCGTAGCTTTCAGGCTAAAATTACTGCAAATGACAGTTTTCCGATGCCAAGGGCCCGGAGCTAAACAAATCCAGCGATCCCGGACGCAATGAACAATGCTTGTAAGAAATATTTATGAATGTGGGTCTCGCAGCTCAATAATAAGCGGCAGTTGCTGTGCCATGCCAACGACCCGTTCGATGCCTGCTAATGGGCTCAACGTCGATAGCTACTCGTAGGCAATACTTCACGCAATTCAAAAGCATCCAAACTGAATGAAACACGGTTCGCTATTCAGCCCGACACGCTCTGACACAACACCTTCCCGATCGGACCGACACAGTATCCGCCCCCGCCAAATAAGCACACCAATCGTGTTGGGGATCACATACCGATCTGGGTAAACGTATGATGTGCCTGAGCACCAACTAAACGTTTTTCTTGTTCGCGAAAACCGGGGGAACGCGTCTGAGTAACCGTTCCAACCGCCCCCCAGCAACGACCGATAAAATACAAAGCCATGAACAAAAGCAACAACACTCCTCGTCCATGAGCAAATAGAGCCCGCGCGTGTATGAGCCGGAGTATCGTGTCACATATTTGGGCTGGAAACGGATTTGGTTGGGTTTGGAGACGGTGACGGATAGTAATTTGTTTATTTCGCAAAAGAGGGATACAACGTTTCACGGTCGTGATAACTTAATATTTTCACGAAGAAAACAAAAACAATCAGCTGAGAGCGCATAACGTGGGTCGAGGTAATTTGACGCGAGTCGACGAGGGAAGAAAGCGCCAAAGTCTTCTCGCGATAAAATAGAAGGGCTCTAGCCATAGACGGGAGGGTGGTAGACAGCCCGCTGCGTGAGGCAGGATCTGAGTTATGACCAAAGGCGCTTTCACGGTATAGCTGGAAAAACAAACAATTAAGTATCGTTCATTTCGTTCGCTGTAAGAACTTCAAATACGTTTTTCAAGAGGTGGTTAAAAAAAACGGTTGTTCCTTGATCTTGTTTTTAACTGTTATCTCGATAATATATATTAAAAAATTAAAAAAAAACAACAGCTGTGAGCTCGAGGATTTCGTCGAAGCTCATCTTTGCTAGCTGAGTGTAATACTTCGATCGCGCGTACTTACGGATTTTATATGTCCTCATGTAGGATGTACATCCCGTATGGGGGGGACACAATCTGAGGCTGTAGAATTCAGGAAGTGTGTGTCTATTTGTGGGGGAAGAAATAATTAAAATAAATTAAAATTAAAATTAAACAGTCTGAAATAAACGTGCCAGGTATACTATAGTTTCCGACGAGTTTACGTGATAGAGCGGTTCTACTATTTGTAGCCATGTATGGTATATAAGAAGAGGTGTGTGAGGACAGGTTATGGAGTAAAACTTAAAAGCACCTGGATTAAGTTTTTAATTAATTAGTGATTTGGGTTTTTGTAGTGTGCATTATTTATTTGTACCTATAAGGTATCATTTAGTAGGCAATTAGTAAGAACAACAACAACAACAACGTTTTATCCTTTATAACTGTTAAAGGGGGGGGGGGGGGGAAGACACATACATACAAGGGTATGAACCAATCAACCATGTTGACAGGAGGTATGTTAAAATCTAGTATGAATTTTCAGGGGGTTTTTGGGGGGAATTTGTTTGTAACAAGTAAATAGTGGTTAATCAGACGATTTTATTATAATAGCAGTATTATATTTTGCAGAAGAGGTGTGTGAGGACAGGTTATCGGGTAAAACTTAAAAGCACCTGGATGGATTTTAATTAATTAGTGATTTGGGTTTTTAATAGTGTGCATTATTTATTTGAACCTATAAGGTATCTTTAATGGCGATTAGTAGGTAGGGGTTGAAAAAGTTTTTTATCCCTTATAACTGTTAAAGGGAGGGGAGGGGGAGACACATAGAGACAGGGGTGTGAACCAATCAACCATGTTGACAGGACGTATGTTGCAATATAGTATGAATTTTCAGGTTTTTTTTTTTTTTTTGGGGGGGGTGAAATGTTTGTAACAAGTGAATAGTGGTTAATCAGACGATTTTATTATAATAGCAGTATTATATTTTGCAGTATGGTTTTAGGTTAGGGTTGTGACAGGGGGGGGGGGAGAGGTGGTTAGTACGTAGGGTAGATGGTGGGGGATACATTGTATTTAATATTGGTAGCATGTTGAGTATGTATCGTATTTCATCATGGGGGTGAAAAAGTCAGGGCGGAGATGGTGTACGTAACAGGTATACTTTACACAGACAGGTCTTTTTGGTGTTGTCATGTGATAATGTTGATCCATACATAGATTACCAAACCCAGTAACTCCCTGTTTTTTGTAGTCGCGGACCCATGTCGATCCACGGTCCATTCCAGTCCCGTTGATCAGGTCGTGTCGGCATAGAGGATTGCTGTTTTACGTACCCATCATTCCTCATTGATGGTGCATGTGGGCAATCTATAGACAGGTTTACGCACGCACGCGGTTTTTCACCTGAAAGTATGCAGAGGAGATCCAGAAGAGGTGGTCTTAGGTATTTGCAGTCACAGGCGTTCGAGCAGTGCACTTGAAGCTACAGCTCCTTGTCTTTCCACCTAAAGCTCTATTGGGCAGTACGTAAATCACAAAGGTCTGGACCAAGACCTGGTGCCGCAAGCGCTAAAAGAAGGTGGTATGAGACGAGCTCAAACGGAATGACAAAAGTGCGCTGCTCACAGCGGTGATCCCACCCCTTTTTTCCCCCCCTTCCCTCCAAGAGGAAGGTTTCACCTCGAAGAAGGCCGGGCAGCATGAGCTTTCATTTCCTTTGCGTGCGTCATGAAATTGAGACGCACGGCGGCGGGGTGAATCGTTTCTGGATTTTTTGGGGGGTTAGGCTTGGATTTTTGGGTATGTTCAAACTCGATTTTGTATGATTAATATAATAATGTATGCTTCTAATGTGGGTTATTTCCGGGGAGATTCGAGCTAGTGTGTTGTTTTTGGTTCAGATTTTGTTCTACTGGTATGCCATAAAAGTGGGGTTATACTTCTCGTTATATTTGTATAATACACCAGGTTTCAGTGTACATGGGTTGGCTGAACCATATTCTGTTATTTGGTTCTTGATATATATAGATGGTTTGAGCTATTTTACACCCGCCCAGGACTACTGCCTGGTATACGGTGATGATGTCAGCATTCTTTGTTCAAAGTTCGTTGAATATTTAGTTAATTCTACGATACGTGGTGTCTGCAGTATTTTCTGTTTCATCATCGTCTACAAATACAATTATTGGTTATGGGTGATACAGGTATGTATGGTGCATGCTTTGCTCTACTTTATTATGTGATACGTGATACACACCGATCACCTTGACTTGATTGGAGCTCCATAATTAAATTAACAACTCCTGCTACACAGCAGTTAGTGTATCTCGTTTTTACCCCGACCCAGTTCGTATTTGGCCTGCCAACATAAATATTAAGGCACGAATCGTACGAGTATAAACATGTAGAGGTACGTAAGGGGTAGGGGTGGACGCAATTTATTATTTACTTACTACTTGAGTTGATGTGGATAACCTAATTTTGGCAAAAAAAGAGGGACACGATGTATATAGAGGGGGGGGGGCAAGGGTGCACAAAAAAAAAAAGAAAACGACACCACACACCTAGGAAGGTCAGAATGAAAAACAAACCGGATCGCTGTGATCACAGGACGAAATGAGCAAAAACATTTTTTTTTCGTTTTTGTTCCCTTTTTTTACTTGGTTTTAGAGACCCCCCCATATTTTTTTTTCGCTGGTCGGGGGGGGGGGGGGGGGGGGGGGTCATTAAAAAAAAACTTGACTTATTGTTTTCTGGGATCACAACAGTCACGCGTTTTCCCTCCAATCATAGGGGGGGGTGGTGTGGTAGTGGTGTCGATAACTTTTTTTTTTGTGCACCCTTGGGGGGGGGGTTAAATATATATTAAAAAAAATATGCGAAGGGCGAAAGGGGATAATTACTTAACGTAGCGGAAGGGGGAGAACTATATAGAGTGTGGATGGGGGTGGATGGGATTAATTAATTAATTAACTATTTGAGCTACGAGCTGGTTCTAGGAAAAAACATAAGATTCCATCTTCGCAACTTTGCACGCTAGTTTTTGAGAGTTGGAAAACGAAATTTGGCAGGGGTGTTCTTCATGACAGTACGAAAAAAAAAATGACTGGCCTTTTTTATTTTCGTTTTTTTTACCTCTGTACGTAGTTTTCTTCAATTTTCGCGGATTTTTTAGCAACTTTGACACTATATAACTCATGATATATATATATATATATTTTAAATGCCAGTCTTGGAGCCCTTCGTAATGTTGTGAAGAACAACCTCGCCTAGTTTTGTTTCGCAACTCTAAAATACCAGGGTGCAAAAGTGATTTCCGCGAAGTGTATTTTTTCCCCTAAGGTTTCAAATTTGCTCAATATATTTTCCTAGTAATTTGGCAAGCGGTTCTTACCACAGCCTGATAGGCTCGCACGAAGCAAAAACGTGACATGGACGTCTTCCCCTTGTTGATGCGATCCTGTCAAGACTTCTAAAGTCGAATTAGTCGGCGTATTGACCGATATATGGCGTGAATACTATTATATTTGTTTTACTTTAGGATTGCTGCAGGAAAGCTATCCCCTATGGAATAACGCCTCCCTAAGGAATACCAATATTACCATATCTCGCGAACTACAACTCGTACACCAAAAATCTCTTCACCGATGTGTTCCCCTTGGCGATGCCGTCATGTCGATATCTGTAGTGTTCGAAAAAGTGACGTATTCCGTTTTTTATTTCCCGAAGAAGTTATCTTATGTTTCTCTCTGGAACCAGCTCGTAGTAGTAGTGTGGATCAACTAATTTCGCAAAAGGTGGTGGATAAATACATACTGTAATAAGAATGGATATGGGGGGGCATTTTTAATTTATATAGCGAAAGAGGGGAAAGAAAATACGTGTGTTTCCGGAAAGCCACATATGTATACACATACCTGGTATGTACGTGTTTGGGGACCACTTATTGACAAAATGAAGTCAGAATACAATGTAAACGTACACACACACGAAATTTCGTATCAAAGTAATAACAGCACCACCAACGAGGACAGCAGCAGTCGAAACTAAAGCGACGTGACGTATGAAAAACACGAACAAACGTTAAACCCTGAACGAAATTTCTCATCACTACGTATATAAGGTACGACTTCGAAGGCTGAGAATGCCGGATTCTGGAATCCGACGTGTGTACGAAGGATGAGAATGCCGAATTCAGCAGGAAAATTGGATCCTGAGCCGTACAGAAGGCGATGACAAAGCTTATAATATTTATATACTCGTATCTATATTATTAAATGCTGCTATTCTGTCTGTCTGTCTGTCTGTCTGTCTGTCTGTCTGTCTGTCTGTCTGTCTGTCTGTCTGTCTGTAATTGAGCAGCGCTATCCAGAGCGGTTCAGCCCCACCTTGCCCCATGGGTAGGGAGGCTGGGTGCCACAACCCGCATAACACTGGGTCCCACGCCGCGCCGAGCCGTGGCCGTGGCGCAATCCCGATGCAGTTCTGGCAGCCATCTAGCCAGCCTACCTGCTGACTTACAATTTTTGAATTACTATTCTGGCAGCTGATTGGTTGCCCAAATCCATGCCAGCGGCTGCTGGCTCTTTCTAGAACATCGGTGCTGGAAAGAGCCACCGAGGTTCCGCCAAAATCGGGGAGGATAGGATCCCATCCCCGGATTAGAAATCCCTCCACATCTCTACAACTCCGACCAACCGGGGACAATAACGGCGATTTCCAGGGTCGGCACTGCCCCGCACGGTATGGAAACCCCACCCCCATCAGCTGGTCACTGACTGAGGCTCAGGGAGTCAGCGGTCACCCGGGGACGATAAGGTCCCATCACCGAATCATAAATCCTTCTATACATCTACAACTCCAACGACCTGGGGACGAAGAAGGACACCCCCCGGGTCGATACCGCCCCGCAAGGTGTGGAAACCCCAAGCCCACGGGCTACTTTACGGTTGCCTGGCTAGCTATGCCTGGCTCGCATGAAGCAAGCGCATGACGAGAATCGCCCCTCGGGGCAACGGCGAGGTCCCGCCGCACCCGNCGGGTGCGGCGGGACCTCGCCGTTGCCCCGAGGGGCGATTCTCGTCATGCGCTTGCTTCATGCGAGCCAGGCATAGCTAGCCAGGCAACCGTAAAGTAGCCCGTGGGCTTGGGGTTTCCACACCTTGCGGGGCGGTATCGACCCGGGGGGTGTCCTTCTTCGTCCCCAGGTCGTTGGAGTTGTAGATGTATAGAAGGATTTATGATTCGGTGATGGGACCTTATCGTCCCCGGGTGACCGCTGACTCCCTGAGCCTCAGTCAGTGACCAGCTGATGGGGGTGGGGTTTCCATACCGTGCGGGGCAGTGCCGACCCTGGAAATCGCCGTTATTGTCCCCGGTTGGTCGGAGTTGTAGATGTGTGGAGGGATTTCTAATCCGGGGATGGGATCCTATCCTCCCCGATTTTGGCGGAACCTCGGTGGCTCTTTCCAGCACCGATGTTCTAGAAAGAGCCAGCAGCCGCTGGCATGGATTTGGGCAACCAATCAGCTGCCAGAATAGTAATTCAAAAATTGTAAGTCAGCAGGTAGGCTGGCTAGATGGCTGCCAGAACTGCATCGGGATTGCGCCACGGCCACGGCTCGGCGCGGCGTGGGACCCAGTGTTATGCGGGTTGTGGCACCCAGCCTCCCTACCCATGGGGCAAGGTGGGGCTGAACCGCTCTGGATAGCGCTGCTCAATTACAGACAGACAGACAGACAGCCCTCATAGAGCCAGCGTGCGGCGATAGTTGCCCCTCGGGGCAACGTCGAGGTCCCGCCGCACCCGGGGATGATAACTTCCTATCCCCGGGTCATAAATCCTTCCATACATTTACAACTCCAACAACCCGGGGACGAAAACAGACATCCCCGGGTCGATACCGCCACGCAAGGTGTGGAAACCCCACCACCACTAGCTGATTGCTGATTTGGCTGGGGCGCTGGAGTTCATGGAGCCAGCACGCAGCGAGGGTTGCCCCTCGGGGCAACAGCAAGGTCCCGCCGCACCCGCGGATGATATGATCACATCCCCGGGTCATAAATCCTTCCATACCTCTACAAATCCAACGACCCGGGGATGCAAACGGACATCCCCCGGATCGATACCGCCTCGCAAGGTGTGGAAACCCCAATACCACGGGAACACTTACGGTTGTCTGGCCCTCATAGAGCCAGCGTGCGGCGAGAGTTGCCCCTCGGGGCAACGTCGAAGCCCCGCCGCACCCGGGGATGATAACGTCTCATCCCCGGGTCAGACATCCTTCCATACATCTACAACTCCAACAACCCGGGGACGAAAACAGACATCCCCCGGGTCGATACCGCCACGCAAGGTGTGGAAACCACACCACCACTAGCTGATTGCTGATTTGGCTGGGGCGCTGGAGTTCATAGAGCCAGCACGCAGCGAGGGTTGCCCCTCGGGGCAACAGTGAGGTCCCGCCGCACCCGGGGATGATATGATCACATCCCCGGGTCATAAATCCTTCCATAAATCTACAACTCCAACGACCCGGGGACGCAAACGGACATCCCCCGGGTCGATACCGCCTCGCAAGGTGTGGAAAACCCAATACCACGGTTTTTTTTGCGGTTGCCTGGCCCTCATAGAGCCAGCGTGCGGCGAGAGTTGCCCCTCGGGGCAACGTCGAAGTCCCGCCGCACCCGGGGATAATAACTTCCTATCCCCGGGTCATACATCCATCCATACAGTTACAACTCCAACAAACCGGGGACGAAAACAGACATCCCCCGGGTCGATATCGCCCCGCAAGGTGTGGAAACCCCGCCACCACTGGCTGATTGCTGATTTGGCTGGGGCGCTGAAGTTCATAGAGCCAGCACGCAGCGAGCGTTGCCCCAGCGAGGTCCCGCCGCACCCGGGGATGATATGATCATATCCCTGGGTCAGCAATAATTCCATGCATGTACAACTCCAACGACCCGGGGACGAAAACGGACATCCCCTGGGTCGATACCGCCTCGCAAGGTGTGGAAACCCCAATACCACGGGAAGACTTACGGTTGCCTGGCCCTCATAGAGCCAGCGTGCGGCGAGAGTTGCCCCTCGGGGCAACGTCGAAGTCCCGTCGCACCCGGGGATGATAACTTCCTATCCCCGGGTCATAAATCCTTCCATACATTTACAACTCCAACAACCCGGGGACGAAAACAGACATCCCCCGGGTCGATACCGCCACGCAAGGTGTGGAAACCCCACTACCACTGGCTGATTGCTGATTTGGCTGGGGCGCTGGAGTTCATGGAGCCAGCACGCAGCGAGGGTTGCCCCTCGGGGCAACAGCGAGGTCCCGCCGCACGCGGGGGTGATATGATCCCATCCCCGGGTCATAAATCGTTCCATACATCTACAACTCCAAAGACCCGGGGACACAAACGGACACCGCCCGGATCGATACCGCCTCACAAGGTGTGGAAGAACCACAGTTTTTTTTGCGGTTGTCTGACCCTCATAGAGCCAGCGTGCGGCGATAGTTGCCCCTCGGGGCAACGTCGAAGTCCCGCCGCACCCAGGGATGATAACGTCCCATCCCCGGGTCGTACATCCTTTCATACATCTATAAATCCAACAACCCGGGGACGAAAATGACATCCCCGGGCTCGATACCGCCCCGCAAACCCTACCACCATTGGCTGATCGCTGATTTGGCTGAGGCGCTGGAGCCGAGAGATCCAGCACGCAGCGAGGGTTACCCCTCGGGGCAACGGCGAGGTCCCGCTGCTTCAGGGGATGATATGATCCCACCCCCGGGTCAGAAGTCCTTCCATACATTTACAACTCCAACGACCCGGGGACGAAGCAAACACCCCCCGGGTCGATACCGCCTCACAAGGTGTGGAAAACCCAACCCCACGGGCTAATTTTCGGTTGCCTGGCCCTCATAGAGCCAATGTGCGGCGAGAGTTGCCCCCCGGGGCAACGTCGAAGCCCCACCGCACCCGGGGAGGATAACGTCCCATCCCCGGGTCGGAAATCCTTCCATACATCTACAACTCCAACAACCCGGGGATGAAAACGGACACCCCCGGGGTCGATACCGCCCCACAAGGTGTGTAAACCCAACCCCACGGACTGATTTACGGTTGGCTGTCTCTCATGGAACAAGCGCGCGGCGTGAGTTGCCCCTCGGGGCAACGGCGAGGTCCCACCGCACTCGGGGATGATAACGTCGCATCCCCGGATCAGAAATCCTTGCGGACAGCTACAACTCCATAAACCCGGGGACGAAAACAGACACCCCCTGGGTCGACACCGCCCCGCATGGTGGTTATTATTTTCCGGTTCAGAGTGGTACATCACAGCA
>MEHQ01002403.1:0-11422 GCA_008828725.1 Saccharina japonica | reverse complement strand
GATGTATCGTGGTATTCAAAAGCGGTAATTAATTTCCGGTCAGAGTGGGCGTGGCTCTGTTACACACACAGCAGCAGAACAGAAAAGGGTAGATAGATGGTGTGGATTATGGAGGTAGGCTCCGATAGACACAGCTAGCCACAGCACTACAGCAACATCAACAGCAGCAGCGGGTAGAAGAGTGGTGGTGGTGGTGTCGTTTGGTGACGGATTGCTGGCTCCTATGAAAGCAAAACTACTCGTAGCAACAACAGAGCACATCACAGATCTGCCTTCAGGCGCACAGTGTTGTATCACTCTGCCCGGAAAAGTAACGACAGTTTATAATAGTTTTAATGAACAAAGTTTCTTACATTTCGGGACAGCGGAGAGATTCGTACATGAGCATCGATCTGCAGGTATGATACCATGACTCGGAAAATCGCAGGCTTCGACAAAAGCAACTCGTCACGGTACAGCACGGATCTGAGGCACGCGCATGCATGATGTAATGGCTGCTGCTGCTGCTGCTGCTGCTGGGCAGCAGGGTTGTAACATTGAGGTTGTACTGTTTGTAACACGCTCTCTGTGGTGCTGCTGTTGTTCGTGTGTGCTCCCCGTGCTCTCGGCAAGAAACGCACAAGAAACGCACGACTGAACATAAACGGTCTGTTGTCTACTGGTATCTGGTACATGTTTCTGGCCTGTGTGCATGTGAGAGAGCAAAAAACAGACAACATCTAAAAACAGAACATCGTTATTTACTGGCACGTACGTACGAAACACGGCCTCATGCAGAAAACCCGGGAAATTGGCTTATCCACTCCCGCGGGAAAAAAAACTTCGAGCGCCCGCCACGCGAGCCACAGAGCTCGGATCGAGCCCAAACCTCGACCAATGTGTCCGGCCGGGCCTCCCGTGTCGGGGTTCTTAGCGTTTTGCCGAAAAGCGCTCGCGCGGAGAGAAAAGTTGCGAAAAGTGCGAAAATTTCACAAACATAACTATACATATGATAGATAGAGTAGCATTTTAGGTACTCGTACCCGTGACCCGTACCGCAAACCTCGGCGGTTGCTTCGAGTGCGACGCTGTTGAGTTTGTTTTGCCTATATTTCTCTCTTTTGTCATATCCCTGTGATATGAAAGAAGCCCTGTCTGGCTTGGTGGACGGCGAGTCTGTTTTTCTCCGTAGTTGGAGATTGAGCTAAAAGACAAAAGTGAAAATAGCTTAATCTAAGGTTTGTGGAAGGGCGGAAGAACTGTTGAGAAGAGAGTTGTGGTTCCAGTCTTCTGGTTAAGTACCAATCGAGGATGCTCGGCAAGCAGTGCTTCCAGAGTCGAGGAGCGACACAGAAGCAGCTTGACGGAGCAAGAGTATCAACATCACCGTAGAAATAAGTGGCCATAGATTGATACACAGCCAGAACACTGGCAAGCGCTTATCCCGTAGTTTTCTCCTGGCTCCTTTTGGTTATCACCGAAACTCGTGGAGACAAGTGTAGCGGGGGAAGCAGAACAGACGGCAACAGCAACGATCCACAAGCTGAAACGTGAACTCGAGCTTGAGGAGGAAAGGAACCCGAACGACCTCGCATCGAACGGTAGGTGGAGAGTAGACGATCGACAATGGCGTTGGGGTCAGCTCTGCTAGAATCCCGACGCTTATGAGCAGTAATGAGAGCAGCSCGGCCAAGACAGGCTCGTGTAGAGTCGGGGAGCGAGGTTACGATCTGCTATACTATGGTGCAATATGAATGTGCACCAGCTATTACTCTTTGTTTGTGTGGGGTTTCTGACAAGTCTTAGGTTACGGCTTCGGACGAACACAACATGCAACGAACACAAGCAACGCCACAGCCCCGGCTAGAAGCACAAGCAGCAGACGTGACTGTGGCGGATCCACCGTATACTGCTGTGGCTATTAATTAGTGGTTGCTTCATCGCAGCAGGCTTGCATCCGTCATCAGGCACCACCATCTCTCTCTCTTCTGCTGCTGTTCTGTTGTTGCTTGCTGCTGTGCTTGCATCATGTATGTGCGACCTGTCGTGTGGCTGACGCGGGCCGCGACAAATAATCGTGTAGTACAGGAAAATGTATCTTTGAAAGTATAGGCAAACGGTCACCATGCACGATTTTATGCTTGAAGGCTTGAGTTCGATCCTTGGCGATGACTCTGGATACTTTTTTTTTGTATTGTACGTAACCCAGACCCCCATAATATAAGACAGGAAGCACACAAAAACTAAGTGGATTTCTTAGGCAGGTATACAATATGATATGCGTATGATACAATATCGCATGCTGTTGTTTTGATATTAATAGTAGGTTTTCGATTCGCCCTTGCGCCACTCCCCCAGGCACGTCCCGGAGGGGAACCTTGTACGAAGTATATTCCTAACCGGCTTGTGGTGCCTTGCTACCCTAGCTGCTGCCTCTTTCCTGCTTTTGTCAATCGCGATTTCCTTACGACCCCCCCCCCCCCTTGTAATTCCCTGGTGCACCACCCACAACTATCTGATGCGTGGCTCTTTCTACACAGGTCCGCCTCATCCTCGTGCCACCTGACCATGAACTGTTCGGCTGCTTCGGGGACCCCCATGTATCATTTTCCTGCCTTCTTTGCTGCAACGGTCCACACCGCGGTCTCTATTCGAAACACCAACGGTGAAGTTAGTGCAGTTTGCTTTTTATTTGGGGGACCTTGCTCGTAATCTTCGCTTTCTTGGGGGGGGGGGGTCGTTTTTCTTCGTTTCTAATTTCGTCGTGTTTTTTTTTTCGCGGCTATCTCGTTTAGTAGTTTTGACTGATTTCGATTATGATTCGAGTTTCGGAACTGTGTTTTCTTTTTCTTTTTTGACGATTTGTTTCTTGTTTTTGATTTATCTTGACGTTAGTGTGGGAGCGAGTGACCGAGCGGGCGACGGCGAGCGATCGACGACTACACAGTATAGGGAACCTAATAAGAAACAGGCTAATAAGAAATCCAGGCTGAGCTTTAGGGGAAAATAATCAATTCGGGAGTCGCTATCTTGAAATTAGTGTAAAAGGCACCCTCTCTCAAATAGAAATGCAGCCTAAGCCAGATTTCTTATTTATTAATAGGTGTCCTGTACTTTAGTATCTCGCTTAGCGCCGTCGCTCTTGCTGCTACTACTACTTATGGTATGTGTTGTACTTCTTGTACACAGCTGTACTGGTTGTGCTGGTGTATGTACTGGTTGTGCTGATGTGATGTTTCGTGTTTAGGCGTGGATTAAGGTGCCGCCTTTGTCAATCGCTCGCTGTCACCTGTTCGGTCGCTCGATTGGTCGCTCGGTCGATCGCCGCGTCGTCGATCGCTCGCCGCCGCTCGGTCGGCAATATGTTGGCGGCCTTGGACCGCCTTCGTCGATCGGCGGCTGCCGCACGCTCGCCCGGTCGATCGCGCCGTCACTCGCGCGCGGCCGATCTTGTATTTTGACATTTTTGGGACACCGAGATATCGACTAAAACAACGATAACTTAGGCGCCCACGAGCAGGGTAGGCGCCCAGCAGGATGGGTAGGGTCATGTTGCACCCGTGCTATACGACTCCAACCATTGTATCATACCATCCCCCAATCACGCAGTGGCCGTATGTATATACTGGTATTAACACAAGCTGTAATCGTCATATGGATCGTTCATTATCCCCTCTGGAGTCCCAAGAGGGTTAATAGTTGATAACAACCGCCCAACAACAAAAAACTTCGTACGCAAGCCTTCGCAAAAAGAAATGGCGTTTTGGACGCCTTTGCAAAATCAGTATTTTAATAATTTGGCGTTTTGCACCCTTCTGCGAAATAACAATGTGGATGTATGAAATTCTACTGAAATCGGACGGAAAATAAGACGCGGGCCTGAACCTAAATAAGAGAGTATTATCTTATTCATGTCGCGTACTGTACTCTGTTTCTTTTCTTTTTTTTTGTATAAAACAAAATGTCTAGGGTTTGGTATCACTCCGTACCGCCTACCTGGTTTATACAGGGTTTGGTTAAAAGAAAGCATATGCATGGGGATTAGTTTTTTGTTTTCTGTCGATCCCATTTATTATCTTCGCCCTTCTTTTCTCTCTCCCTCTTAGTCGTAACTCAGATCCGGAGTCACTAAGTAGGCTCTTCTCCCCCCTCCCCACTACGGTACGTGCCTTGCATTTTTATCGCGAGAACATTTCAGCACTTTCTTCCCTCGTCGACTTGCGTCGGATTCCGCCGACCCACGCTACGAAGGCGCTCTCAGCCATTGGTCTCTTTTTATTTTTTCAAATAAAGTCAAAATCTCACCACGGTGAGATTTGAGCTCGGGTACCAGTGCCAGTAGCCTTTGAAGCTGACCATTAGTCTACCGGGGCGACCAGCATGGAACAGTCCAAAGCAAACTAAACCAGTATTTGTCGCACTTTCGGCATGTCTCGACAACCCTGCCTCACTGCGTCCCTTCGATCGCGACACAACTACTACAACAGCAGAATTGTTCCCATGGGCTCGATATAGACTATTAGAGGAGTACGACAACCCGTGTTGATCTAATTGGACAACTTCTCTCGTACATACCAAACACGTGTTTTGTCGTACCTCGATCATACTACGCATTACAAAGGATGCAATGTGCATGTGCTGGTATCAGGTGACGACATAGTCTAATAATGGTGTCAAGCAATGCCAAGAGCAGACTAAATCCTACTTCGAAGTATATAAACCCAGTATCATAGGGCGTTCGAGATCATACTAATTACAGTAAAATGTGGTTAATACTACACCTTATATAGATCACGTAGGGTTGTTAGGTTTGACGCCGTCGCTGGCCCCTCGGGACTCCATACTGTTGCCCTCTGCCTTCACGGCTCTGTACTGAGCGCGAACTCGTCGCGCAGTGTTGCGGTCGAGGCGTGGCTTTCCGCGCGAGTGAGTATGGCGCAATCGATGTCGCTGAGAAGCTCGGCGAGCCTCAACCAGGTCGCTAACGTAGGTGCCTCGCTCTTGCGACGTTACAACGGTAGTGTAGCCTCGTTTGTGGCCATCGTCGGTTCTTCGTGTGTTTCTCCGCATCATCTGTCTTGATACAGCTCGTCGATGGTTTGGAACCGTTGAGACATTCCCCTCGAGTTTTCAGCTGCTTCGCGTGTTGTCGCCGGGCTCGCCGATGTGCGTGGCGCGTGGGAAGGATTTTACCACCGCGCTTTCTTACGGTATCCACCCTAGCTTGCTCTCATGTTGGTACTATTTACGGTAAGGTTTGCACGGATGTTACGCACAGGCGAGCCCTGGTGTTTGACTTGCGTTCTGCTGCTGATATTCGGGGGCTCCGCGTTTCGTCTTTGGCTGCCATTCTCCAACCCTAAGTTTGTAGTATAGCTCTTAAACTCACCTTCGTGCGCGCGGGCGTACGCACCAGCGTTAACAAAAACACGGATTTTTCTTCCGCGCCGCCTTGCGAGCTCGGCCACGTGCTTGGTGATGTTTTGTTACGGGATATGGCATTGCGTCAGAAGCACTGTAGGAACGCTCGAACAGCAGTGCTGTGCCGGGTAGACGTCAAACATGCCTTTAGGCAGGTTCCGGTGACCCTGCCGGCGCGCCAGCCTTTGGGTTCATGGCCGGCGGTCACGTGGTTGTGGATCTGCGTTTGCAGTTCGGGTGGCGGAACAGCCCCGGGTATTGGGGGTTGGTAGCCTTTGCGCTCGAACATTCCCACAAAAGGGGCCGCGGGCGTCGCGCACGTGGAATACGCCCCGCCGAAGGAAATTGCTGTTGTGCCACTCCCGCGAGATTTCCAGCCCGTGCCCGGCGTGGGTGGCAATACCGGGAGTGATTTTTTCTTACGGTACTACGTCGACGATAGTATTATCGTCGAGTTGCAATGGTGGCCGGATGGCCGCCGTTGCAGGCGGGCGTTACAATCGCTCGCGTAGGGTCACTTTTGACTGCTGGGCGAACGCGGTGCGTCTGACCCACCCCTCTTGTCCGCCAGAAACATCACTAACTGTGATACGCAACTTGAGGTGTTGGGTTGGATCGTTGGCACGGAGGCGTTTACAGTGACGTTGCCGCCGCATAACCGCTCCAAGCTTCAAAAAACAACTTGAAAATAAAAATGATTGTTTTTTTAGATTTTCCCAAAACAAAATTAGGCATCACAATCAACAGAACAGCATACGTGTTGACCGCGCTCTGAAAAATTACTGAGCTATCTTTAACTCGCTTTACCGAAGAAAAACTTTGAAAAATTAGAAAAAAGAAGAGACCGACCGGTGGTGGTCGCAGTTTTTTCACGGCTACGTTTTTATTGGCTTATTGGGTCGGGGAGATAGTTTCAAATCCGATGTGAAAAAAAAAGCCGCAACCGAAGGATCTTTACCGGCAGGAAACGTGAGGCGAGCTCCGAGTGTCCTTGCTTGATGAGACCATACGAAAGTTATTTTTTTGTTGTTATGGAAGTGTTTTGCGTTGCTTTAGTGCACCGGTTCATGGTAAAGACAGTAAAAAAAACAAAAACTCGATTGTTTGGTTTTTCGCCAAGATACTAACATATATGTCCAAATCAGGCTTATATTTCCGTACAGAGCGGTACCTGGTATGTATATGATTTGTGAATTCCTTAAATGTTGACATTTTACCTGTGGCTTCGCTGAGAAACGAACCGAGCAACCCACCGGAGAAGTGTTCGGTCTCGGCTTAGTTCTCGTTGTGTTTTTTTAAACCACCGAAACCGGTCGACATTTCGGCGAAAACCCAAAAAACGGACCGAGCCATTTTCAATTTCGGTTTTACAACCAACTCTGGCTGTGCACAACAGTGTTTCATGGGACGGGGGTCGATTATACTGCTGCTGTGGCAGGCTGCAGTGCGAATTGTTTACTACAGCAGCAGTAACATGATAGTATTATATTATTTGCCTTCCGGCCATGTGCAGGGCATTATTCATTCAGAATGAAGAAGCTGACACAGTTCTTCGAATACCAATCTCATCCAACCAAATATTCTCCCCTGTGTACTCCATAGAATACGCACCCTTTACCCAAATATTGTATCTGCTATATACCTATTCGCCGTGCTTCCTACTCCGCATCTACATTCCACCCCCACGCCATGGGAAGTAATCCTCCCTCCTCCTCCCTTCTCCCCCTGGCGGCCTGCCGGTCTCGCAGGGCGAGCTTGTATCGGTGCATCCGGCGTGAGATCGCGACCTGGGTGGTCACCGATATGACCTGGAAAAGGTGCTCCTTACAGACCCCTTTTCTTGATAAGGACCCCCCGTCTGTTCCTCCGACGATGCTCGCCGCCAGCTGGTGGATGAACTCGCTACCTTCCTTCCCGAGGCGTCGAAAGTGTAACGAAGGATAAGAGCTGTTTTAGACGTACGCACCCTCGTCTTCAACCCCTGTCCCCCAAGCTCTTACCGCTTCGTAGTTCGTTTCCTTTCCGTAGAGTATGCTGTCAGGTTGATCTGCCTCCTTGTCTCAATACCTTCCTGCAAAGGCCAGTCTGCCTGCGCATTCCCATCTCACTGCAGTCTTCCTCCAAGAGCTAGCGCTACACAACAAATTTCCGTATCAAACCTTCGACAATACCTTGCTGTAACGATCGCTCTACTCATCTCGTTCCAGTCACGCACGCTCAAGTTCTCTTCCTTTTTCCCTCTGGTATTGTGTGTTTTTGGTTTGGTTTTGGACTAACCAAGAGCGGTGCTCTCCTCTGAACTATAGGGAGTTCACCGATCTAGGAAGCATTCCGTTACGTACGTATTTACGTTACGTATGCATTCCGCCGCAACACCCCCCCAGCACGGGTACTCGAAGTCGACATCCAGGACATGGGGGTGAAGTCGGACGCAGGCAACAAAGTTCTGCTGGTGGCAGTCGACAAAGCCAGCAAGTTCTTGTTCGCCTTCCCGCTCCCCACGAAAGAAGCACTCGGAGTAGAGAAGAAACTGTTTGAGGTGATGCTTACTTTTGGGCTACCGCTGTATGTTCGCAGTGATCCGGCATTTGAGTTCACGGCAGAGGTGATGCAACACTTATGCAAGTGGTTGAACGTGACCATCGCCTATGGGCCTGCCGACCATCCTCGTGCGCAAGGGACGGTGGAGAGACTGGGGGGGTGGCTACACGAAGCACTAGGAGAACTGTGCAAGACCTGGCCTCGCAGATGGGACGAGTACGTACAGCCGGCACTGTGGATCCATCGTACCACGCCGGACCTACGCTTGCCGGGGAAGCCAACTCCCTTCCGTCTTTTCTTCGGTCGTGATGCGCGCACGCAACTTGATGCTACGCACCCCGAGATCGATGGTGGTGATTTCAGGGGCGGGATGCACAGTTACGTGGCCGACAAACGTCAAGCGTACAAGGAGGTACGAGATGTACGGGAAACTCTATTGAAAAGACATGATGACAGGCAGAAAACTCGTGAGAGTCGGATGCTGAAATCGGTCGGACCTCGGTAGGAACCCGTGTGGTTATCGGAGACAAGGTACGGGTGAAGGAGGCGGAGTCTGTGATGGCAAGAGAGGGGATCCATCATAAACTAGCCCGCGAGCACTGGACCGGACCTTGGGAGGTGACTGAAGTTGTCTTACCAGGACTCAGCTACATCGTCACGATGAATGGGCGAGGGATTCGCCGACGGAGGGCGTCAGCAGCGAACATCAAGATGTTCCACTTACGTCCGGACAACCTCCGTCACGACTTCGAGGACGAGTTCGCTCACCTGGCATGGGGAGTTGACTTCGGACTTGCGGAGCCGTCGATTGTAGCGTCGCCAATGTATACCCTGATGGACGGAGAGGCTGTGATGGGTCAAGGCAACGCTTGGAAGTGGCGATACCAGGGACGATTCGTGGATGGCTCAGAGTCGCAGTGGCTGTCTGAAGAAGAGACGCGAGACAGTTTCACCCCCTTGCAGCTGGACGTTTTCTTGCACCGTGGGAGACGTATTACGGAGCGGAGTGTCAGGCAAGGCCGACTTCGATGCTAACACGGAAGAAAAGAGATGGAACCGACCGTGAACATGCGTTGAAACAACACCCCGTGGGGACCGTGATCTAGAGGGAATTCGTGGACGCTGAATGAAATAAGAAGCGTCACCTTTCAAAGATCTTCGACTACAAGTCACCGTACTGGCGGGTTCGGTACTCAGACGGAGATTGGGAGGAACTCAACGAACGTGAGATCCTGAAAGATAGGAGAGCTGGAAATTCGTAATCCGGTTCCCTGTAAACGTGAGGAAGTGAAATGGAGTTCGATGGAGAACGGGAGAAGACGTTAGTCGAAGATCGACTAGCGAACAGGATCAAGACCTCGGCCTACCCGGGTAACCGGGAAAAGCCGGGAAGTGGTTGGATAAGAGGCTTTCAGCTGGTGCGCTTGATGAGAAATTCTAGCAAGTCCAGCAGTACCGATCCGGGACCCAACGCGGAAAAACTCAAGGCCCAGGGTCCCTACCCCCGGGGTGACGCCTTTCCATTAAAATGGTAGACGCCACTCATTCGAGCCTCACGGTAATCGAAACACGATTAAGTGTGGGAAAAGGCCCTCACTCTTACTCCAGTGTGTCCGCAGCCCGGTTAGCACGGTATTCTCAGGAAACCGTGCTGGGGGGGTGTTTCGGCGGAATGGCATACGTAACGTAAAATACGTACGTAACGGAATGCTTCCTAGATCGGTGCAACTCCCTATTAGTTCAGAGGAAGCACCGCTCTCGGTTAGTCCAAAACCAAACCAAAAACACACGATACATCCGAGGGAAAAATGGAACAGAACTTGAGCGTGCGTGACTGCGAAGCGAGATTGAGTAGAGCGATCGTTACAGCAAGGGATTGTCGAAGGTTTGATACTGAGATCTGTTGTGTAGCACTGGAGGATCGAGGAGGAGTTCACAGGCAGAAGACTGGTACTTTGCAGGAAGCTGTTGATACCAGAAGACAAGGAGGCAAGCCAACCTGAAAGCATGTACGGAAAGGAAACGAACTACGAAGTGGTGAGAGACTAGGGACAGGTGGATAGAAGACCAGGACGCGTGCGTCTAAAACGGCTCTTATCCTTCGTTACAGCAACACGGCGTTCACGTCCCCACACGGAGCCAACATGAAACAACCCGAGCAACGATTCGCAGTGTTCTACCAGGTTGTACGGCTGTAGCGCCTGGTAGCGCCGGTCAAAAATAAATATTCTCCGCGCGTACAGCAGCAGTGCAGTATTAAGGAGGTACTATTAATACTACTACTGTAGTACCGCCACGTAGGGCAGACCGGGGCAATTACTCGTACACCAGGTTGTACGGCTGTAGCGCCTGGTAGCGCCGGGTCAAAATTAAAATAATTCTCCGCGCGTACAGCAGCAGTGCAGTATTAATAATGAGGAGATATTTGATGCTGAGAAGGGCGCAGCCCTTCGAAGCATCAATAGATGCTCTTCCTAATGGGTTGGGTACGTGCCCGTGGGGGTGTACCCCCCTGGTCGCGAACGGACACAAACGGAAAAAAACAGTTCTGAAAGCTGCCGCAGCGTGGCTTTATTTAAAGAATCCTTAATATTGAGGTTTGTCTGCACTTCGCACTTCGTTCGCTTTGCTTTTTTTTGGCGCGCGACGCGTACACTCAACCGATTCAGACACGCTCGGGACTGATAGAGGCCCGCTATTTGTGCCGACCGTCCTGTGCTGCTCGTGTCGAAAGCGGTGCCGAGATCGCAGAGCTAGGCCATAGTGACTGCCCTAAACTGTTGCCAGTGCCAAATTGTGTCACTGGGATTTCTCGGCAGTAGAGCAAACTAGCAGTAGTATATAGCAACGATGTATCACCACCGGCAACTCTCAAGCAAATATGTCGGGAGACATGTCAAGCAAGGCAAAACATGCGCTGTCAAGGGTGTAGGGTGGAGTGTTCCACACTAAAAACTAGTTGTTTGGTGACAGTCACGGCATGTCAAGGCTGTCAAGGGTTGAAAGTGAAGACCACATTTCTCGGCAGTAGAGCAACAACGGTGATGATCGGACGAGAAGAGGAAGACCATCATCGCACACAACTAAAAAAGCAACCAGCACACACACCACCATCACCAGCAAACACCACAACGACGACCATCACCACCACCGCCACCACCCCTGCCCCACGAGCCGCAGGAGCACCAGAAGTTGTTGTTGCTCGTAGTGGCTGGTGGTGGTTGGTGGTGGCTTCGTCCCGTGGTTTGGTGGCAGGCAGGTAGGTGGTGATGGTGATGATCGATCGTGATTGTTGTGTCGAACAGGAGGAAGACCATCATCGCACACAACTAAAAAAGCAACCAGCACACACACCACCATCACCAGCAAACACCACAACGACGACCATCACCACCACCGCCACCACCCCTGCCCCACGAGCCGCAGGAGCACCAGAAGTTGTTGTTGCTCGTAGTGGCTGGTGGTGGTTGGTGGTGGCTTC
>MEHQ01003900.1:5000-32980 GCA_008828725.1 Saccharina japonica | reverse complement strand
ATCCATACCGCAAAACTTGTTTTTTTCAGGAAAAAATTCTGCCAGATGATACATATATCCTTCATGCTCCCACGCATTGAGTTGGTTTCAACACCTTCGATAGCCCTACACAAGATTGTTCGAATGAGCCTACTTTCATGCCGAGGTTCAAACTGTAGCGCTCGCGGTGGCCTCGCAGCAGAGGGCACATGGCCGAAAACCAAAACTCGAAAAATTGAGCAACCCCGTAGCCCGAATCGAAAAAACCTCCGAAAGACTTGGGAAATCTTTCTCTTTTTTTTCTTTTTGTCCCAGGCCCCCCTACTAAAAAAGTGCCGGTAGAGGCAATTTCGAGTGGTGGGGCCTGGAAAATCGTGATTTGCATCAAGAACAATCGCCCAATGGCCTGATCGTTAGAAACACACACAAAAAAATCGTAAAAATCGTGACGTAGACCAATCACGAGCAATAAAAATTGGCAAAAATGTCAATCCCGCCGCCGAACGAAGCACGGCGGTGCGCACGCAGAAGAAGCGCCTACAAAGCAGGGAGAGTTTGGAATTACGAGACGAGCTGTGCGTGTTTTGCGCGCACGTGGCTTTGTCGTCAACGGATGGAAGAGTATAGTTCATCTGCGGGTCGACACCCCACCCATGGGCATATACGAACTTGTGGAACTCGTACGAGTACAACGGCAGGCTGTTGTTGCTGTGTTGTTGCTGCTGCAGCGTGTTGTTGCTGTTGTTATCGTCGCAACGAGAGTGGAAACGTACGTATCATTCTGCGTTGGGGGTGGCTGATACCACCCACCACCCACCACCGACTCTTGGTGGGTCATCCATACCGCAAAACTTGTTTTTTCTCAGGAAAAATTCCTGCCAGATGATACATATATCCTTCATGCTCCCACGCATTGAGTTGGTTTCAACACCTTCGATAGCCCTACACAAGATTGTTCGAATGAGCCTACTTTCATGCCGAGGTTTAAACTGTAGCGCTCGCGGTGGCCTCGCAGCAGAGGGCACATGGCCGAAAACCAAAACTCGAAAAATTGAGCAACCCCGTAGCCCGAATCGAAAAAACCTCCGAAAGACTTGGGAAATCTTTCTCTCTCTTTTTTTTCTTTTTTCCCAGGCCCCCCTACTAAAAAAGTGCCGTAGAGGCAATTTCGTATGGCGCTAGGGGCCTCGGAATCGTGGAGCAATTCCTCGGTAGTGGTGTGGGCCTGGAAATCTGATTATCTTCAGACCAATCACAGCACAAACAAAAATTCGTAAACAATCGTGACCGATAGACCAAATCACAGCAGCAATAAAAAATTGCAAAAATGTCAATCCCGCCGCCGAACGAAGCACGGCGGTGCGCACGCAAGAAGCGCCTCACAGAGGTTAGAAAGCTCGATGGAGAGAGCTTGTTGGAACTCGTAGCGAGTACAACGGCAGGCTGTTGTTGCTGTGTTGTTGCTGCTGCAGCTGCTGCTGCTGCTGTGTGTTATCGTCGCAACGAGAGTCGGAACGTACGTATGGTAATTCTGCGTCGGGGGTGGCTGATACCACCACCCGCCACCACCACTTTGGTGGGTCATCCATACCGCAAAACTTGTTTTTTCAGGAAAAAATCCGCCAGATGATACATATACCTTCATGCTCCCACGCATTGAGTTGGRTTTCAACACCTTCGATAGCCCTACACAAGATTGTTCGAATGAGCCTATTTCATGCCGAGGTTCAAACTGTAGCGCTCGCGGTGGCCTCGCAGCAGAGGGCAACATGGCATCGAGAAACCAAACTCGAAAAATTGAGCAACCCCGTAGCCCGAATCGAAAAAACCTCCGAAAGACTTGGGAAATCTTTCTCTCTTTCTCTTTTTTTTCTTTTTTTCCCAGGCCCCCCTACTAAAAAAGTGCCTGTTTCTGTAAGCTCGACAGCTCGACCACCTCAAGGGACGACCGATCTCTCTCTGGTTGCTGCTGCTGCTGCTACTATTATCGCAGCTGTAGCTGCTCTCTCTGGTTGCTGCTGCTGCTGCTACTATTATCGCTGTAGCTGCTGCTGTTGCTGTCGCTGTCGCTGTGTTGCACCAGTTTGGTACCTCCGTGGAGTTCCCCCTGGTCTTCAGTCTGCAGACCAGCGACAGGAGTTTTTTGGGTCCGACATACATTGCTTATTGCTGTGCTTGGGCTCCAACATCAGGTATTTATGTACCGTATTTCTGTACGTACGAGTATTTACGTCTTCTGGGTTGCGATTGGTCTACCTTCTCTCTGTGTGTTGCTGTATTGATGATGCAGCCAAGGCCGGGTTTGAGGCTGGCGAAAACGTCAATATACACCCGGAGCAACGCTTCGCAGGTGCGCCATTCACGCCGACATCATTAAAATTCACGTATACCAAGCGTATACCGGGCATGGACATATTACATATACGAGTATATATACGTACTACGTATATATATATTACGAGTACGAGTACTATTAATAGTATTGTATCTATTGCATAAAAGGTTTATGAGCTGACGCGAATCGCTTAACAACTAAAGCGACAAGGCTAACGGACAAATGGACTATCGAAAAGGGTTTAAGGGGGGTATTTCCGACACTATTTAGGATAACATCATATAGCTAGGATTTCGATTATTCACTGGGTAAATATGTACCTGAGTGTGGAATAGCACACCACGTTCATGTGGTAGAGCACCGAAATGAAAAGATACGTAGGCTACCGCACTTTGCGCTCTCGCACCTCTTAACAAGGGCTCGCCGGCACCCATGCCTCGGGCCGGGTAGGGCAGGAGCGCGCGTTGTCCGATCTGACATTATATAGTACCATACGCAGCCATACGTGAAAATAAATAAGCTTACATGCCTGGTAAATGCGTATAACACATGCATATAGAGATACCTGGGATAGGAAGTAAAAAAAAAAAAGGAGTACGTAACACATTTCAGTAAAGCTAAGGGCTGAAATTGCTGGTTAGGTCTAATGTAGCTGGCTGCGGTTGGAGATCTGGATTGAATGAGTGTTGCACAGATGCTCCGAGTACCTTGGAGTAAAGTAAGGAGTTTCGGAGAGAACATACTTCAGGTACTTCGTGTACTCGGAGTATTTCGGGGTTCGATACTCCGGATACAGCTCGTACTCGGAGTATTTCGGGTATGAACACTCTCGATACTGCTTTAGTCGGAGTATTTCGGAGTCCGATACTGCGGGTGCTCCTTGCACTCCGAGTATTTAGGGCTTCAGTACTGCTCATATTCCAAGTACTCCGAGTATTCAGGCCGCTAATACTCTTATACTCTTAAGTACTCGGAGTACGAAATGTACTCGATACTCGGAGTATACTCGGAGTGTGAAGTACGTTAGGAGCATCTTTGCATCATTTAAAGACTCGGCCGTCATTCCTCCCAGGTTCTGGGAGCATGTGACTGGCGTTTATAGCATTTGAAAATTCACAGATGCTCCCATTACCTCGGAGTATAATTAGAGTATCTTCGAGAAAAAAATACCTACAGGTACTTCGTGTACTCGCAGTATTTCGGTGTCCAATACTCTGGATATTCGGAGTAGTCCGAGTAATTTGATGTTTTTACTCCTAGTACTGCTTGTACTCGAGTATAAGTACTGCTCATACTCCCAGTACTCGGAGTATTTGGGCCTTCAGTACTGCTCATACTCCAAGTACTCCGAGTATTTAGGCCACCAGTACTCTGATACTCTCAGTACTCGGAGTACGAAAAATACTCGATACTCCGAGTATACTTGGAGTATAGAGTATACTCAGAGCATCTGTGGAGTGTTGTTCTGGAAATTCGAGACCGATTGTTTTGATGGCCAATTCTCAAATTTATATCAAGATCGATAGATATATCCATCCATGGAAGCTTTTACTTGCACGGAAGTCGAGCATTTCTTTCGCTTCTTCCGTGGGAGCCTCCATCTACTCCCACGACAACAGCGATTATGTTTAAGACCGGATTATGTCCTTCTTGAGTCGTTTTCAAAAATGGTTTCCGTTACGCATACCTTGTATGCATCGCCCGTATTATCGCTGTTCCTCTATCCTCCCACATAATGGGTATTTCGTTTTGATCTCAACCCGTTTCATTTCATGTTATTACAAGCCTCCCACATTCTCCGCATCGACAGCTTGCTTCACTGCGGCCCCATCACCGTGGGGGGGCGTTTTTTCTTGGCAATAATACATACCAGTATATGTCTTCATATTGCGTATTTTCTTGACCCCTTCCCCCCCCCCTCGAGGCGAAGATGTCATCTGCCATCCATTGCAAGTCCGCCTCACAAGCAGTTCTTAGTAGAATGCAGCTCAACCTTAATCCAACTCGCCCAACACTTTACAGCGCTTCGCGCTTGGTTTAAGCAATGTAAACCTGGTCGGTGAAAACCCGGCGTGGTCCGTCCCGGCATCGTATGGGCGGGATGAGTTATGATAATACGGCTACTGCCAAGTATGACATGAGCACACACCACCCCCGAGGAGACAGCGACAATATTCGAAATTCGACGCCCCTAAAATTGCTGCTTGCTGTACAAGCCACAAAACACACGAATGCTAAAAAGAGAGACAACGGCGTTATGCACCGGGTCTAACTGACGGGAGCTGCGCTCGTTCTTTCTTCGCGCAAAGCACCACCTAATAACAGCCGATTTTCCTAATTGAGAATTGCCTTTCCGATGAGAATGAAAATCGAAAACATTGACTTTTGAATTGTAAAAGATGTACTTCCCTTACAGTAATTTATTTCACCGTACACTATTATCAGTTGTGACACCCGCCGATGACCATAACAAAAACGAAATCGGCATCGGCAGTCTCAAGATATCGAGGATCCCAGAAAATCTGTATTTATGGGCGAGGGACCTCGCTCATAAATGCAAATTACCTTTAATCCTTGATTTTTCGAGCCTGTCAAGGCCGATTTCAATTGTTTTTTCGTGGATCGATACCTACCATCGAGGAACATATTTTCTAGGTCAAATTTTGATCGTGAGCGAAATACAACTCTTAAACGATAACAAAGTACTAAAATCGATTTTCATTCTCATCGGAAAGGCAATTCTTAATTAGGAAAATCGGATGTTTAGTTGCTTATTTGCCTTCTTCTACCCGGTGTAGAGTGATTGGAAGCCTGTCGTGGGTTCACTAGCGTCCAGCGTTCACGGATGGTGGTGCTATCCGTGCGGTGGGAAGATCTTGTAGACATGTTTCCGCAGACCAGTGTCACCGACCAGGCTGCGCCCCCCGAGTACGACTGGGACCGCCGCTTTCGCCTCGGGCACTGCTCGTAGCCCTAACCCAACCATATGCCCCTAAACGCGCAGCCCGTGCCGGGGCGAGGGGAGTCCGTGTGCTGGATGGTCTGACAGATTGTTCACACGTTTCGTTCGAAATATCTCTATCAGCTTCACATGGACCCAAATGCAGGGAGATGACGATATCTCCACCTATACGACAGAATATCCCGCTTCCATTCCGGTGCGGGCCACTGATGATGCACATTTGAAACAATTAGCGCCGGAAGATAGAGGCCAGTCCGCGTTCGAGGGCTTGCCATATAATATACTTGTTTTGGGTCACGCATCGCCTCGGGCTCGTAACCTAACTCGGGGTATGACATCTGTTCCTATACAGAACTACAGTAGTTGTTAGAATGTTTTGCGAAAACGTGTTCTTGTTACTCCCCGTACCCGACATAAACACCGAAGGTAGGGTTTGAGGTAACTTCTTGACAAAAGGGCAAAACCTCACTGTAGAAGGTAGAAAGTTTGACGAAATGTACGGTATATTTTCGCTTTCCATATGATATGCTTGTAAACATCGGGCAATCTTCCATGTCTCGCACGCACCACCTGTGCTGCCTATTGTGCACAACCCGACAACCGTTCGTAGCACAGCATGTCGAGATGTGTGGTTGGAGTATGACGCGGACGGGCCGCGTTGAATTGTGCCTGCGGATCGCCGGCGGTCCACTGCTACGGTACGCTCTCGCTCGCTTGGTGTCGTGAGGGAGTCATCGATCGGAAAAGGTCACTCGTATTTGTGCTCGTACCGCCTTGCTTGTAGAGTGCGACGGCATGGCAGCTCGTGTACCTTTTCAATTCCACCGCAATTCGGCAGCAGCAGCAGCAGCAGCAGCAGTAGCAGCATCAGCAGCGGCGGCTGCGGCGGCACGCCGCCACGGCCTATATGTGGGGCACCGGGCGTGCTTGGAGCGAAGCGTGCCGATGCGGTGGCGCGGTGATGCGCGTAGGCAGAACGCAGCACCAGCAGCAGTGGCAGCAATACACGACGAGAATAATCGTCGGTCCCAAAAACCGAAAAAATGAAAACTGAAACCTGCTCCTATTGCTGTTGGTCTTGTTTTCTGCTGGTGCTGGTGCTAATGCTGTCTGTTTTTATTGCTCAAGATGATGCTGCCGCTAGCTATGCTGCTGCTTGCGGTCTTGGAATAGCAGCGGCGGCACTGCGACTACCTTTGCCGTCACCACCGTTGCTGGGCTGCCGTTACTACTCGTTCTCCGTTTGTGTTCTGTTTTTCGTTTTTTGTGTTTGTTTGCCGCGTTGCCGCATATCCCCACTTCCGTCCTTTCTTTCGGAGGCGTCGCTTGCAGAATTTGATATAACTCGTTGGCAAACAAACCAAGATCATGATGGGAAGGCAATTAACATGTGTTTGGTGGAAGGAACGTAAGTTGCTGAAGATCCTTTTCTACACTCTATTTTGTTTTTGGTAACCTAAATCGCGGGCAACGCTCAAATTACCCGGACCGGCATGGATCATTGTGACGGTTGCTTGCGAATCTATTTCCTTCCGTAGTGGCCCGCAGCTCCAACCCCCGATCGCCAAGGAGAGTATCAGTCATGGTCTGGTGGGCACTGCCGGTAGATATTTTGTTAACTTGAGGCAGCCATACGTGTATTTGATCGTTTCTATTGGCCTGCAACCCTCCCCTAAAATTAAACAGAGAGGATTCTGAAAACGATCGTGTACTCTATAGGTGCACCACTTCACGATTGCTCCCTTCGTTCGTAGCTCGGTGTTCTAATCACCACTTCTGTGTGCCACTGCTTGCTGAGCCCCTCTTCACCCCCCCCTCTCCCTTCTGGTGCATAGGTGCCCATCATGTCGTTTGTTTTGAATGACATGAGACTACTAACTGCCGTCAAGGATGGGAGTATGATGGGAGTGCAGGCCGCACTGAACGCTGGAGCGGACGTGGATGGGGACCCAGGGCGACCCTGGCCTCCCATCGTAGCTGCGACCATGGCCGATAGTGTCGTCATGGTCGATTTTTTACTCAGGCGAGGGGCACATCCAGACATGCCCATTAGCCAAACGGTGGCATGCCCAAATTCGGACATGCATGACACCATTCCTGGGGAACGAGCCCTGCATATAGCGGCCAGGAGCGGGAAAGTCGAAATCGTTGGCTTGCTGTTGCAGCGGGCCCGCGCGGATCCTAATGCCATCGACGCAAGAGGCGGCACTCCACTCTTGGCGGCTTCCTCATGTCCGCCTGCCTACGTCTGTGTGGAAGTGGTGCGGTTGCTACTCGAGGCGGGTGCCAACCCGACGATGGCAGAGGAAAACGGCTTCCTTCCTCTGCATGGAGTGGCCCTAAAGGGTAACATCGACCTGGTCGACATGATATACTCCAGGGCGCCCGCCACGCTGAACCACCGCACTATCCAAGGCAACACACCGCTATTTGTGGCGTGTAGCGAAGGGCACCATAGTGTAGTGTCCAAACTGCTGTCGCTGGGGGCAATGCAGCCGGTGCCTTTGAACAGCCAAAGGTGTCCACTAACGATAGCCGCGATAAACGGCCTTGTGGAGGTGGTGCGGGTCCTAGTGAACGAAGGCGGGATAAGGGCAGTCGGGGGCGAGGAAGTGTTGGTCAAGGCGCTGTTCGTCGCCATTTCCTATCGCCACGCGAGAATCCTCCGTGTGCTACTCACGGTGGACGGAGAAGAGAGGCGGTCGGAGTTGGCTAACGGCAGACCGTACGGCATACCTCTGATTCACGATGGTGCTGGCTATTGCTATCCCGCCGCGGTGAGCATTCTCCTCGGGGCGGGGGCAGACGAGTTGGCGCGTGACTCGCATGGGCGTATCCCTCGAGACATCATCGGGTTACATTCCATGCTTGAGGAGGGGGTTCGAATGGATCGAAGGAACGAAATTTCCATCCACCGAATGCTGCAGCGTGGTCCAGCGTACCGATCTCGATCGTGGGCGTGGCCGTTTGGCGAAGAAGTGGATGCCGGTGGTAGCGGTGATGGTGACACTGGTGTTGCTGCTGCTGTCCTCTCAACTCTGCCAGCCGTGAACCCCTCCCCCGTTATAGGGGTGCGAATCTTCCGGCCGACGGAGAAGGGCAGTAGCAAGTTCTTCGTGAGACTCATCGGCGGGTGAGCGCTATCGTAGATGAGCTGTGATTAATGCACTCCTCTTTCTAACGTGTAGGAAGTTGACAATAAGTTTACACTTTGTTTAGTTTTTGCTATTGCGGCCAGCTCGACCTAAAAATCCGTCTCTACGGTCTACGGTAGGTTAACTACGGTCCAGAGCTACAGGGCAGAGGCAACCAAAAGATTACACCACACAGCATATTTATGGTTGAGGACAGCCATCCTCTCCAGTACTTGAAGCAGTTGGTATGGATAGAATAACACTTCGTGTAACAGTTGCGCGCGGCTGCGAACGACACCGACCGCGGTATGCTCAGTACCGATTATCATACGTATGGTGCACAGCGCAGCGTAGTCAATAACAACCGTTGTGTCCCTCACGCGCCCGCTGCTTTCGTGCCAGATACTGCGCAAAGGACTAACTGCTGGGTTTTAGTGGTGAGCAAGAAGGTGCCTTGTCGATGTCGGAAGACGTTCGCTGCTGCTACTGCTGGTTGTCTGGGTGTGCATGGAGAGGTGGAATTTGCTCTTGTGACAAGAGCAAATGTCACTTCATAAGACGTGTGATGAGTTTCGTCGAATCCCGTGATCCTTGTTCTATGGATGATTGGATGGATGGCGGTGAACGGCTGTGGCCGTTGCCGCTTGCAATAGGTATAGGGCAACGGCCATTAATCCGGATATTTATTCTGCAAGTCTCAGGTTTTGGCTCAAGAAGGCCTGCAGAGTGCAATCGTCATACCGACGCGTGTGCTTCGGTAGGGGTAGCGCCTAAACGTCCTGAGGCTCCTCAGTTCGGGATCTCGATAACTCACCCAAACCTGACTTGTATAGGCTAAGCCCGATACGCCATATCATGGTCTAGACGCCTATAAGGTACATGTTCTAAAACGAACGTCGGCTCCAGATATTGGGTAGCTCCACGATTGAGCAGCCTCCGAAAGCGAGAAAGGTGTGGGCTCAACAGTGCAATCCCTGCCGTAACAATGTTATGTTGCGAATGCCGAGTCAGTCGTTGCGTTGACGCTTTGGCACTGCTGTGCGTCACCATCAAGGTCGAAGCCATTGTCTTTGCGCTCAACTTGCACCGTACTGGGCCTTTCCTTGCTGGAAGTATGGTGTTTAGCGCAGCACAGACGAGTCTTCGCAGAGTTCAAATTGTCGGCGCTGTCGGCGGCTCTGTCGGACAATCGGCCTATCCGCTGCGGCTGGAACTATTTTTTCATTGCGGTTTTCGCTAGCGGGGTTTGCTGATTTTGGTTCGTTTTGCTATATTTCCCCTCAAAGTTCCCTTCGCCACCTCTTAGTCCTCCCTCGGGTACCGGCCGAAACGTTGGTGAGGTTTAGTTGGCACGTGCACCCCCAGCTCCCCTTACTCCTATTGTCGGTTCGGCCAGGGAGTCTCTTGAGTTGGCTAAGTTCGCTGCGACCCCCCCGCCCTTGACTCCCCTCCCCCCTCGACAGCGGCAGCGTGGTGGGTGGTGGGTACGTTCTCGGTGATTATTTTGTAAGTACGAGTTATAGATATCTTACGCGAGGAGCAGTGCGTTTATATGTACGTACGTATTATACTGTAGTATAGGTAATGTACAGCAGCAGTACGTATGCTATATGTGCTCATAACGTCGCTCCCGCGCCACCGCCCATTCGCTAACTTATTGGCGGCTTCGGGCCTCGTTTGCTCCACAGTTTTAGGTGGACAGCTTTGGGCTCCCTTTGTCGCCTGCCGTCGCTCGTTCGGTTGCGCCGTCGGTCGTCAGCTGTCGCTCTTCGTCGGTTCGTTGGCCCGCTTGCTAGATCGTCGATCGTCCGTTCGCTCGGTAGTTCGTGGACGCCCCCCGCTCGATCGCTGGCTCTCTCGCTCGATAGCTTGTGCCCGTCGCTCGACCTCTTCGCTCAATAATTTGTTGGGTGGCCTTGAGCCACCTTGGACGCTTGCCGCCGGTCGGTCGGTCGCGCCGTCGGTCTGCCGCCGCCGCTCTTGTAAAATAGGATTATGTATCAGGTCGGTTTTCAGTAATTTTAAAGTCGATTTCGTCTACTGTAGGGTTTTAGGCGAAACCGAGGTTCACCTCTCGGTGAGCTGTTTGTTGGACGTGCATCACTTTGCTGGTCCTTCCGGACCCTGACAGGGACCGTGTCGGCGGTGCTCGCCACAGCACTTGATAATTTCCTAATTTAACTCAGCCTCGCGTCTTATTTCCTCTCCGATTTCAGCAGAAATGCTTAAATTTAATTTCTTATTGGGAGAAGAGGTGCAAAACACCAAATTTTGTAAATTAAAATTCTTATTTTGTAAAGGCGTTCAATGCGATATTTTTTATTGAGCGTTTGTCAAGGATGTCTTTTTTTTCACACGGCATCCATCACTTATGATTCACAAGATATTCATTAGAAACGAAGCTCTTCAGGACTGCATGCATCAAGGTGTATCTTGGCCCCCTTCAACGACTCTGCTTGAGCACTACTCGTACTTAGGGGTTAAAGCCACTAAATCGATATCGTCCAGGTTACGCACATTGGGCGTCAATGCTCTCCCCGTGCTACTGACTGCCGGTTTTTCTCCGCTTGCTTCTGAATCTCCCGGCTGACTGTTCTGCGCGCCCCCTCCGACTGTACCCCCCGTCTGCTCTTCGTCGTTACGCTTTAGTAAAACCCACGCACCCACCGCCGCGCTTGTTTCCGTGCTGTATGCACCTAACGGTAGCTTCATGCTCCGTACGCTTGGTATTCTTCAAGCTGCACACGGTAGCCGTACACTTCTTTCGTTCGCTCCTGACTCTTGCGAGTGATCAGGCCACGAAAGCACCCCGGGCGTAGTCTCACTAACACACTACGTTTCCCTAAGGAGTTGCCTAGAGAAGCTGGTCTCGACTACTGAAGACGAAACTCCTCCGGAATCACCATCCCGATTGCCTCGTCCTCCGGTGACATGTCGTCTTGGTCGTCCAGCAGAGTCAGCGGCTCTTTCCCGTTGTCAGTCACCTGAATGCCATACGATGAGAGTGTTGGGGCAAACGAAAATGAAAATGGGTCGTATTTCACATTGTTCAAGGGTCAAACTCTGAGATTATTCCCCAGAAGAGAACCATACAATACAGTGCTGGAAGTCATAAGTCAGGCAACGTCTTGTGAAGTACCCACTAAACACTGGTAATATTGTATCTAGTCACCTGTGCAGTAAACCACCTTGAAGCGCTGAACCAAACGACACTAGATGCAACAACCAAAAACATAAACACCGGAAAGCACCACCTTCTTCCAAGTTGTCCTCCTCTTCCACCACCGTGTCCTCGTCCTCACTGTAGTCCACCTCATCGCTGTCTTCGCCCTCGTCCTCGTCCCCACTGCCCTCGTCCTGATCCCCTCCTCCTTGCTTTGGTTCCCCGCCCCCTGACCCATCCGTTTCCTCTCCACTCCCATCACCAACACCCCACCTGCCTCAGCGGCCATACCCGTCACTTCCCCCATCAGCTCCTTGCCCGTCGATTTTTTCCTCACTCCTCCCTGTGCTGATCCCCCGCCCCCCCCCACCCGGCCCCTGCCGCCTCGTCCTCGCTTGCATCACCCAGAAATTCCAAAGGCTCCGTCAGCCCCTCCAGGTTGATTTCCTCGTGACTTGTCCCATCCGATGTCATCATGCTCCCTGTCTTCTCGCACAGACGAAACCTGTAGCCGGGGTGGTTCTCCACGGTGTCCACGGCTGTTGCAACCCACTTGGTAAGCAAGACGCGTCGGTCGGATGCAATCACGTCGTTGCTCTCCCACCGTTCCAGATTTTCCCCGTTCTCAAGCCATAGGTCGAATTGCTGCCCAACCTCGACCTCGACCTTGATGAATGCCCCAAGGCCTGCACCGATGGGCCGCCGTGCGTCCGTGCGCCGTCCAGGGTAAAGCCACACCAGCGAGTTGCACTCCATCTTGATGTATGCCTTAAACGTGTTCGTTGTCTGTCCGTGCACGTTATCCAGAGTCAGCAGATATTGCTTCGGGGGCACCATACCCCGCCCTTGCATAAGACGCTTGCGAACGCACGTCTCAGCCCATGCCATGCAGAACTCGATGTCGGCCCACGCGTTGTTCTGGAAAAAAACACGTCCACGTCGGAGTCATAGGCCTTCTTCTCAACCTTCGAGACCCGCTTCCTGGTGCCTCGAAACGTGATCGCGCACCGCATGAGCTTCCCACCCGGCCCAACGGTACGTTGGGTCATTCACTACCTCTTTTGCAGTCCACTGAAAGTCTGCGCGATGGAGACGCGCTTGCTTCCTTTGGAGGCTCACGTTTCCGACTGTCCGTTCACGAGTGGCAAGGGCACCTGGTCAGAGGTGAATCTTTCGTTCAGCTGAAACCACCCGTACTTCGGATCTCGTGGCTGGGCAGCCCGTACCTCAGTTTCTGTGTCTGAGAACGCGTGACCCTTTTTGTTTGTTTGTTTGTTTTTTACGCTGCGCTGGCTCGTACATCAGCATGCGATAATTTCTGAGCAACGACCGGATCTGTAGCAGACGCTCGTCGGTAGATTAGTTTGTGAGGTTGCTCCTGTGTCGTATCGACATGGTGTGGCGTTTCGCCCACCGCTGCGCCCATCTGTAAAGCGGGCGGAGTGTCACCTCCAGCGGATTGTCCCGCCTTCAGGTTTTAACAGTGCAAGAGCCGTCAGGTCCCGCAAAGCGTCGTGGGATATATTAATCGCGGCGGGCCATCACCAAAGCGAATCGAAACCACGATGCAGTGCAGGTCAAGGCACTTGAATCTTCTGCTCCAAGGGCCCGCAGATACTCTGGCAGCAAGCAGTACACCACCCACCACCGCACTGCATATATCATCGAAAACAAAAAACAAATTGATGTTGCAACAATTGTATCTGCATGTTTGCAGAGGGGAAAGGATTTTTTTTCTTGCGAAAACAAATTAAACCAAACAAAAACGTCGGCTGTGAGGTTGGTTTTGGAGCGGAGGCAGCTTGGCTGGGGGCCTGGTGTGACCTTGGGGGATGTTTGGTCAGTTTCCTGTTTTTCAGGGGTGTAGTGTATTCAACCAGATTTTTAACAGCCGACCCCCTTGCATTTCCCAATTTCTAATTATTATTTCCTCTTCGAGTTCAGCACAAATGCTTATCGGTAAATCCCTAATTTTCCGTAAACCCCAGGCTGACATTTTTAACGACCAGGCTGTCGCGTATTGTATACGTTTGGGTGCAGCCAGTGACAACCAGATGCGAATAACGGCTCTTGTGTTCTGTGTGTATACAAGAGACTGCGACAACCACGTGCAGTTCCGTGTCAAATATCTTGTGTTCTCCTCACCTACGCCATGGTGGCACCCTGCGTGTGCAACAAGCGATACGTTTGACAGTGGCGTATACAAACACCTCCAGCCTGGAGCGGGAAAAACTGTAGGGGTGTACATACCCCCGCCGCCAGCGGCCTGCACCCCGCTCGCCACATGCCTCCGCTAAATAAAACGTGACTCACACGCCTCGCAGGCTACACTCGCCCACAAAACCAGTACACACTCCCCCCCCCCTTAACCCATCCGTTCTTGAAAATTCTGTGAGAGTGAGAGGGGAATTAGATCGGACACCCACCCGTCAATGTCCGCTCTTCGTCGTTGCCTGCCCTCATCACAGTAGAAACTGTTGTCTGCACTCCCTCTCTCTCGATTTCTTTGCCTCTCCCCCCCGTTGTTCTGTTTGAAATAGCTCTTCTTCACGAAAAGCAGCGTTCAGTGCGTACTTGATGATCTGACGCACCAATCGATCCTTGAACCCTCCTACCCCTTGTTATGTCTCTGCTGTAGGTCCTAAAGTTTTACCCCCGATAACTATATACGTACGTCAATATCTTGCTGATTTTCTCTTCCCGCTCAAGCCAAAACCCCAGAGGTTGTGAAACAACCCTCCTACACTTTCGCTTCACAACACATGTACGAACGTTCGTCTCACAGAAGGTCGAGCCAATCCGCCCATCCGCGGGTGACTCGTTTTGAATAGTTTGGAGGGCGTACCGGCCCAGGGGGGTGGTATGTAACGAACTTCGGTGTCAAGCCTGGTCCTTAGCTTTGCTTCTGGTTTGTCTGTTTTTTGTCACTGGGGGTGGTTTTATGCAGTGTGGGAAAGTTCAGTACGTCATCCACGGTCGTTGAGGCGTGGGAGTGTTTTATGAAGCGCTGCTTCTCCGGTCAATGTAAATGTTCCGACGTCCTTTCTTGGATTGTGAATATCCTTCATGTCCTGGGGTCATTGGTGATTGGCGCCGCCCCCCGTCTCCCCTCTAGCAGCAATTTGAGTTGTTTAATCATTTCCTCTCGTTACACCTGACAGGCGTAATGGCCTTCCTCTACGTACGTATGTATATACCAGATAATAGAATTGTCCCCCGCCCCAATGGCAGATCGACCGTAAACTAGATCTAGCAGGCCATGCGAACGAATTGGTAAATATATGACGTCGTATCGCACCTATTGTAGGTAATTGTGCAGCTATAAACGTACTCGGCACTGAGGTTATAGGATCATCACCAGCACGAGCAGTACAACTGGATGGCAGCATGGAGCAGAACACATGCACAACATTTCGTGGGGCCTATGCACATTATGATATCAAAACCGGCATGCCGGCCGCGTGTTGCATGATGCGCATTTCATACGACAGCTGCAGCAGCCCGGGGTGCTTGGTGTGGCCGATGCTACGTTTGTCATATAGATGTACGAGTAAAATGTTCCAACGTCCAAGCTCGCAAGGGGTTAAGTGAGATGGAACCGACGTTGGTCGATAAAAGCGAGAATGCTGCTAGTTAAAGGGGAATCTGAAGGCCAGAACCGTTCCTGTCTAAAGCTCGATACCCGCTGTAATATATATATATATATATATAAACAACTATACATTTAGGCCAACCAGGGTCGGTCGTTAGTCACGAGTGGACCGTAAGACAGCCCTCCTTCGTGACAAACGGCCCAACTTTAGATCGACAGTTCTTCGAAAATATTTGAGCAGTTCACTTTTTGCTGGCGGCAGCACGACTTACAACTTATAGTCTACGAGTAGTCTACGAGTAGTCCGTACTTTAGTTTGTCAGCAATAACGCAGGCAGAGCATGTGTCCGGCATTTTCACAGCAGCAGCTTGGCCGCCAACTGCTTTGTCGGAGACATCGTCATACAGATCATCATATGTATATGTATATCAGCAGGACACGATCAACTGCTGCGATAGCGCATGCCAATGTAATGTGGCTGCCGGTGCGGGAGCTACATGCAGCAGCAGCAACAGCAACAGCAGCACCAACGGTCGGAAGCAGCGGGCGCTTTGGGGCGCAACCATTATAACCACGTAGTTGCTCGACGGCCGGCATTTGTACAGCACCAGGGAGAGACACCAGCATACAGACTATCATATAAAAGAGCTCACGTACTACTGCTGTATACCCGGCATTTTGTGAGCGTGGAGAGAGACACCATCATACAGACTACCAGGCAGAGCTCGTGGTGTACTGCTGTACTGCAGCACAGCAAGCAGTACTTAATCGACCTCTGCGACGTTAGCTCGGGCGGAAGGAGTGTGGCTGCCGAGACAGAACTACTGTATTCCGTGCTCCTATGCGTTCATACTACTGTGATGCTGCTGCTGTGCAGATCATAGACCATCAGGTAGTAGTGCTGTATGCTGTAGCGTAGTTACTTGCCCGGTGAATTTTTTGTTTTACTTTCTATATGCGCACGCTTTTTAATTATTATACAGAAAATCCACTGGAAATTATCTGTAAAATAATAAAAAGTAAACAATTCGTACCCGTGCGAAGTACGTTCCACAGGGTACGAGTCTCATACAATACGCACACCGCCCCTATGTACGAAGGTAAAGTGTTTTGTTGTCTTCGGATCGGATGAAAAAAGTGGTGGTACACATTGTCGACTCGTCCATGGACCACCACAGCAGTATGGGCTGCGGCTTTGTATTGTTTGTTGCTCTGCTCCTCCTGAGGTACTGCGTACTTCTATTGCGTTGCCCGCATTTGGACGGTTTGCTGTATAGGCTAGCAATTCATGTACTGTAAAATTGAAACTCATTGTAACCACACTAACCCCCATACAACTGTAATTTTTGGCGGACTAGCCCAAACCCAACCACAAGCAAATTGTATCGTGCATGAATCAACTCCCATCTTACAACCACTCCAAAGGGAACTCTTGTATATATACGAAGTACAGTATATAGATATCACACCCTGGACAAAACCTATTTCAATAGTTAATTGTGTTTATAATTATTTTTGGGTGTTGTCTATTAATTGGAATTGCCCAACCAAACGATTTCGACTGAAATATATTCATTGGAATTGTCCGGGTAATTCATTTTGGATGCTGTCTACTAATTGGAATTGTCCTGACAATGGTTTTGGGTGCTGTCAATTAATTGGAATGGCCTGGGCAATTATTTGGACCATTCGTATTACAATAGTCTATTGTGTCTACAATTGATATCGGATGCTGTCTATTAATTGGATTTTCCCAACCAAATCATTTCGATTGAAGTAGACTAATTGAAATTGTCCGGGCAACTGATTTTGGGTGCTGTCTACTAATTGGAATTGTGCCTACAATTGATTTCGGGTGCTGTCTATTAATTGGAATTGCCGAGACAATTGATTTCGAATGCTATCCATAAAAATGCAGTTGTCCAACTGAATTATGTCGAGTGATGTCTATAAATTGAAATTACCCAGTCGAGTTATTTCGAGTGATAACTATTAGTCGTAACTGTCCAGCCAATTAGTTTCGAGTGCTGTCTAACTATTGAAATAGTCCAACCAAATGATTTCGAGTACGGTCTATTAATTGGAATTGTCGAGGTCAGAAAAATGATCGAACAGTAACAATTGGAAGATCAGGACAAACCCTGTTGAACCAACCGAACAAATAATTTGGAAGGTCAGGACATAAACCTATTGATCAAACCACTCCTATTGATAGGCAAAACCTTAAACTAATTGTTGAAACAATTTCAATTGGAACGTCAGGGCAGAAACCTATTGATCCAACCATTCCTATTGATAGGTCAGACCTTAAACTAATTGTTGAAACAAATACAATTGGAAGGTCAAGGCAGAAACGGTTTGAATGAACCATTCCAAATAGTAGACAAGACCAGAAGATATTTGCTGAAACAGTATCTATTGGAAGGGCAGGACATAAACCTATTGACCAAACCGCTCCCATTGATAGGAAACACCTTAAACTAATTGTTGAATCAATTGCAATTGGACGGTCAGAGCAGAAACGATTTCATTGGACCATTCCAATTAGTAGACAAGACCAGAAAAAAATGCCGAAACAACATCTATTGGAAGGGCAGGACACAAACCTATTGGCCGAACCGTTTATTTTCATAGGTGCAACGCGAAAGCATTATCTCGACCAGTTCCCTTTAAATAGACTCCCGGAAGATCTACAGTAAAAGCAATAGTCCAGTGTGGGTAAGGGCCCGTACTAACGAAGGCAAGTTTCAAATCGAATCGATTTCAAATCGTTTTTTTTTTAATGAATCGAATCGATTTTTTTCCGATTTGAAGTGAAACTACGGCTTTGTGTCCTATCGTGTGAAATCACGTATGTTCCGTATGTTCTCGAGATGTGAATGGGATCGGGATAACGCGACATCCCACAGAACACCCGGCTGACAAGTACCGAGGGGAGAAGCTGAGAGCGACGGCGTGCATCGTCACGTGCACGCCGGCTACAGCCTCTGTTATATTTTTAAGGCCCAGGCTAGGAAGCTGTCACTCACAGCTTCGCGTGGGTGGTCGGAGGAAGCCCTTAAATGCCATGTATCGGACAGCGACAGCGATGCAGCTATCGAAGTCTTGAGTTTTTCCCCCGTGTTTTGGGTCGATCGCTTGGTTCTCGCCGGGCTTGGCCGATGGAGCTGGTGGAAAAATCGGGCGTACGACCGCCTTGATTTTGATTGAGGAGCCACCGCCGGGCCACGTTGTGCTATGGTATGTAGCTGTGGGCCCGGCAATTGCTCCGGTCTCCACTCGTTGAGGTTAACGAATTATCGCCTCGTTGGTAGTTGTCGAGAACATCCCAAACAGCGACGGATCGCCTCGGGGACGTTCACCCAGTGGGAACATGCCATGCATGTTGGATGAACTCCAATCGATTCGAATCGATTCGAATCGGTTCGATTCGATTTGCAAAAAATAAAGTCTTTTGGGACTTGTTTTGATATCCGATGGAATCGATTTTTTCATGCCTCAAAGTACAAATGTCTTTCCGGTGATCCATGTTTTGACCAATCAGATGAAAGTCCGCGTCGATTCATTAAAAAAAAATCGATTTGAAATAGATTCGGTTTGCAACTTTCTTTCGTTAATACGGGCCCTAAGTCCCATATCCTATTGAGTAAGTAATAGAGTTATTTTTGGAGTCTCCGGAGCAAACAAGTTGCAGAAGACAATTCCAGTTAATTAACAGAGCTTTAAAACAATTGCCTAAGCAATTCCAATTAATAGGCGGACTACAATATGTTGTTGTCTTTGCAATTCCAATTGCATTACTATGTTAGGAACCAACTGTCCACTTCCTTCAAATTAATAGACTTTTATGTGGGTCTATTGTAGGCGCTAATAGTCTCTTGCGATGTCTATTGTCCAAGGCTTGAGCGGAAACGGGATGTAATCCGCCGCCAAATGTTTTGTCCGAGATCGTCCTCCGAAACTGTTGTCTGGTCAATTCCAGTCTAGTCAGTTCCAATTAACAGACAGTCTCCATCAATCAGTTGGCCCGGCAATTACAAGAACGGTGGGAATGAGGAGCGTGACAGACGCCTTCAAGTGGTCAAACTCCTAACTGCATTAAGCTACTGCGTTGGCGGTTTTTCTCTTTTTGCTGTGTTCCTGCAATTGTCATTGATTGGATCTTTTTGTATTTTAAGCGATTTGTGTCAGCACATAAACCTTTTTTGGTTCATGGGCAAGTATAGGTTGGTGGGTGTACGTTGTGGGTTGTGGGTGAGAGAGTAACTGCGTGGGTCAGTTGATCCCCCAGAGGCTGGTTGTCCCACCATCACTAACACCACCCACCAACATTTCTTGTTAAGCGATGCGCGTCAGCGCAAAAACCTTGTAAAAAACATCACAAATATATTATACGTGAAAAATAAAATAAAATATACATATACGTACTGCATTTCACTTTGAGAAGATGAAAAATCGGATAGAAAAAAAACAAAAAAAACAATGCTGCTGCTCCTGTACGAGTACGTACCAGGAATATATGTAAAATCGGATAGAAAAATACATAAATAAAAAACAATGCTGCTGCTGCTGTACGAGTACGTACCAGGAATATATGCCCGGCGGTGGTCTGGTGTGACTTATCACCTACCATGTATCGAGGAGGCTGGGAGCACGAACTACGACCGAGCTCAGCAACCTTACAACCACGAACACCAGCCACCACGAGCAACAAGCTTCTCGTGCTCCTGTTGCTCGGCTGGTGGCGGTGGTGTTTGTGGTGTTTGTGGTGGTGGTGATGGTTGCTGGTACTACTACTGTCCCTTTTCCGTGTTGCTGGTGGTGGTACCTGCGTTCTCTAGAGAGGAGAGCACAACAAAGGCAAGCCACACCATCACACCACCACACCACATGCTGCCACCACACCAACACCACCAGGACAGGGCTATTGCACGACTGTGCATCTTCCATATAGCTACTAGGTGGTAGTGGCGGTGCGGGTGGTGATGGTAGTGATGGTGTTTGGTGGTGGTGGTGGTGGTGGTGGTGGTGGTGGTTGCTAATCTGTGTGTGTGATAACGCTTTTCCTCTTCTCCTCCGATCATCGTCAAGCTCGACACAATCACGATCGATCATCACCATCACCACCTACCTGCTGCAGCCACCACCACCACGATCTATCATCACCATCACCACCTGCTGCAGCTACCATCACCATCAAGCCTGAGAAGCTTCTATATAGCTGGTGGTGTGATGGTGGTAGCGGTGGTGTGGTGGTGGTGGTGATGGTGGGGCGGGGAGGGCGTTGGTGGGTGTGGTGGTGTTGCTTGCTGCTTGACAGAGCGCGGAGGTTGAATATAAAATCCCAGTGACAATTGCCACTGGTAAGAGTTAGCTAGGGCAGTCACTATGGCCTAGCTCTGCAATCTCGGCACCGCTTTCGACACGAGCAGTACGAGACTTTAAGCATAAATAGCGGGCGTCTATCAGTCCCGAGCGCGTCTGAATCGGTTCGGTGTACGCGTCGCACGCCAAAAGCAAAGCGAACGGACGCGGGACGAACGAAGGACAAACCTCAATATTAAGCAATCCAGTAAATAAAGGTACGCTGTGGCAGTTTTCAGAACTGTTTTTTGTCCGTTTGTGTCCGTTCGTGAGAAGGGGTACACCCCCACACCCGCATACATGACCCCTTGTAGAAGAGCATCTAAGAGCAGGGGTACACCCCCACACCCGCATACATGACCCCTTATAGAAGAGCATCTAATCGATGCTCATCGGCCTGCGGCCTTCTCGCACCGTTAGCTCCTCATTACAAGAACGGTGGGAATGAAGAGCGTGACAGACGCCTTCAAGTGGTCAAACTCCTAACTGCATTAAGCTACTGCGTTGGCGGTTTTTCTCTTTTTGCTGTGTTCCTGCAATTGACATTGATTGGATCGTTTTGTATTTAAAGCGATTTGTGTCAGCACATAAACCATTTTTTGGCTCATGCGCAAGTATATAGGTTGGTGGGGGTCCGTTGTGGGTTGTGGGGGAGAGAGTAATAACTGGTTGGGTCGGTTGATCCCTGGGCCGGTTGTCCCAACACCATTTACCAACATTTCTAGTGAAGCGATGTGCGTCAGCGCAAAACCTTGTACAGGAGTGGATCGGTAGGTATACGTGAAAAAACAAATGGTACAATGGTTCCAAGATCAAGTTATCGTAAAAAATGAAACAAAATTAAAAAGGAAAAAAACATGCTTGCAAGAACCGTACACGTATTATAGGTAGTGGGGGAGGATGGAGAAGAGCCTATTTTGTGACCCCGGGTCTGATTCACGACTATCAATAGGAGTTATTTCCTCAGTTTATATATATTGTATACCAATCCAAGGAGTACCTGGTACATCAAGTTACATATACAATCGCTTGACTGACAATATACCATGGGTTATACAGAAAAAAGAGAGAGGAGAGAAAAAAAATACCAGCAGCAGCAGCAGCAGCAGCAGTAAGGCTACCTTAGAACCCCGGATCTAGTTACACTAGGAAGGAGAGAGGAAGGAAGGGCGACAGAATAATAAAGTAGGATGGCGACAAAAACAAAAACAAAAAACAAAAAACAAATGCTGCTGCTGCTGCTGCTGTACGAGTACGTACCAGGAATATGTGCCCAGCGGTGGTCTGGTGTGACTTATCACCTACCATGCATCGAGGAGGCTGGGAGCACGAACTACGACCAAGCTTAGCCATCTTAAAACCACGTTCACCAGCCACCACGAGCAACAAGCTTCTCGTGCTCCTGTTGCTCGGCCGGTGGCGGTGGTGTTTGTGGTGTCGTGGTGGTGGTGATGGTTGCTGGTACTACTGTCGTTTTTCCGTGTTGCTGGTGGTGGTACCTGCGTTCCTGAGAAAGGAGAGCACAACAAGGCAAGCCACACCATCACACCACCATACCACATGCTAACACCACACCAACACCACAAGGACAGAGCTATTGCACGACTGCGCATCTTCCATATACCTACTAGGTGGTAGTGGCGGTGCGGGTGGTGATGGTGTTTGGTGGTGGTGGTGGTGGTGGTGGTGGTTGCAAATCTGTGTGTGTGATTATGCTCTTCCTCTTCTCCGATCATCGAGCAAGCACGCAATCATGATCGATCATCACACAATCACCGCCTATCTGCTGCCACCAACACGATGGATCATCACCATCACCACCTGCTGCAGCCACCATCACTATCAAGCCTGGGAAGCTTCTATATAGCTGGTGGTGTGGTGATGGTAGTGGTGGTGTGGTGGTGGTGTGGTGGTGGTGTGGTGGTGGTGATGGAGTGTTTGGTGTGTTTGCTGGTGGTAATGTTGTTTATGTACGCTGCTGTCAAACGGACTCTTCGTAACCGCGTGCCTATACCCGTGGGTCGTCAAGGAGAAGGTTGTAGATAAAGAACTCGTATCACCACGTTACCCAAATATACACACAAGCAGAGCCAGTACCTGTCGTCAAAGGCCCATCATGAACACCACACAGGAGTGAGCCGTACCTTTCCGTCACGCTCCACCCACACATATATACGGGCAGTATCTTATCATCAAAGCCCGGGTCGCATCATCATTATCGCCGACTACTCCCAGGAGGGAGCAGCTTCACGCGAGGCATCCATCATAATGCCTCGCCACATCATATAAACCCCAATCTCCGTAGACCAATATATGAAACCGCCACATATCGGGAAACCAGTATCGAGCAACCGCATACCACAAACAGCCCCCCTATTCGGTGCGCGATACGATAGGTCCCGAATAACTTATAACCAATTGCCAGGTAAAACGGCAAGTTCCAAATTCCATAATAAATAACTGCCAAGGTAAAACGGCAACCCCAAATTCCATCCTTCATCATTGCCAAGGTAAAACGGCAACCCTAAATTCCATCCTCAAGAATTGCCAACGTTAAAACGGCAACCCCAAATTCCATCCTCAAGAATAGCCAACGTAAAACGGCAATCCCGATGCCAAATCTCTCAATCTTGATTCCAGTATATATCTCCTAAACTATAGCGAGAAGTAACTACGGGAAGGGGAAAATCCGACAAACGTGAGTATGCTGGTAAAACCTTAAAAAAAAAATCAGTAACACCGTCTTCACATAAATACCGTACCGCCCGATAACATCGACCCCCTGCTGTGTACTCTGTAAGAGCACAACAACAGAACATCTCTGATATAGAACACCTCAAATCAAATCATAGCAGCCCCCCTGCTTGACACTCCCCTCGGAAGTATACAAGAAGACAACAATCCGCATCTGAATCCAAAAGTACTATAGGTACCAGTAATTGGTTCCCCTGTACGCTGTGCGCAGTTAACCAATAGCCAAAGCGTACGGCACGATTCATCAAGACCATCGGCATACTCTATTGGCGTATTAACCTTATTCAACGTATGGGTACCTCCCAACACTTTCTCCCATTTCCTTAAGAACTCCTGAAGTTGCACGTTAATTCTTCAAGTACTTCCAAAAACATCCCCAAGCACATCGAAAACTCCTACTATTATCCCCCAAAACCAAATGCCCCAAAACCCCCGGAAAAACAAACAAACAAACGAACCAGTGGATGAAATCATAACAAGTTCATCACAGAGTCACGGTCAAGCGAAACGTCTCAGCATGCAACGGTTTGATGAGAAAGTCGGCATGCTGCTCTGCCGACCGTACGTGTTAATCTTAAACTATCCGTTAGACACATGCTCTAGACATCTATGTCCTATAATCAAACCATACACAGACACCAGCGCGCATAACTGCTCCACCAGAGACAGACGTCCGGTCAGTAGCCTTGCGTGCTTCCGCATCCACGTATGATAAAACCCCAACTGGACTCGACTATCTGCGATGGAAAGTCTTCGTCGTGTTACCGAGTACAACTACTATCTCCCCCCTGCTCGGAAGACGACAAAACATCCATCGCATGGTTAATAGTAAAATCCTGCGACATCAGTGTGACTCAAAAACCCCTCAATCATAAAATCAAAACCAAACTTAAGTCCAAACCCACAAACCAGAAACATCAGCGATCTATATCAAATAAGCGCCGCAGACAACGAAACAAACAGAACGTCGTTGTCGTTGTATGCATTCACTCACGTACAAGACTGCTCGGTCCCTCGTTATAATTCAACTATCCTCCTACCAAAACAAGCATTTAGGTCCTCGATATACCAGGTAAAGCATCGTCTTTCAATCATACCCCAGGTCCTGATAAATGGACTGCCATAACCGAGATACGTGACAATGTACAGCTGTTGATGCTGTTATTTGATAGTATTCTGACATCGTACTTCAGAGGTCGTAGTACGCAATTCAGAATGCCAAATATCAGATACCAGTATACCAGGTACACCCTATACTCGTATATCCAATGCAAACATTTTACAATCCAAGCGTCATAAATATTTCGGCTCGTCAATTCCTACTGAAACAAAACGATCCAAAAACATTTAATCTACTGTGGGCCATTGCTACTAAGCGACCCCAACCCCACGCGCTCAACCCCCGTCTCCTGCTCCCTACCCCACGGACTCGACGCTTGTCTTCCGCCGCGGCTCAACGTTACCGCGGCATGGACTACATGTCATAACGCCGAGTTAGGGTGCATTTTGACTCGTTGAGCAAAGGGTGCATCGGGTGGTTACTTTCAGCGCCAGGAACCAAGTCAAATCGTTAGACAACGAAACACATCATTATGCACTATGTCTGTGGGTAGAATCATGCCATCAAACCCCCCCTCGTGATTCTTCCCAGTACAACAGTAGTGACAAAAACATTCCGTGTGCAAGGGCCAGGTGAGGAAATCAGCATTGATTTTCACACATCAATATCATGTACCAGGTACTGCCTGTAGAATCAAGCTTAAATCAGCAGTAATTCTTTTAACACATTGATCATGCATTGGAGCAAAATTAGCAATAATTTCCCCACATGGTATATAATGCGCTGCAAAATCAAGTAATTCTCCAGCACATTAATATCAGGCATTGCACAATCAAGCCAAAATCAGCAGTAATTCTCCGACACGTCCTTCCATCCGAAAATATAATACGACAACATAACTTGTACCTGGTAATATTACAACGCATCAGCACTGGTTTTCATACATCAATATCATGTACTGCTGTAAAATCAAGCCAGAACCAGCAGTAATTTTCCAACACATTAAATATCATGTATTTGAGAATCAAGCTGGCAATCCACCCCCTGTTATGCTTCAAACAACACACAGCAGTACGGGTATCATGCATCCACGTATACATATAATACGGTATACCAGTACACAGCAGCAGTCTAACAGATCATGCACTGCTGCTGTAGAATCAAACAGTCAGAACTTACCATACACTGCTGCTTGCTGTATAATCAGTCCATCACAAACTGGTTCCACACAGCAGTGCACTTTGTCTGTAGAATCATGACATCACAACCCCGCCCCCGTGATTCCAACAGCAAGACACACAAAATATAGCGGTGGTGCATCATACCCGTAGGGTACAATCACACAACTATAGCCCTCGCTCACACATACCAGCCGATTGTTGACTTGCCTGGATCAAGCGGGAATGTCCGCTCTCCTACCCAGTTATTATTCAACCACACACATAGCTGCGATCCATCATACCAGGGTACAAGCTCACCACAACTACAGCGGTCCTTGCTAAAATATGCCGGCCAAGACACAAAAACACAAAAACAAAACAACAAACCAAGAAAATCCAATCCACTGAATCCACCGACAAGAAATTTGGCCACACTGGGAAATATAACATGCCTGCTTCCCTGGATCAAATGGGAAAGATCGCGCCCCGCTGCTGCTGCTGCTGCTGCTGCTGCTGGTGGTGGTCTCCTCTCTCACGAGCTCCACCTCTGATCGTCCGTCACCTTAGCCCCACCCAACCGCGTCAGGCCCATCCCGTTTCTCTGGTTTCCCTGGGTCGAAGGGGTACGAGCCATTCTGGCCCAAACCAATCTGCGGCACTTTGCCGCCAACACCGTCCCCACCGAGCTCCACCTCAGGCAAAGCAACACAAAGCTCCACCTCAGGCAAAGCAACACAAAGCTCCACCACCTTAGCCTGAGCACCACCAAGCCCCACGGCCCAGCCACTCCAAGTTCCACCACCGCAGCCTCAGCAAAACCGAGCTCCTCCTCCTCAGCCTCGGGCTGCTGCTGTACGGCATCAGCGAGCTTCTCCACCTCAGGCTCAGGCTGCTGCTGTACAGACGCTGCTAGCGGCTCACGCGCACCACCGAGCTCGTGCGCCTCGGACGCAGCCACACCAAGCTCGTCGAAGCTCCGGTACGGAACACCAATTCCTCCAGTTCGGCGCTTGGCGGACTGCAACCTCACCCACCAGGCTTGCTTCTGCAGGAAGGTACGCGGTCGAGGTTCATGATACATGTTCCACAGCTTCCCGCGCGCAGCCGCTCTACGGGCATCCCTTTCCTTGTTGACGACATCCAGCTCCAACATCAGGTCCTTCATCATCTGCTGCCGAAGCAGTTCTCTCTCCCCTGGCATAGCACTACCCCTCCTAGTCGTCGACCCCGGCACTACTGCCAGCTGTACCTGCGGCTGCTGGAGCGCCGGCGTTCCAGCCTGAGGCACGTTGCTGTACTCCAGCGCGTAGACGATAGTGGGCTGGGCAGTGCACTGCCTGGCCATGTGACCATAGGCCAGGAACCCATCGCACACGCTGTTTGGTGCAAAACAAATCGCTGCCTCATGCCCTCGAGCCCCACAGCGTTCGCACGTGTAGAAACCGCTCATAAACGCTCCTGGAGGTGGAGGGGACTCGGGCTGGTACCAGCCGTTTCCGGCGTTACGAGTCCAACCAGTGCCCCCCGGTCTCTGCTGGTATTGGCGCTGCTGCTGCTGCTGAGGTGGGTGCTGTTGCTGGAAACTGTGGCCTCCACCCCCACGCTGCTGCTGTTGCCCACGCCCGAACAGTCACTGTTGCTGCTGCTGCGCGCGGCGCCACCGTACTGCCGCTGCTGCTGCTGCTGCTGCTGCTGCTGCTGCTGCTGCTGCCGCCGCTGCTGCTGCTGCCGCCCGAAATCCTCAAAATCAAAGACCATCTCCTCAGTCAATTCCCCCTTATACCGCTTCCCCTCTCACACAGTATAGCGCTCCAACAGCCTCCGGGCCCGAAGCAATCCGATGATCGTATTTGTGTACGCTGCTGTCAAACACGTTCTTCGTAACCGCGTGCCTATACCGTGAGTCGTCAGGAGGAGGTAGTAGATAGAATACACTCGTACCACCACGTTACCAAATATACACACACAAGTAGAGCCAGTACCTGTCGTCAAAGGCCCATCATGAACACCACACAGGAGTGAGCCGTACCTTTCCGTCACGCTCCATCCTCACACATGTACGGGCAGTATCTTATCATCAAAGCCCGGGTCGCATCATCATTGTATCGCAGACTGCCTCCCAGGAGGGAGACAGCAACCCACGAGGCATCATCGCAGATCATAATGCCTCGCCACACCATATAAAACCCAATCTCCGTAGACCAGTACGAAACCGCCACATATCGGGAAACCAGTATCGAGCAACCGCATACCACAAACAATGCTCATCGTTGCTACAGTACGTATTAATACAAGGGGCGTACCGGTCGACAAGCCATGCGAAGCAGCCGCTGTCCGGTATACACAACTCCGGAGTTGCGTTTAAGAATACAACTCCCTCTAAAACCGAGTGAATAGGATTTGGCCATTTTTCACATTTGTTTTTTTTCCCGTGCATCTCCACATGGGGTTGGGTTAAGGTTAGGGTTAGGGTTAG